>OY744483.1:25920653-26302781 GCA_963556165.1 Tipula helvola
TTTCGTTAAAACAATTTTTGATTTTTTTGATAAAATTAGTAAATATTTGTTTTTTAAAAATTACAGAATTTTAGGAAGATTTACAAAATGTCGTGGTTTTAAAATTTCAAGTCAATAAAGTAGCCTTTACAAAACTATTACCCAAACAGACTAAACAAAATTAAAAAAATTCGGAATTTTAATCTGAAGTTTAGAAACTGCACACCACATTTTAGTTCTATAATATTTACTTTTAACTTGAGAATCCAACAATCAGCATTATTCTTTGGAAATTAAATGTAGAGGTTTTTAAAGAAAATTTAGGAAACATTTGTAATAAATTAAAAAGAATTGTTCAGTTTTTTTTAAACTACACTTCATTGGCCAAACAGAAAAATATTTTTTATAAAGCTTGTTCACAACAATACAAAACGACATCAACAACTTATCCTGTTTTGTAATAACATCTAAATAAGTTCTTTACATTTTATCAAAAATATCTTCCTGTTTGACCAACGTAAGCCTGCAAGATATAGCAGTGTGCTCTTTGGGCTGAATAATATAAATATACATAATTTGATTTTAATTCTGCCGCTTTTAATTTTCTGCATATTTTATCAACTCTATCTTAATTTTATAAGATGCATCCAAGATTTGCATTAAAAGCAAAAAATTGTTAAATTTATGAATTTTAAAGGATTTCAATAAAAATTCGATATTTTTGGCTACAATGACTACTACATTGGCTACTTACCGAAAGAGTTACCAAAAGTATTGTTCCAGCAATATGAATATTAGATCAAAACTTCTTCGCCCCCTTTAAATTTGACAAACTTTATCAAACGGATAATCAATCGTTCATTGGTTTCAAACTACAGTGCTTTTCAAAGTTATAACCGCACCGCTCACAACTGTCGTTCAGAAAAAATAAGAGAGCACTAATGCAAATGACTGACATTAAAGATTGCGCTCTTAAATGCTCTCAAAATATACAAAAGATTAATTGCATTGATAACGGTACTTTTTTGTAAAAATTGAAAATATCATAAAAGTGCGTAAAACAGATGTTTCATTGTTATAAACCACAGTCGTTGGAATAGGTACGAAAGGCCGAATGTCGAAAGGCCGAATGTCAAAAGGCCGAATGTGTCGAAAGGCCGAATGTGTCGAAAGGCCGAATGTCGAAAGGCCGAATGGGTCGGAAGGCCGAATGTCGAAAGGCCGAATGTCGAAAGGCCGAATGTGTCGAAAGGCCGAATGTCGAAAGGTCGAATGTGTCGAACGGCCGAATGTCGAAAGGCCGAATGTGTCGAAAGGCCGAATGTGTCGAAAGGCCGAATGTGTCGAAATGCCGTTTATGTCGAAATTGATTTTAATTTTTCATCTTTTTATGAATGAAAATTTTCAAAATTTATATTTTATAAAAACAAAATTCATATTTTCATCAAAATTTTTGTATAAAAATGTTTAATAGTAAAATGCCTTAAATATTAAAATCTTTTTAAATTTTTTTTCGACAAAATTTGATCACATTAATATGTATGCTAAATACACAGGATTTACATTTTATATTACGAAATAAATTCAATGGTCTTAAATATTGATGTCAATCAATTAAGTGAAGGAAAATTTAATGAAAATTCGGTCTTTCAACCCAATCGGCCTTTCCACGGGCTGGCCACGTATCACTGTTTTTCAAAAGACTGTTTACAAAAGACTGTTTCTAAAATATTTTCTCCAAAATATTGTTTTATAAACTCTTCTTTCCTTAAAGGCATTGCAAATAATATATCTCTTCATTGATTTATAGCACTAATCCATTAAATTTAGTTTAATTTTTATTATATTTTTTCAAACATACATATGTCAAGAGAAACTTACTTCTGAAATTATAATTTTAAATAAAATGTGTGTATGTACCTAAATTTATGGGTGGTTTGGCGTCCATTGGAAGGGGCTCCGTAACCTTCCAGTAGGCGCAAGTGTACGTACTGCCTCCTCGTGGCAACCACCGGTAACTGTAACCATTAGGCTGAATGTAGACTTTTGTGACAGACTAAAGTACGGCGCTAAAGGAGAAAACCTTGACAAAAATCCCTAACCTAAGGTGGACGAGTATATGCCGATGGATGAATGGCTGATAGGTTAATCAGTCTATATATGCGGACTCTGGATACCAGGCACCCTCCAGTTTTATTTAGCCTTCCTGTAGTAAACCTGGGTGACCTACAGGCGACTTTTTATTCCCAGCAACTCGCAAGAATCAAATCAAAACGGTAGACGAGGCATGGGAAGGAATACACGGGAGTGGGTCTGCCCTCTCAAAGTCCTTGAGTCCCAATGCTACCGCTTTTCTAGTAGAAGTAAATGTTATTACATCTAGGAGGGAGAGCAATGAGCCCAGATAGTATGTAACGCGTGTAGAAGTACTTCCTACAGTAAACATCTAGGAGGGAGAGCAATGAGCCCAGATAGTATGTAACGCGTGTAGTATTATTTCCTACAGTAGACATCTAGAAGGGAGAGCAATGAGTCCAGATAGTATGCATCACGTACCGGTCGGCAGTATTATCAATTTCATTAAGAGCCTGAATATTGACTGGACGGATAATTAAGTAGGGCTTGATGCACAAAAGATCTTTTAGGTCGCAGTGCGGGGTGGCTTGAGCCCCCACATGGCCCTCAAGTAATAATAATAATAATAATAATAATACCTAAATTTATTATTAAAATTAAAACAAATGCCTGCTCATGTGAAAAATGAACTTAAAATAAGGGACATAGAAAAATTGAGTTGGGTATATAATCTTGTATTACAAAATATTACATTATAAAATTTCGCATAGAAAATTTTGCATTACAAAATATTGCAATTAAAAATTGTTGCAATTATTAAATATTGCAATACAAAATCTTGCATAACAATTTCTCGTATATTTTTTTTTCTCTATTCTGATGAAAATAAATTGAAGAAAAATGACATCGACTAATTTGTAGTGAAACGTATGTAGTTTTGAGAATAATTGTATACGGAGTCCGAACCAAATGCAATAAATTCATTTTTTTTTTAAATATAGAAAAACAATAAAATACATTTTTAAAAAGTGACTGTCTATTTTACTCATTTTGGAATAACGGATCTTAAGTTATGAGTGAAATTCAAAACAATAATTCGTAGCAAAAGCTCGATTACTTCAACTCCTGATAGGCATGGGAAAAGCCATAAAGGCATTTTCGATTATTTATTTGCATTTTAGTGTTGAGTCAGGAATGAGCTGGCGAATTTTCGGGAATACCCTGTTTATAAAATAGAAAAAAAATGCTGTAATTTAAACTATAAAATGCTATCTTCTCGTAAACATACTTAATAAAGAATAAAAGAGTAACACGTTTACATTTCGTTCATCCTTAAAAATTACAAAATAAAGAAAAATAAAACAAAAGAAACACTATTATGATAATATATACATATGTACACTGAAACCTCACTACAGTGGACATTGATGCAACCAAACAATTTTTATACAAGAACGAAAATATTTTTAAAATTCGGCCTTTCGAAATTCGGCCTTTTGACACATTCTGCCTTTCGACACATTCGGCCTTTCGGCACATTCCGCCTTTCGACACATTCGGCCTTTGGACACATTCGGCCTTCGACCTTTCGACATTCGGCCTTCCGACATTCGGCCTTTCAACATCGAACCCAGTCGTTGAGGTAGGTGAAATTATATTTGTTGTTACCTTTTCTTAGATTTTAACAATAATAATAATAATTACAGAAAGTATTATTAGGGGGAAAAAAAAGATCGACGCCTTTTGGAGCCAAGGAATATCAAAGCGGGAAATTGCTAGACAAATTGAAAGATCCGACCGGGTTGCCCAAAATTACTTAGCGGATCGAGAAAATTACGGATCCAGATCATATCCTGGAAGAAAAAGGATCCTGCAAGAGAGAGATGTGAGAAGAATTTGCAGAACAGCGTCCAACTCAACGATCTTAATTTCTTCGATCAAACGGAAATATGATCTTTCTGCATCCGTTCCAACGATTTGGCGTGCAATCAAGAACAGTCCTAACTTATGTGTGAGTATATGCAAAAGATACCACGTCTAGAGCCTATAACTTAAAATTTTTTTCATGCATTAGGTGATTTTTTCGGACGAAAAAAAATTCAATCTTGATGGCCCAGATAGCCTAAATGGATACTGGAGAGATCTACGTAAAGAACCGCGCTATTTTTCAAAAAGAAATTTCGGCGGTGGTTCTGTGATGATTTGAGGAGGTTGTAGCA
The DNA here is from genome assembly GCA_963556165.1 of Tipula helvola. Taxonomy (NCBI): domain Eukaryota; kingdom Metazoa; phylum Arthropoda; class Insecta; order Diptera; family Tipulidae; genus Tipula; species Tipula helvola. The sequence goes on from OY744483.1 coordinate 25,924,928, forward strand.
GCCACGGCACTGTTGATCTGACATTTCCTTCATGACGGATGAACAGCATCGAGTACCAGGATGTGCTCCAAGCAAAGCTATTGCCATACCTCCGCCGAATTTCGGAAAATCGGCTTATTTTCCAACAAGATAACACACGAATTCATGTGAGTGCTTCCACAAAGGCTTGGTTTTTAAACAATACCATTAATTTGATGGATTGGCCAGCTCGTTCTCCGGATGTCAATCCAATTGAGAACGTTTGGGGTTGGCTCGTCCGAAAAGTCTACGCCGACAACCGTCAATTTAATAACGTGGAGGGATTAAAAGCTGCCATAAAATGCGTGGTCGTGATTAACAAATGAGGTTTTGATGCCATACGTAGAGTCCATGCCAAGACGAATTCTCACAATTGTAGAAAATAATGGTGGACAAATAAATTATTAAATTTACCGTTCCGTTCGTTGTTTCTATTATTTTTTTTGAAAAAGTCATGTGCGGTTATAATAATGAAACATCTGTTTTGCGCACTTTTATGATATTTTCATTTTTTTCGACAGAAGTACCGTTATCAGTACCATAACTCTATAAATTAGAGCATCTTACGAGTTCTTCTTCACAGACTCATTTTCATATGAAAACATAGAAAATCGAAAAATTTCTGAAGGATTAATTTCCGAATCGAAACTGTACAAGAGAAGAACTTGCAAATTTTTGTATTTATGTAAATATGAGCCTTAGCTTACTACCTACGCATGCCATTTGTTGAAAAAAACTTCAGTAACTTTCATGTTTTCAATACTTCTTCTATTTCAAAGATACTCGCTTCTGAAATCGGTAATGGCATATGATGACACATATTTCAGTCACAAAATCTAGAATGTTTGGGATTTCTACACAAAATCAGCATAACAAAAAATGTGCCTAAGAATTAAAAAAATAAATCAACAAAAACAAAATTGTGAGATCTATGTAAACTAGTCGGCAACTAATTTAATTTATTCCACCAATTAAAACGCTCGACTAAATATTTTTGATAAATAATTGAATACACAAAATATTAAAAACAGCAATGTCCCCACAAATTATTGAACAAACTAGTTAAATTATTTTATTTTTTTCTAAGCCTCTTCTTTCTTCTCTCTCACTTAAAATTAACTTTTAGTAAAGGAGGGTTACGAGTATAGTTATTGTACACTGCAGCCACTAAAAAAAAATTGTCGGCAATCACTAAGTTGTAAACATTTTTGAAGATAAGTTATTTCCTGCAAGAGCATCCAAATCGATAAACTATATTCGTAAATATAATTGGAGTGCAGACTGCGTAAGAATATAACTGAAAAACAAATCATTATAAAATGTATGCGGCATCATTATAAATTTCCCAAAAATAAAAGTCAACTACCGTTTTTATTACAAAACATGGTAAAACCATAAAATCCCGCATAATTATGGTAACCAAGAGACGGTCTTTGATGTTCTCTAAAAGCTAGAGAAAGGATTTTGGTATCTCTTGAACATCCCAATCAAAAGACTAAAAATCATTCTTGTTTTGATCACCGTCGAGCAACGTTCATCAAATTAAATAATTAAATAATAAAGTAATAAAATATAAAATCATTGTTCAATCATCAATTTTGTTTACCTTGTGAATTTTAACTAGTGTCTATAGTGTGTACGGGAAATTTTACTACTCGTTAGTTGTTCGGTTCTAATCTAGTGCATATTTGTGAATTGGTATTCTCCAATAACTAAAATCTATTAATTTAATAGACAGTATTCATTTATAGTGCTTAAAATTGCCCAGTGAGCTTTAATAAAAAATAACTTTGTGGTCATATTATTGTTAATTTTGTTGTTATTTGACCTTTCAGGTGGTTTTAGTTCATGCTACCGGTCCTAGCCTAGTGCGCAATCACGTTTTTTTTAAGCTCCGTTTTGTGTAAATTTACAGTGACACTTTGTTTATTTGCACTAATCTATACAGTTTAACCTGCCACGCTGTTAACTTGTTGTCATTTTGGTTTAGAGTGTAGCTTTAATAATTAAATTTTGCAGCTGTTTTAATAAGCGAGTATTATGTCTTACATCACTTCAGGTACCTCTGAGGGATTCATGAAACTTCTCCGATGTATCCAAAATCAGCTAAGCACTCTGGAGAAATCTCAAGAGTTCATTTGTAGTACCATGGATGCAGTGAAGATGTCTGTTAACACCCTTCAGGTAGATAATACAGCTTTAAGTGCTAGGCTAGGTGACCTAGAAAGCAAATTTGGTGATAGTTTAAGGAAAATTAATATGATGCAAGCTGAACTTGATCTGCCTAACCAACGTCAATATGAATGTAAAATTGTTATTAATGGATTGCCAATACAAGATGATAATATTCAAGATTTAATTTTGAATACTCTCCAGAAGTTGGATGGTAATATAACAGCTGATGACATTAATTCAGTTGAGGCGTTTGAACAAAAAATCAACAACAATTCTGTTATAAAAAAATCTTTTATAGTAGAACTTAGTTCGTCGGTATTACAACGAAAAGTTTTAACGAGTATGAGGGAAAAGGAAAAACTATTTGTTAAGGATCTTGATATTTCTTTTCGGAAAAATTCTAATGTTGAGCAACAAATTTTCATCATGCAGTGTCTCACTAAATTTCAATCTCATTTGTACCGAGAGGCGAAGGATATTAAAATTAAGTACAACTTTCGTTTTCTGTGGTGTAAAGATGGACAATTATATTTGGCAAAGGGACCTGGCACCACCATTATTCGTATTCATTCATTTAATGACATCAATGATATCCACAAACATTTTCAACAAGTTTAATTGGATAATAATATTAATAGTGTCTTTCATATTTACTAGTTTAAATAGTTTGATGTTTTTTTTTTGTTAAATTATTTTAATTTTTGATAAATTTTTTATTTTTTAGTTTTATATTTTGTTCATTTTTTATTATAATTTTTTATATTTGGTTTTCTATATATTTACCAACCATTCGTAAGTGTTATACGTTTTTTTATATTATATATTTCGATTGTATTGTTTTTTTCGGTGCAATTTTTATTTCATTGTATACATATTTGGTTAAGTTCACGCACATACCGCACACGGAGTTTTTCTAACCTTACGTATATGTTGTTATTCCAATGTAATTTGGGGTTATAATTTATTTCAGTTAAATATTATTACGATTTTAATATTTAAATGTATAGTTTTTAATAATTTAGTTTTGTTTACGATTTTATATATTTTGGCTTTGTGCTTATTCTAGTTTTATATAATCAAGTTTTATTTAGTTATGTTCACATTATTGTTAAAATTTATTTTTTGTTACTAATCATCAGTTATTTTTTCGCAATACTTCTGATATTTATTATTTTATGGATTCTGTCATGCTTAATTCTGATATTTTGATTGTTCATCAGAATATTCGCAGCCTTCGAAGGAACTTCGATGTTTTGGTAGCCAATGTTAATATGTATAAGAATAAACCTTCATTTATTTTTTGAGTGAAACTTGGGTCAATAGTAATGAACTGTCATTATACAATCTGGGCGGTTACACGTTATTTGGTGCCTGTAATGATTCTTATAGGTCTGGTGGGGTATGTGTTTATTTTGATACGCATTTCTTTACTTGCCTTTAACTTAACTTCGTGTGATATCGTTAGAGTTGATTGGAATTTGGCAAATGATATTTATGTAATCTTGTGTATTTATAGATTACATGATACTCCAGTAAGCATTTTCTTGCTAGAAATCTCAAGTTTTATCAGCAATATTAAATCTAAAAATCTTTTCATTGTCGGTGACATTAATATAGATATGTTGGACTCTTCATCACACTGCGTCGATTATTTGTTTCTCATGTCGTCTTTTCGCCTTGAATCATTGGTTAATATTCCTACGCGAGTGACAACATCCTCATCTACTTGCATTGATCATTTCTTTGCTCGTCTCCGAACAAATGATCTTTCATGCCTCGTTCCATCTGCAATCGACCTAAAGATTTCTGATCATCATTTCATTGAGATATTGTTCAAATTTGATAATAGTTTTCACATCCCGTAGAAATTTTTATAATGGTCGGGAAAAACAAGTTAATATGGTATTGTTTAATGAATTCGTCGAGCAAGTTGACTGAACGTCTATTTCGAACATTTTGAAGCAGTGCTATGTTTACGCTCGGGTCAAAAATATCAGGCTCTTACAGCCATGGATCTCCTATAATCTTGCAAGTCGAATTAAAAAAAGGAACCGGTTTCGCAAAAAATTAAATAAACATCCCAATGACATGAATCTTAAAGCATTATATGATCGCTTTTGCAGACAAATTAATGTTGATGTTAAGACTGAGAAAGAAATGTATTATATGAATCGATTCTCAATTAATAGAGGGGATGTAAAAAAAATTGGGGCCTTGTTGATGAAATTTTAACTAAAAAGGCAAAAACATCTTCGATTAAAAATATTTTATCCGATAGCGGTTCTCTGCTTACAAATGAAGTAGATATTTCTAACGAGTTCAACTGTTATTTTACAAGTATTGCTGACAAGTTAAGGTCTAAGTTGTTCGCGAATATCCTGCCAATCAATCATGACCTTCCGTATGATTACTGCTCCAAAGCATTTTTCTTGACTCCGGTTTCTAATAGTGAAGTTTTTGCTATTATTGAGTCGTTGGAGCCGAAACAGTTTCTTGATATTGAAGGGATTAGTAGCAATATTTTGAAAGCTATCTCTAAACATATCAGCCCTGTTCTTGCGCATATATTCAATCTGTCATTCGAACAGGGAGTAGTACCTAAAAGGCTTACATTTGCAACCATTATACCCATTTTTAAAAGTGGGGACCATAGCGATAAAGGTAACTATATACCTATTGCACTGCAGCCTGTTATCCTCAAAGTCCTGGAAAAAGCTGTCAAAAACCGAATTACCATATTCCTGGATCGATGTAATACCCTATGCGTTCACCAACATGGGTTCCGCCAAGGTATGAGTACTGAGTCTGCTGTGTTGGATTTTTTGGATATTATTCATAATTATTGATGCTGCTAAGGCATTTGATATGGTTGATCACAAACTTTTGTTATCCATTCTGTTTGATGTTCGGTTTAGGGGTGTTTCTAATAAGTGGTTTGCTTCCTACCTTGATGATAGAGCTGTGAGGGTCAGAGTTAATGACACTTTTAGTGATTTTAGAGCTGTTAAAGTTAGGGTGCCACAAGGATCAGTGCTGGGCCCTTTGTTGTTTCTAGTTTATACTAATTCTATTTTTAAACTTAATTTGAATGGTCACAGTACTGGATTTGCTGATAATTTGGCTTTAGCTTATTCTTCAGAATCTGCCAATGATGTGATTTCCATGGTTAATTCTGACCTAAGGGTCTTACATAAATGGTTTGATAAGCATTTTCTGAAACTAAGTGAAAAAACCAAGTTCACGTGGTTTAAAATTTTGGGCATTGCTGCTGCCCCAATTCTCTCCCAAGTTAAATATCATAGTGCTTCTATGTGTACTTCTGTGAGTTGTCATTCGGATTGTTTTAATATTGAGCTTGTTAACTCTTTTAAGTATCTTGGTATTCATTTGGACACAAACCTTAATTGGAAAACTCATGTATCCAAGTTAATCAGTTACATGGCATCTGCCGCACGTATTTTTTATCTTCTCTGTGATGTATGCCCTGTTTCTGTGTTGAAAAAGACGTTTTATGCTTTGGTGATTTCCAAATTGGAGTACGGTTTGTCTCTTTGGGGTGGCTGTTATCCATCTACCTTGAAACCAGTCTCCGTTCAACAGAAAATGATTTTGAGAACAATTTTGAGAAAAAATAGATTGGAATCATCTTGGCCTTTATTATTTTCATCCTTTAGGTGATGCTCGTTATAACTTTTGCGTTAATCACCGCTTTTTGTACATTGTTCCCAGATTCAATAATGAGCACTTCCGCCGCTATGTATATTGTCGTTACCGCTCCGACGTTTTTCAATGCATTGCCCGAACATATTAGACGACATGTTTGTTCTAAACGGTTCTCACTCTATGTAGGTTAGAAATTGGCTATTTGAAACACCTGACGTCTCACATTTTTTTTACGTCATGTTATGATTTTTCTTCTAAGGCTATGAAATAAAACTTATAAATTTTAGTTTTTTTTGATAAATGTTGTATATTAATGGATATTTTTTTTTATAATATTGTTTTTATATGTGGTTAAAAGAAGCGAGGCCTGTCACTGGACTTTGTCCACAGGGCACTTATTATTATTATTTTTTGTATTGTAAATAAATTGTAAATAAATAAATAATAATTAGTGGAAAAAAAAAAATAACATTTGATATTTTCCAACATAATTCCAATATTGGAAGTTGAAATTCAATTCTTTCGTAGTTTTCTTTTAACATCCTATCTTATGTAGTAGGCCAATCGAAAACGCTCCTTCTACAATAACAGTTCACGGTTGAATATCTTGAAAGAGACGTCTTCACTAATAGAGCCAGTCAAACATCATGTACATAGTTCTACTGGACAGCGATTTTGGTCGCAAAATGAGGATTGATTTGAGGATTACCGGAAGGCTGTAGAATTGGTAAATTGTATTGGTGTCGAATGTGCATTTTTTCTTTCAGTTTTTCGTTTAATATGATGCAAATAAGAGAGATAAAATGATGCGAGTAATAGGGATAACATGATACAAATAAGAGGTATAAGCTCAGAAGAGAACGATTGAGAGAATGTATTAAATAGTGAGGAGACTAAGATAGAACAACCAATTCCGAAATAAAATAAAAATTAAAAATACATATAACGAAGCGAGAGAGACTCAAAATAGAAAATATTAACCAAAAAAAAAAAAAAAAAAGTTAGAAAACAAAACAATTTTGTTTATTTTGTTTAGTATTGTCATAGACAATCATAATAGATTTCTAATTTGACTAAAAACACAAAAAAAAATTAAAAAAATTTACTTTCAAATGTTATCGGTGTATTCATATACGTATTATATTTGCAACGCATTCTAAAATCATTGCCTTATAAAATACACAACACAACGTTAACATTGGAATTATCAGAAGTTTTGTTTTTTTCCTTTAGTTATAATGAAATGAGAAATCTAGTATGAATGTCTATGGTATTGTGTCCCAACTCATGATGCTCCTATATATACGATGTTATGTCCGAGGGTGGAGAAAAATTATTCTAGCATATACACAGCAAATAAAAACCCAAATTGGTTTATTTTAGTACTTTCCTTTTAACGTACGTAACCTTTTTTTATATACAATTTTTTTTTTTTTTGTTTAGAATAAAATGTCCCCGTCCTCGGACATAACATCGTATAGGAACAACCCTCACGAGTTGCAACACAATACTAAAGAAAATAAACAAAATCATTTTGTTTTCTTACTTTCTGGTTTGGTTCCTTTGTTCAAAATTTAAAAATTAAAAATATTACGAATGGAGCCGACGAAGAATACATAGGTACATAAATTAAAAATCATTCAATTCATCAATCATTTGTTTTGGTGTTTTTGTTAACGAAACCAAATGAACCCTAGTAACCAAAAATGGTCACAAAATTTTAGACCAATTTGTTACAAAATGTAAGTTCCTTTTTGTCACAAAAAAAGTTGACAATTTGCGGGTATTTTCTAAGAATAAAGAATTTGCGGGTATTTTCTAATAAAGAAAAAAAAAATATTTTTTTAAAATACGAAAGAGTGCAAAATGTAATAGGCGTGTCCTTTTGAATGTTACACCACATTAACTTTCTGAATGATACAACAGTCTTGTCCCGTAGACAGGATAAAAAATTGGAATGCTATAGCAGCCATGCCCGCGAATAAAGAATTTCAATAAAATTTCGATATTTTTGGCTACAATGACTACTACATTACTAATTTATGTCTCCCGTTACCGAAAGAGTTAAATACCAAAGGTTTTGTTCCAGCAATTTGAATATTAGATCAAAACTTCGATAGCTTAACTCCGTTTGTAAATCGCCCCCTTAAAATTTGACGAACTATCAAAGGGATAATCGTTCATTTGTTTCAAACTTTATATAAGCTTCATCTAAACCTATAATAAGTGTTTTTAAAACTTCTGGAAGATATTTGGATTTTCACGAAAAATTCGAAATTATTAATTCGAATAAATTAGGGCATCTTACGAGTTAATTTTCACAGACTCATTTTCATATGAAAACGTAGAAAATCGAAAAATGTCTCAAGGATTAATTTTCGAATAGAAACTCTACAAGAGAAGAATTTGCAAACCTTTGTATTTACGTAAATATGAGCCTTAGCTTACTGACATTTGTGAAAAAAGCTAATTATTTTTCATGTTTTCAACACTTCTTTAGACTGGCATCTGAAATCGCTAATGGCATTTGACACATTTTTCAGTTACAAAATCCAGATGGTTTGGGGTTTCTACACAAAATCAGCATTACAAAAAAATTTGCATGAAAATTAAAAAATAAATCAACAAAAACAAAATTGTGAGATCTAAACTAGTCGTCAACTAATTGAATTTATCTCACCCGTCAAAACACTCAATTAAATATTTTTGATAAATAATTGAATACACAAAATATTAAAAACAGCAATGTCACCAAATTATTGAACAAACGAGTTAAATTATTTTATTTTTTTCTAAGCCTCTTCTTTCTTGTCTCTCACTTAAAATTAACTTTGAGTATGAATGGGATGAGAGGGTTACGAATGTATTGCACTGAGTTGTAAACATTTTTGAAGATAAGTTATTTCCTCCACGAGCATCCAAAATCGATAAACTATATTCGTAAATATAATTGGCGTGCAATATCGACTGCGTAAGAATATAACTGAAAAACAAATCATTATAAAATGTATGCGGCATCATTATAAATTTCCCAAAAATAAAAGTTAACTACCGTTTTTATTACAAAACATGGTAAAACCATAAAACCCCGCATAATTATGGTAACCAAGAGACGGTCTTTGATGTTCCTCTAAAAGCTAGAGAAAGGATTTTGGTATCTCTTGAACATCCCAATCAAAAGACTAAAAATAACATTTGATGTTTTCCAACATAACTTAACAATAAAATACAATAATAAGAATTATTTTGGTTAAAATTTGAAATTCCAATCGAAAACCCTCGCATCGACAATTACAGTTCACGGTCGAATATCTTGAAATAGACATCTTCACTAATAGAGTCATCCAATTATCGGTAGTCAGTCAAACATTATATAGTTCTTCAGCTTTACGTTGATTGTTTCATTCAATCATTCGTTTTCAAAGTGGTAACATCATTGTAATCAGCATTCAGACAATTGAATTTTTAACAAGAATATTTATTGTAACCAATATTATATCATTTTTTATTCGATCCATTAATTATTATTTAAGGTCGACATACTTGCTACTTGTTAATTCTAATAGTGTTCAATTCTGTATATCAAATGTATCAGTTATACATGTGATCTAGTGATTTAGCTCCGGACATAATAATCATTCAACGTTATCTAGTTGTATTACCGTTTGTGTTAAGTGTATTTAAGTATTTTTATATTCGTGCAATTATGAATCCATAAACTGTAAAATTAAATCCGCTTTGAGTTTGGTGACCATATAAGGTGTATCTGTACAGAAATTTTAATCTTGTGTTACAAACTATTAAGTGAATATATAAACTTTTTATTCATTTTCAAAAAGCTTTTTTGTGGAATTTGCTCTGTGAAAGTTTGTGAATGGTGTAGGTAATACTCAGTTTTGAATCAACCTACTCTTCTACATATTTATACGGTGAACAAATAACATTTTTTAATTTTATTTTTTTGCTTTTTTTTCAAAATCACAATGAGTAGCTGTAAAGTGTGTAGTTTAAAAGTTATAAGAAATAATAAAACAGATAACATTCTATGTTCACAGTGTAACTCTTTTTACCACAACAGTTGTGTACCACTGTCACCAGCTGTTTTAAATGATTACCTACATACAGATAAATGCGTGTGGAAATGTGGGGATTGTGTTCATGTTAATGTCACTCCGATAACCAGTAAATCGAACCTTAACGCTACGCTGCTTTCTATGAAAGCTGATATCGATGCACTAAAAAATAAGTATAATGATTTCATTCTCGAGCAAACCGCTTTTTCTAGTTGGTTGTGTTCTATTAGTGAAAAGCTTGTTTGTCTCATTGACTTGGAGCGCAAAGTCAATGAAAACGAACGGCATATCAACGTTATGCAATCTGACATGTCCAAATTAAGCCGGGCTAACGTCACTACTAAGCAAAAACTTATTACTTAAAAAGCAAGTGCAAGAGGTTATTAAGCGTTCGGACCAGTTGGAACGATTTTGTTATTCCGCCAACCTGCAACTCTATGGTGTTCCTGAATCGAAAAACGTAAACTTAAAGGAGTGTGTTGTTAATATATTTCATCACATGGATGCTGTGGATTTGGCTGAAGGGGATATCAAATACGTACATCGAACGAGATCTAAGTCTAATAATAGGCCTATAACGGTCGAATTTGTTTCGAAATTTAAGAGGGACTATGTTCTACGGAGCTTTAAATTGAAAAAAAGTTTTCCTGCTACAGATGTCGGTTTTTCGGACGGATCCAAAATTTTTGTTGTGGAACATCTATCTCCTTCAAAGAAAAAATTACTGTATGATGCTAAGAAACTGCTACAAAACAATGGAGGGGAATCTAATTATAAATACATCTGGACATCACATGGCAATATATACTGCAAAAAGTCTGAGTCAGACCAACCAACTATATTATCAACTCATGCGGATTTAAATAATCTTCAACATTAGCAACCTATTATTTTCTATTTATAATATACTTTTTGTATTGACTTTTAGTTAATTAATTTTTTCGTTTTTTTCTTTGTTTTCAGATATTATTGTTAAAGTTTCATTGATTTGCGTCATGGTGAAGTCTACTGAATTGTACTATCAAAATACCAGAGGACTGAAGACTAACGTGGTTGAACAATTCTATTGCATCTTGTGAATTATTCGATTCTAATTTTAATGTGTTTCGAAGCGACCGTAACTTTGCACACCATAGGAAACGTGATGGTGGGGGTGCTCTCATTGCAGTTATCAGAGACTTCGATGCTGTTCGGCTTGCTGGTTTAGACAAATGTTATGTCATCGACGATGCTTGGATTAAAGTGAATCTTAAAAATGGTGGAAAGGTTATTATTTGTGCAGTGTACTTTAACATAGGTATTTCATTTAACGATTACAAATTATTTCTTGATCACTTAGCTCAATTGGTTAATATATCTAATGTTAATACCAAATTCATTGTGGTGGGAGACTTTAATTTCTCATCGATTGTGTGGAACGTTGATAATCCTTCCGCCATATATGCAGCGAGGTGTGAAGGTCGTACCGCTGAATATCTAATTGATTCTTTGGGGTTGTCTAACTTAGTTTAATTTAATTATGTTACGAATGCTCAAAACAGAATTCTTGATTTTTTCATTTCTAATATTGACTCATCTAGCGTTCGTCTAACAAGATCCAACTACTTACTTACTAAGAGTGATTCTTATCATCCACCTTTTGTTGCCACAATTACTTTAGGAATTGTTAGAATGCACCGTTCGTTTACGACTCAGCAGATTAACTTTCATATTTGATATGCACATAGATTTAATGTGCCGTAAATCTTGCAAGCTTTTGCTGCTATTCACTTGCATTATTAGAACAAATCTTGAATACCTATCACAGGTTTGGAATCCTTACTACAGTGATTATAGTAACCGAATTGAGAGTGTTCAAAGAAGATTTACGAAATTTCTATGTCGTAGGTACGTGCCTTCAACGCATCATATGTTTTATGAGATATGCTGCGGAAAGTTTAACCTTTTATCACTTCACAACAGGCGGGTTCTACTTGATGAATACCTATTATTTAAAATACTCAACAACCTTTTACACCCTTTGTACCGGTTTACAACCTTTGTACCGGCTTATATGACACGACATCAACAATTGTTTCAACCATCGCCAGTTAGAACAAATCTTGGTCTGTCAGCGCCAATAAATCGTTTGGAAGCTAACCTCTTACTGTACTTCAGAGATTTGGATCTTTTTGGCACGTCCTTGTCACAGTTTAAATCAAATTGTAATATTGCCCTACGCGGTTACTTTGACAACATTACTTAACCTTCATCCTACTAGAAGAGTCTTTGAGACTCACTTTTTTTATTTTATAATGATTTCAGTTGCTAAAAATATACTTATGAAGTTGATTTTTTAACATTCGGTGAAGCTATAGATAATAAGTTTAAAAGGCTTTTTTAATTGTTTCTAACTATTTCTGAAGTAATGAATAATGATGAAATTTATAAATAGAAACACAAACGTATAGAAGAGTCTAAAAGACTCTTCATGATATGTTAAAAATTATGTATTATAATAAATAAAATTTTCACATATTTATTAAATTGAAACATATTTCGATGTACATATTTTGATTATGCATGTAATTATGTACGTTAATAATGTTGTTTGTACAAAAATTATGAGAGATGGCCTGTAAAAATTTAACTGTAGATGAGCAGTTGGTACCATTTCGTGGGCGAGTTCCTTTCAAACAATATATTCCGAGTAAGCCGGACAAATACGGTATGAAAATTTGGTGGATTGTAGAGAATGAGACTGCTTATCCATTGAACGGAATTCCGTATTTGAGCAAAGAAGATAATGCAAGAGCTAATAACTTAGCTCAAAACGTCGTGAAAGAATTGTGTAGGCCATTTAGGAATTCTAATCGAAATATTACCTTTGATAATTTTTTCACTAGCTATGAACTGGCCCTTTCTTTATTATCTCAACGATTAACTAGTGTGGGCACACTACAGAAGATTAAAAATGCATGCCACCATTTTTCCTGGCACATTCATCAAAAACATAGAAACTAATAAGTTTGGATTCCGTAATACAATATCGCTAACCTCGTATGTGCCAAAAAAAAATCGATGTGTTTTATTCTCATCGACCAAACACCATACACCAACCATTGAGAACAAAAATAAGTCCTCGGTAAATTTGTTTTATAATGCCACTAAGGGTGGCGTAGATACAACAGACAAATTATGCCATTCATATACAATAAGACGCAAAACTAATCGCTGGCCAATGGCTTTTTTTTCCAAAATATTCTTGATATCAGTGGAATAGCTACGCTAGTTATTTGGAAAATCTATATCCTCGGTGGAATTCTAACAAACCACGAACTGAACGAAAAATATTTATTCGGGAAATTGCAACAAATTTTGTTACGCCACATTTAATTTGTCGAAGCAAGAAAGCCATTACGGTATCTCACTTATCTGTAATAATTCAGTTATTACAGATAAGTAAAATAATGAAGAGTTACGCAAAATACTAAAAAAAATAATAACAACAGGCCATCAAGTTCAACAGCAGTAAAACGAAAAAAACGATGCTACATCTGTCCTAGTAAAATTAGTCGTATGTCAAAATAGACCTCTGATGTTTGCAATAGGCATGTTTGTTCGGAGCATTCACAAAAAAAAAAAATTATCTGCAATAATAAATGTAATAATAAATAACGACATTGATATGCATCATGTTCTTCTTTTCTTTTTTTTCTTTCTAATAAATTATGAATTTAAAAAAAAATCATTAATTTTTCCTTATTTTTAATAAATTATGAATTTAAAAATATAAAATATTTTTTAATTATTTAATTTACAACAATTCTAGTACAATTCTATATAAAGAGTCTTAGAGACTCTTCTATAAGTTTATGTTATGAAAACTTACTATCATTGTAAAGGTTAAATTCAAATTTTGGCAATATAGTTGTTATCTATTTTTCTTTTTTTCGTTTTTTTGAGCTCCGTTATTCAGTCCCATGGTATTGTGTTATGTCATTTTGCTAATATGTATTTCATTTCGCTTGTCAATTTAATTTATAATTTAATTGTTTTGCTGATTTATGTATTATTATTATCATTATTTTTCTTGTATTCGAATGAATTTTGTATTTATATTGTATATTGTGAGGCAGCATATAATTGGGTTTATCCTGTTTGCTGTCCAATTTGTCAACAATAAATAAATAAATAAATTGTTCGGCATTTAACGCAGCTCACTTGACAATCTTGTTAAAAATGCCAAAAAAACATCGTATCAATAGTTTCACTTGACCAGAATTGTATGAGTTGACTATGCATTTGTTAAAATCAAAAAGATTAGTGACAAATGATATGTCAAGAAATGCCGTTAGAGCAGATAACGGATGTGTGGATGCAGTTTTTTCTAGATTGCATCACTCAAATGCTGCTATAAGTTCGCATAATACTCGCCATTGATTGTTTTTTTCTTTTTGAAGAAAATCAATAAAAATTATCCCATGCACATCCCAAAGGCCCTTTCCAGCAGATGCAACCATCTTCGCTTTCTTTGGTGCCAATTCTTACCTTTCAGTCCGGTGTTTTAACTGTTCCTTCGTCTCAGGAGTAAAGTAACGGACCCGTGTTTCATCCATGGTTATGAATCGACGCAAAACTCGACTTTATTGCCGTGAAACATCGTCGAATACGCAATTGAAACATCCTCACGACGCTATTTTGTACCATTGTGAGTAATCGCGGAACCCATTTCGCGCACAGCTGTTACATATCCAAATTTTCAGTCAATATGCGCATAACCGCGCTTCAGTCGATGGCCAAATTCTAATGAATCAGCTCGTACGACATGGTTTAAACTCTGCCACCCAATAATTTATTGTTGTAAACGAAGAAGGCAGGCTCCCCCAGATCAGAATCTAGATCGGCTTTGATATTGGTTGAACCTTTGCAAGTATTGAATCACAAAACAGTTCGCTATTGATGACTATCAGACAAATACTAAACAACATAGCGTCTTCAAACTGCAAACTTAAGCTTTGCAAGTTTGGTATTTTCGACCATAGTAATTTTTTTTCAAACAATTGAAATTTAAATGTCAGGTCGGGTACTTCTCGTATCTAACAATCGATATATCATCAAATTCCCCAAAATAAAACTCGAATTAGAACTACGAAGTAGCGCCCTATTGAAGGAAGAGCTGTTAACTTTAATAAGACAAAATGATACAACATAATTTCTAGCAATCCTTACGCATAGAAAACCAATTCTAAGCGGCTTTGAGAAGTTCTTAATTTTAGTATTTCAAATTCAAAAGGAAATATTAATAAGAATGTAAAATCCTGAGAGGTTGTCAGAACTTCTTCCGGAAAATTATTTACATAAGTACGTGTACTCACCTCAAGTCAAGTCAATCTAACCTCCAAACCAAAATTGAAATCAATCCCTAACAGTTTTAATCCCTTACTCAAATTCAAAGCTCACTCCCTAAATCAATCTCCAACTAAATCCCAACGCAAACTCTAATGTAATCACAAATCAACTTTCCACTCCCTCTTTAACCTGATCTCCACTCATTGCTCCGTCTAGAGTTGTGCACTGTTGAATTAGGAACGAAACTACATAACTATTTAAATAGAGCTCTAGGATTGTTTTATAATCAAGGTTTTGGGTGGACCGACACCCAAATTGTTCTGGCATAGTTGGCCGATCATCTAAGCCGTTGGACATCATTTGTGGCGAATCATACGACCAATATTAAGAAAGCAATCAATTACGGCGGACACGACCTGAATTTTTAATGGGTCAAAAGTCATCTTGACCAATATACGTAGAGTTCGAGACAGCTCACATGCCTGAGGAAAGATATCAAAAATATTGTCAAATCACAACGTATTTGAAATAAAAAAGCTATCTATGGCGACAAACATTGTACACAATTATTCAATCACTTTCCGTTGTTGTGTTAACAGACGCCTTCAAAATTTTATGAAATTTGGTAATTTACAAATGACAGCCAGAAACCACCAACAACCATTAAAACAGAAACCGCCGAAAATATTTATATAAGAAGGGCTCAAATCAAAGCTTTCAGTGTCGAATTGAAAGCACTTTAAGCATGGTTGTTATTACTAAATACGTGATCAGACATTTGTACATATGTATGTATGTGTATAAAATGTCGGTGGTAGAAAATGGTAACATATCATAATCTTAAATGTGCACCATGTTTCAAGTTAAAGCAACATCAAAATGAGCCAATAATAAACCATCTACTAGAAAACAAAACGTCGGGCCGAGATTTTTTGCATACGGCGGTGGATTAGTTATGGACGGGACCATCCAAGCCAATTAAGCGATACATGGATTTATCTGTTTGTACCAGATTAAGCCGATGGAAATATTGGAAGACAATGGTATTAACTTTGTGGAAGCAAGGAACAAGCTCAAAAAACTGTTATGACAACACAAATCCGAAGACCACTTTAAAGCTACAAGTAACTTTTTAACGCCACATAAGATACAAATTCAGATTTATTTCGGCTAGATCTCCTCACTTTGCCGACAGCATAGTTAACATTTGAGAAATTATATACAGATTTAGGTGTGCACTAGAATTTGTTACTGCTTAAAAAAATATTTTCTTAACGGGCATGTTAACGCATTGTTACTTAGATCGCATTCCACAAAATGTAAATTGATAAAACTGACCGAAGTGAAGTTCTTAGCAAATAACAAAAAATGTAGTAGTGTGAGTAAAATAAGTATGCATTTAGGCGATTTTTGAATAGTCGAACTACCGATGGAAGTGACTAAATTTTTTCAACAAAAATCAAAAGTCCCAAAGTCAAATGATTTTTCACGAATGTCCGTAGTATCCACTTGATGAAAAAGTTATGAAATGGCCGGACCCTGGTGTCGGCCATATAAATAACAAGCAATATTTGCATCAAATGTTGCACGATTTATATGGCCGACCCCAGGATCTGGCCATTTCATAATTTTTTCATTAAGTGACTACTACAGACATTCGAGAAAAATGATTTGACTTTGGGACTTTTGATTTTTGTTGAACAAATTTCGTCGGCGGAAAATCGTACAACATTTGATGCAAATATTGCTTGTTATTTATATAGCCGACCCCAGGGTCCGGCCATTTCATAATTTTTTCATCAAGTGCATATTACGGGCATTCGAGAAAAATCATTTGAATTTGGGACTTTTGATTTTTGTTGAACAAATTTCGTCGGCGGAAAATCGTACAACATTTGATATAAATATTGCTTGTTATTTATATGGCCGACCCCAGGATCCGGCCATTTCATAATTTTTTCATCAAATGCATATTACGGATATTCGAGAAAAATCATTTGAATTTGGGACTTTTGATTTTTGTTGAACAAATTTCGTCGGCGGAAAATCGTACAACAATCGATGCAAATAATGCTTGTTATTTATATGGCCGACCCCAGGGTCCGGCCATTTTATAATTTTTTCATCAAGTGCATACTACGGACATTCGAGAAAAATCATTTGATTTTGGGACTTTTGATTTTTGTTGAACAAATTTCGTCGGCGGAAAATCGTACAACATTTGATGCAAATATTGCTTGTTATATAGCCGACCCCAGGGTCCGGCCATTTCATAATTTTTTCATCAAGTGCATATTACGGACATTCGAGAAAAATCATTTGAATTTGGGACTTTTGATTTTTGTTGAATAAAGTCCCACGTGCTTACAAAAATATTTTCTACCATCAACGGATGGTAAAACTTCACAATTAAGCCACAGATAAATAAACAACCGAAACCTAGGCAAAACCTAGAACATTTTGTAATTTAATAATTTGGAGGGATGAGAGTAAATTCAACGTGGTTTGAGGTGATGAGAGACCATACGTAACACGACCCCCAAATCAAAGGCTTAACACTCTGAAGGTATGCCAAAAAAAACAATGGATCGATAAATGGTTTGGGGATCCTTCACTTCTTTGTTAGTCGGTCTGTCATCAAAATCGACTGGCTTAATCAAAAAGCCAGTCAAAACAACTACTACTATTTTTTTTTTTTTTTTGACAAATTGTGATTGTCAACCTGTCAATTATATTTCATTTATTTATATACCTATGAATTATTTAAAATAAACAAAAAAAAAACTGAAATAAAATCCTTGCTTGTGATTTTAAAAGTAAACTAAATGCGTTCTACCTATAAGGCTTAATTATAATGCCACGTATGTTTTAGATAAACATTTCTGAACCTTTTTACAAATATTAAGGGTTTTGGCAATTCTAAATGCAAAGTAATTTTAAAAACTTTCAAAGATAGAAAGCACAAAAATAATGTAAATTCCTAAAACTATTAAAACTTTATATTTACCAAACCCTGAATGATAATTTCGAACAAATCTTAAATTGATACATACCTGAAAAGAAAAACAAAAAAGAAAAACATAGTTTTAATAAATATGTTCGTGCTAAAATCTAGGTTAAATAAATACAATCATAATCAAAATCTCGAATTTAATCACAGCATACATGATCCCTGATGTTGTTATCTGGTCACTAAAAAATAATATTTACATCCATGCAAAATCATACATAAATACAAAATAACTATAACCAAAAAATAACAACAAAATATCGGGTTTTCCACAACTAACAATTTATTTTCATTTTTTAATAAAATTTAATAAGCGAGAAAAAAAAATATTTTTACGTTTTTATTTTTAACAAAAATTATTTATAAACTTAATCCAATTATTTTTGTGTACACATAATAGACGCAACTTTTAATTTTATTTAGTTTACAATTTTTTTTTGGGTTATTGGGAATTGCAGATTAATGCTCTGTGAAATTTTTATTTTATTTTATTTTTATTTAAATTTTATTTTAATAAAAATAAATAAATAGTTTTTTTTTTCGTGGAATGATACAACTAAAAATGTGTAATTTTAATACATACTATGTTGAGGTTATTAGAATTAAATTTTCATTAAACAAAATTATAAATTTTGTACGATGAATAAGTCATCATCCATTTTGTACCATAATATGAAACGAAAAAAGCTTTTTACTGTGTGAAAAAAACGTAGGTACATTAAAACATCAAAAATTAGGTACTCCTATGAACAACGATAAACATAACATAATAAATAAAAAATATCCATTCATCCATTTATAATCCTTTTATTTGTTATATTCTTATCTTGTTTATCATTTTTGAACTACATACAAACATTTTCAATCCAACTATCAATATCTATTCATCACTTATACCATAATATACACACAATACCGTTATAGAATTACAAATGATCAGGATAATAGTTTTTGCTTCACCTATCTGTGTTTGTAGTCAGCGAGATTTAACATAATAAAGATTTTCTCAAGATTCTTATTTTTCATCATTTTACTTCTCGAGTATGAGAATATCCCATTTTTATCGATGAAAAAAACACGAAAATAAATAAACTTCGAACACAAAAAATAAAAACGGATAAACGATAAATTGGATGATTTTCCACAAAGATAACTCTATTTCTTTAGTCACATACAAAAAATAAAAAACCAAAGCTCCTTTTAACGGTATTTTAAGGTAAAAAAAACACATGTTGCATTTTCACAAATTGTTTGTTTATTACGTGGTTCGTTGGAAATTTTTCAGATAAATAACAATTTGTTACTTTTATCGCTGCTTCAAGAAAAAAAAAATGTTTGAAATAGTTTTACAACACAAAAAAAACTGTCATCGATTAGAGATTAGAATTGTATTACGAGATATACCGAACTATTTATACAGTACAAGGGTATGCTAATCGATTTCCCGTAATTCAGGAATTATTAATCGCTTTCCAATCAACCAACCGCGAGTAGCCGCTAGTAGAATGGTTTTCGTGTTCACTACATTATATGCTCATAACTACTATTGCTATTTTAACATGAGCAGGTAGAAGCAGTTATGCATAATTCCGACCCTATGTAGGTGGCTCAATGTAGAAACGCTTAATATCTACGCCCCAAATTTATTTTTCTGAAATTGGCCATGATTATTGGCAATGGCCTATTCCAATAGAAAAGCATAACTAGACCGATGGTTATTGAGGTTATCACCGTTTAGGAAAGCTATTTGCGTTTTATGCTCAATGTTGAACAACGAGTTTCTATTCAATCCTAATTTAAAGTATGATCGCCCCAAATTTTTTTTCTGAAATTGGCCATGATTATTGGCCATGGCCTACTCCTGTTTAAAATTTTCATTAGACTGATTGTTTTAGAGTTTTCCATTAATTAGGAAATATTTAATCTTTTAATGAAACTCAACAATCAACTTGTTGAATGACGCACCAATACATCGATAGAGAATATAATTTTCGGAACGTTTTCGGAAAAACTTCACAAGCATTTAATTATTGTGATTCCAAAGGCAAAATGGCTATTTTTGTCACTGACGCTTTATAATTCCATGTTGTGTACGAATTGATACTACTTGCACAATATTGTCTTTTCCTGGATAAAGATGAACTATACGTTCTAATTTCTGGTGGTGTATATGGGTGTATAAATTTCCAATCAATCGGTTTTCCCACACAAAAATTTTTGATTTCTTCTTTTGATGGTTTTTAATGAATAATTCATATAATTTAGAAAGCTCTTGCATACAAGAAATTCTAGTTTCGTTGAGTAATTAGTAATCCGAGATTGTATTATTGATTCAACTTTAAATTTAATGTTCGTACTAACTTCATTAAATCCACTAAAATTAAAAATCTTTAATTTTCATCATCATCCAAAATAAACACGATGGCGGTTGACAATAAAACAGACTTATTAGTTGCCGTATAAATACATTTTGTAGAACTAGTTGTGTTTGATTCCAGTTGTTTTACTTGCGGTGTATTAAGCACAGAAGTTGATTGAGTTTCTAGTCTTTCTAGTAGAAGTACTTGTTATAGTAATCATCTAGGAGGGAGAGCAATGAGTCCAGATAGTATGTATCACGTACCGTTAGGCAGTATTATCAGGTTCATTAAGAGCCTGAATATTGACTGGACGGATAATTAAGCAGGATCCAAGCACAAAAGATCTTTTAGGTCGAAGTGCGAGGTAACTAAACCCCACATGGCCCTTCAGCAATAATAATAATGATACGTTAGAAGATCGATTTTGGAAAACACCCTCGCTCCGATCCCTTTTAGAATAATTGAAAAATTAAATGAAGTGAAGTTTACTTTTTACACTTTCTGCCGTAGGCACTTGGCGAAACACACTTAATACACACATTTTTAAAATTTTTTTAAAAACACTTGTTAAATATTTCGCAAAATTACAAAAGGTTTAAAAAATCACTCGATCGATTTCGGCTTATTAGGCCATCATCAGGAGTGCCTAATAAGCCGAAATCGATCGAGTGATTTTTTAAACCTTTTGTAATTTTGCGAAATATTTAACAAGTGTTTTTAAAAAAATTTTAAAAATGTGTGTATGAAGTGAAGTTTGGTGTGATGCTAGGAGAGATCTCGTTATTTGCTTTGGTACGCATGTACATGATATTACAAAGATTTTTCGTAATAAAAAAAAAAACTATATTTTGGGGATCCATTTGCTTTAATTCGAACGTCAACTTAAATGAATAAATCGTGAACAATTCTGAAACGATGCTGATGATTTCAACAGATCTTTTGTCACAATAAAATATTTGCATATTAAGCTGAGGTAACCTGCTAAGCATCTGTATTCAAAGCTTTTTAAACTTGAATGTCAATAAATTCCCAATCATTATAAAGGCAAAGTTCAGTGTGCAATCAAGAATATTTCGATGGGAAAAGGTCGCATTGGAAACATTAAAATAAATTCTGAAATTAGGGAAGTTACCATTAAAAAACCAATCGCGTTTTTCGTTCAAATTTTCGGATTGCTCTCAAACGTGCATTTTTTTTAGATGAAAACTAACATTTTCTATCGCGAATAACTCGAAAAATATTGATTATTGAAAAAATTGCATGGTAAATTTGTCGCTTATAATTCATAATGCTATCGATTTCTGCGCTAATTTCCACCCAGGAGAAGAGGTGGCATTCACCTCCAGGGTGAAAGCACATTCCTTACCAGTGTTGTGCATTTACGCGTAAAAAATAATTTTTTACTCATTTTACGTAAATAATAGTAAAAAATTGTAAAATGTAAAAAAAGTGACATCTGTTATGAACTACGGCCAATTGGTATTTGAATATATGTATGATTCAAAAAGTAAAGGAATATAAATAGTTAGGACAGATTAGAAAACTCTGTTAGCCTCAAGAGATTTTCTTGAAAAAATTTACGTATCATCATTTGGTCCCATTTCACTGCAAGGCACCATTGGCAATGTTTATAATTGCTTTTAGAAACAGTTAGGAGAGCTTAGGAACAAATCAACGGCCGATTTTAATTTTTTAAAACTACACGTCATCATAGAACACCCTGTTAGCCTCAAGAGATTTTTACGAAAACAATTACATATCATCATTTGGTCCCACTGCAATGCAAGGCACCATTGGCTATGCTTATTAATGCTTTTAGAAATAGTTAGGAGAGCTTAGGAACAAATCAACGGCCGATTTTAATTTTTTAAAACTACACGTCATCATAGAACACCCTGTTAGCCTGAGATTTTTTTGAAAAAAATTACATAACATCGTTTGGTCCCACTGCAATGCAAGGCACTATTGGCTATGCTTATTAATGCTTTTAAAAATAGTTAGGAGAGCTTAGGAACAAATCGACGGCCGATTTTAATTTTTTAAACTATGTAAATGTTATCATAGAACACCCTGTTAGCCTCAAGAGATTTTCTTGAAAAAAATTAGTTGAATTTTTCCTTATCGTCGAAGATGGCTGACCACGAATCTGGCCAGCCCGTTGACGCTCTTCTACATACAAAAGCCGTTGATCTATAGTACCCTTTTCGATATCTTTCTGGTCTACTTTCATGGCATTCTCTGGAGCACCGCACATCGAAAAGTCTGAATCATTGTCTTTACTATCCTCAAACACGTTATCTTGTCCTCCTGAAGATGCTTTGTCGATGGATTCTAGCACTTCTCGGACGGTTCGACTCTGCAAATTATACGCCATCTAACAATACGTCAAAATCAAAAGAAATATGATAAACTAAACAAATTCTAACAACGAGCGCAGTCTTACCCACGACCAAAAACAACACAAAAAACGGCAAAAACAACTTTGAAAAATTATTTCGTACACAATACAAATATTTTCATTCAATTTTGATCAAATCCTATCACCTAGAGATCTTAGTCATATCACATTTTCCTTGTCTGGTCAAGGTGTATTAGTCTGTCTCTATTTCTTGAAAATTGGATAAGACCTCTCGAATTACTTTGTTTACAGACAGATATCAGCAGCAGGGAAATAAGGCATCTCTTTCGCTCGAGGTCTGCTAGAGTTGAGATGCCTAAAAATTATTCCGATTTTCACACAAATATACGTATGTATATGACACACTGGGGTCCATTGGACCCCACCGTGATTTTGGATATTTCTACACAGCTGCTAGCAGTCCACCGGCTTGCGCTGAGTACGTAAACAGGTAGTGCAGTATCTCAACTTTAGCAAGGGAGGGGACACGAGATGCATTTCTGGAGGAAACATTTAAATATGAACGATTGAAAAAGGTATGGGGTCCACTGGACCCCATGTGTCACTTAAGGGTTAAATATAGTTAGGAGAGCTTAGGAACAAATCGACGGCCGATTTTAATTTGTTAAACTAAATGTTATCATAGAACACCCTGTTAGCCTCAAGAGATTTTCTTGAAAAAAAATTACATATCACCGTTTGGTCCCACTGCAATGAAAGGCACCATTGGCAATGCTTATTAATGCTTTTAGAAATAGTTAGGACAGCTTAGGACCAAATCGACAATACATCCTCGATAATTAGCAGGATGACCTTGTCCACAGTGTACACACTTTAGATGGACTTGCGGATTGTCGCATTCTCCAGTTAGGTGGTGTCCGGCACATTTAACACACCTTGGCAGTTTGCCACAATATTTTTGTGTATGTCCATATGCTGGACATCTTTTGCATTGCGGAATTAGTTCATATGCTGGACATCTTTTGCATTGCGGAATTAGTTTACACTTTCTCTATATTATAAGGACCAAAATATAATTGATTAGATTGAGACAGAAAATCGTACAAAAAATAAAAATAAAAATTCTAATATTAGGTATGTGACACTAATTAACAGTTTTGGCAACAACTCGTATATATGTAATCATATTTGGAATAAATTAATTAATTGAATTACATTTTTTTTTATCACACACATAATGAAAAGCATATCAAATAATATTTTTTAATAAATCACTTTTTCAATAGAAGAAAATATGTAATTAGAATAATAATGTGAAAATATTATTTATCTGTTTTAAAAATCACATACTAAATTATAGAATGGTAAATTTAATTAATTGATGATATGTATATAATTATAAATCTATGCCCATATAGGTATGTTATCTGTTTGTAAAGAAAATTTATAAAAAGGTTTTCTAGGTATCTTTTTTTAGAATTTTCCAAAAATTATCTAATATTTTCGTATTAGTAAACTTTTATAAATCAAAACCATAATGGGTAGATATTCAAAAAAGTCAAAAAATTAATTTGCCAAATGTATTGATGATACTTTTGTATGTCCTCATAAAATAGGTATATAAGACTTTTCTGTTTAATATGGAATCAAATAATTAAAAAAAAAAATAATACTAATAATAATTATTTGTATTTTTGTTAAAGGTATCCTTTTTTAATACAATGTAGCCTCTCACAAAATACCAAATTTTCATCTACCACATAACATAAAACAACAACCAAAATTATAAAAAGGATTGATGAATGTGCTTTGAATATTTTATCAAAAAATTATAACCTATTGTTATATCTGTACATTGAGTATTATTGGGTTGTGATTTTATAATGTAAGCACAAAGAGTTCTACAAAAATATGCAAATAACACATATACCATACGAGTACATGTTAGTTATATTTAAATTAGAAAATTAAATTGTGGAAAAATAATTTCGAATTTTATTATTGCCACAAAATGTAGAAAATTGTGTGAAAATTATTTCAAAATATTATTTAATATTCTAGATTTCTAGAAACTACATTAAAATCTTTATTGTACTTCATTTAATTTAATTAATTGAAATTGATCAGAATTGTATGTATAAGTATGTATTTATAAAGGTGTAAAGTGTCGGTTAATTTAATTGTATACACAAAAATCCGGGTGAAATAACATTAATCATAAAAAAAAATGCTCAAAATCAAACCTAATGAAAAATCAAAAAATCCAAGAAGCTGAAACAATTTTAATTCAATTTATTTCATCATACTTAGATAAATTTGTAATTTTATATTCTTGGAGGAGCTTTTTTTTCTTTTTTTGCTGTTGCTTTAAACATTTTTTTCTGCTCCAATGCTTTGTTTGTTTGTTTGTTTGCCATAGTACCTTATTATTTATTTTATTTTCTTAAAAAAAAAATAAAATAAAAAAAAAATTAAATTGGAAATCCACCTCGAGCAAATTAAGAAGTATTTTTCTTAGTACTTTCTTATACTGTATATGTATGTATATAATAAATAAACAAGAAGAAAATGTTTATAGAAAATTTTATTTTCCCATCTTGTTGTGTACAAAAATAAAAATAAAATATAGAAATCTATCATTATAATGCAATATTGTTACCTTGTTATTTAATTTTGTTAAAAAACATAAAAAAATGATCTTTTATTGTGTATGTGTGTGTGTGCTTGCTTTCTTTTCGTGTATATATTTGCGATGAAGTTTGAAGTTGAGCAACTTTGATGCTTATAAGTATAAAAAAAGGACATTGATATATTAAGTTGAAAATTGATTTTGAATTTCCCACATCTCTCCCGATTTCGAATTTTTATGTTAAATAAAAAAAAATGTTTTTTTTTTATATATTTAAAACAGATATCTAAAGATGTGCGTTGCCTAGAAGTTGTGTTGGTATGGTAATTTTCCATGCGGATACAATTAAATTTACGTTAAACATTTTTACGGTGATGATGTAACCTCTTCGTATCATTTTTTTCTTGTTATCAGGGATTGTATTTCCCCTAAAGCATTACCATTTGCAATAAGAAGTGAATCGACCAAGTAGAGAGCATTTTTTTTTTTTTTTTTGGGAGAAATCTAAACAAAACGAAATGTAACACTCCAGGACACTCGAATTAAGCCAAGATATAAATCAAATTGCTCTACTTTAGTTCCGATTATGTGGCTTTGTAATTGACTGTGTCTGTGATGAGCAGCATCTTTTGCCGTTTTAATAAGAAAAATTGCATCGAAAAGCTTTAACTTTTCACTTTATGAAATTGCCTGCGGGAACTTCTCTGAGGTTCACATACAAATGCCCACAAGGTCAATCTTTTTTATTTTGCTAGCACAAATTGGACCTTTTTTCGGAGAGCTTCCAGCCGCCTTTATTTTACTAACACAAATCTTTAAATACGTATAGTTTACATTTTTAGTATTCCCAGAAGTTTCGAACGGACTAACGTCACCGAGTAGTTTAATGGAGCGGGATAAAAATTTGTTGGAACGAGAAAGAAAATTAGTGGAACGATAAAAGCCCAATTTTAATAAAGAAAAACAAAAGGATGATAACTAAAACTATCAAGATATTAATTATTTCAAGTATTAATGAGTTACGTGAGAAAGAACGCAAAGCAAGGACCGGCCGCGGAACGATAATGAAAATTATGGACGTCTGCATTCATATATGAATGAATCGTTTATTCTTGAAAGGGCTCATGTCCACTTTTTCAAATTATTCAGGAAATAAAAAAAACTATATATTGTCAGCAAAAATTAGTTTAGGAGGGAATTTGAGTTTTTTGATGAAAATGTGAGTCGCTATGAAATTTTAAGCTGAATTTTGGGATTATTTTTCAATTATTTTAGCTAGTATGCTCATTTTTAAATCATGGACATGAGCCCTTTCAATAATAAACACAAAAAATATCATATATATGGTAGCGGCAAATTCTGCATGTAATCAAATACCATGACGTAGCAAGAGCTGTCATTTTCGCATTTTTTTTTCGATTTAATTAATTTTGTCGTAAAATTGTTTAGGTCTTTTGACATCATCTTTTCGGCTATCGCAACCCGTATTCCGCGCATGTTCCGCAGACATCTTTTTGCGGTCTACCAAAGTGGTAATTAAAATTATCCTTGAAATACAAATGAATCGTTTAATAGTGAAAGGGCACATGTCCTGGACATGTACTCTTTCTAGAATAAATGATGTTTTTTGTTGCAAGGTAGGTACCGTTCCATTAACCATATGGTAATGTCGTCTTGTCATAAAACGTATATACGTGTCTGTGATACAAACCCGTTATAATACTAATTTTGGCAAAAAGTGAACATGAGCCCTTTCAATACTAAATGATTCAAATAATGATAATTTGAGAGAATAACAACTATAATCCAACGTCAAAACAAAATGTCAGACCAATAAAAACTAATCTGAGTACAACAACCAAAACTTTTCCAAATAAAAATAAAACAGTTGAATGCTTTAAATATTTTAGGCTTGTTCATTTTTCACGGAATTGTAAGTAACCTACGCCACGTGAGCGATGTACAAAATGTCAAAAAAATAGAATTGTCGTATCAAATCGATTGCGGAAGTCAGTGTTCATTGATTTCGATTTGATTTTTGTCGAATTAAATGGTTTTACTGGTGGGAACCATGAAGTACGTGAAATGATACAAACGAACGTCTCAATTGATGGGGTAAACGCGAATGTAAATTTGGTACGATAATTTTATAAAAAGAAATATTTTAATTGGTCAAAGTTACATCGATCAAGGTCTGTTCGAATGATAAAAGAACGGAATAAATTATTTTTCGAATTGAACGGAGGATTAATAAGGCCTGACTCAAAGAATAAATTTATTAAAATCAATGAAATTTAGACGGATGATCCGATGAACGAAATGAAATTTAACTCATTTTTTTTTGTGTCCATCTACGGTACTGTTCTTCTAAGCTGTTTTCCGATTTTTCATTTTCCTTAAAAACTCAAATTTTCAAAGTACTCTAAAAGAGAATGATTATTCATTTGTTTACTGGTATCAATTTTATTTCTCATTGAATTTGTGTCGTAGAAAAAGTGTATTTTTCTCAAAAAATTCATGTGGTGCCGCATGGGAACATCAAAGAAGGAAAAAGTACAAAGAACAGAATCTCCCCCCGGTATGCCAGTATACCTTATCCAGCAGCCCTGGAAACTGGCTAGGACTCAATGGACCAATCATCCATTAATCTGAAAACAAACCGATTACAGAAACGGAAACTAGAAGAAACAACAACAACTCAAACCGGCACAATCAAATATCGACCCTTGGCTATCGTACAAAGACACGAATCGGGAACTGGAACGTCAGAACTCTTACAGAAACATCAAGACTAGCTCAAGTAGAAAAGGAAATGAATCGTTATCACATCGAGATTCTCGGCCTCAGTGAAGTTAGATGGAAGAACAATGGTAATTATATGATATTCTCTGGTAGAGACGACACACACGAACAAGGCGTAGCATATTAACAACCAATAAAGTGAAGAAAGCATTGATGGAATGGAAACCAGTGAACAGTAGTAGAATTATAGTGGCACGATTCCATTCGAAAATAAGAAACACAACTATCATTCAGTGATATGCCCCAACTGAAGATGCAGATGATACAACAAACGATGAGTTCTACGAGCAATTACAAGCCAAAGTAGCAAGAAAGCACAGAAATAACGTCAAAATCATACAGGGTGATTTCAATGCAAAAATTGGTACAGACAACATCAACCTAACATCTATTATGGGTAGAAATACATTGGACTCTGTGCGAAACAACAATGGAGAAAGACTCGTCGACTTCTGTATCACAAATCAATTGTTCATAGGCGGTAGTAGGTTCCCACACAAAAATATACACAAATACACATGGACATCACCGGATGGCAGAATTAAAAATCAGATAGCCCACGCAATGATCAATAAGAAATTCCTCACATCACTACAAGATGTCAGAACAATGCGGGGCGCAGACATACACAGCGACCATCAACTGGTAATAGCACATTTTCAAATCAAGCCAGCAGCTGTGAAACGGCAAAGACAAATAGGAGGAAATTCAACACAAACAGATTGAGAGAAACTGAGACAAGAAACCTATTCAATGAAACGCTCCAACTCAATCTCTATAGAAATGATGCCACCAGTATAGAACTAAAATGGAATCAAACGGAAAAAGCCTACATCAAGACTGCCTCGGACGTACTCGGCTACCAAGAATACGATCATACGAAACCTTGGATTAGTGATGATACATGGAAAAAAGTTGAGGAACGCGGTCAACTTAAGTTGCAAATGTGCCAGCATCACACGGCAGAAATGAAACGTAGATACGAAGAAACAGCACGTCAAGTAAAGAAGATGGCAAGGAATGATCAAAGGAAATATGCAGAAAACATTCTCAAAGCTGCTGAAGAGGCAGCAGCAGCAATCCAAAATATGCGAGCACTACACCAGTGTGTAAGAAAGGTCACTGGCAAAATTACAAACATACCACCTATAAAGGATGCTAATGGTCAAGTACTAACAACGGATGAAGCACAGTTAAAGAGATGGAAAGAATATTTCGAGGAAGACGTCATCAATAGTATCGAAAATCTATGGTCATCAACTGACACCAATAACGAAACTAGCAACACCCATCCACCAACGGAGCGGGAAGTTAAAGGTGTCATTGAGGGACTTAAGAACAACAAGGCCGCTGGAACAGACAACATAACAGCCGAAATATTCAAAGTCGATTCATCTACAACTGCAAGCATATTAACACCATTAATTCAAGAAGTATGGAACTCTGAAGAAGGCTTGACAATTACGATCCCCAAGAAAGGGGACCTAAGAGAATGCAAAAACTGGCGAGGTATCTCTCTCCTCAACACAACAATAAAGATACTCGCAATGATCATCCTTGACAGAATCTCACATACGATCAATGCAAAGTTCAGGAGAGAACAAGCTGGATTTAGACCAGCAAGAAGTTGCACTGATCATATCAACACCATCCGAATCATCACAGAACAATCCAACGAATGGAAGTCACCACTGTATCTGCTCTTCGTCGATTTCGAATGCGCATTTGATACGATAAATAGGAACGCAATATGGCAGACACTCTGTGAAATGGGCATCCCCAAGAAGATAATCGAACTCATACAAGAAATGTATAGGGATGCTGGAAACAGAGTTCAATATAAAGGCAAACAAAGTGAAACATACTACAATACTCAAGGAGTAAGACAAGGTTGCGTACTCTCACCAATGCTGTTCCTTATCGTATTGGATATAGTGTAATGCGGAAATTAGACAACAAATCCCCTAATGGCATTCAATGGGGATTAACAGGCAAACTCAAGGACCTAGACTATGCAGATGACATATGCCTGCTCACACACAATCACTCTGATATGCAGCAGAAATTACAACAGCTATCAGATCTAGCAAATGAAGTTGGTCTCAAGATTATGCCATCAATGACATGACGGAGAACGATGCTAGCTGAGGCAAAACAACTTGGGAAATCCTGGGTGGAAATAAAAGCAATAGCCCCCAACAGAGTAAGATGGTCCAGCCTAGTTGACGCCCTATGCTCCTAAATTGGAGATAAAGGAAAAAAAATAAAAAATTCCTATTGTATTAGCCGAATCCTTTATACATTGACTGAATTTTCGACTTTCCATGAATCTTTATATTTCTGGAACTTTACACACTTAACTTTCATACCGAATATTTAATATGTGCACGTTTTCTAATTTTAGTTCAAACTCAAGGTGACAAATGAAATAAACAAATGAACTGATTCATTGTTACAGTTTTGGAACCCACATTTACACATTTACGTAGCTGCCCTTTCTAATTTCTAGGGAACAAAAAATGTAGACCAATAGTTTGGTGATTCGTAGTTATATGACAATAAACGATATATATATGAGACAGTAGACATTATAATACAAATAAAAACTGGTGACCCCTTGTATCAAAGGTCACCAAATATGGCACTTTTCAGGAAAACACGTTTTCTTCAATAACAATTTAATAATAATGATACCATTATATAAATGACGAGTCTATTCCCTTTCACATGAGCCATCAATCACTAAAATTGGTTAAGTAATTTTTGTGAACGAGCTCTTTGAAAATTTGAGTTTTTAAGAAAATTGAAAAAATTCAGGAAACAGAGAACGGCCCTGCTCGGAAGAACAGCACCATAAACAAAATTAAAAAATATCAGTATTTCATGTAGAAATGAACTGTTAGAAAATAATATTATTCGAAATCCGGATTCAGAGTACGCTAGTCCCATCGTTTTAGTAAAAAAGAAAAACGAAGAAGAAAGAATGTGTGTGGACTACCGTAGGCTTAAACTTTTGTTGTACAATTGTGTAAAACGTGACAATGGGTCTATTTTCTCCGAAAAAGATTCCAGTCAATAACAAACTAAAATGAACATAGAGTTAACGCTAATGTGAATAATCCAAGAACAACGATCTATGGTCAAAAAAACAATGCAAACTCCAATTAAAAAGTGCTAGCTCAAGAGTAGTAATATGAATGACACAAACAATAAAATTGTGCAAAACATTGAGAATGAAGATATTGAAAATGCATCTCTATGACTTCAATCTCTGTGACTTCAAAAATAAAAAGGACCCCAAAATCCCCAGAGGAGGCGGTTTCAAACCTAAAGAGCGTAAAAATCAATCCGGAATAATATCTAGTAACCGATTCGAAGTTCTACAACTGGACGGTGAGGAGGAAGAGCCTAAAGAGAGACCTGCTCCAATCTACTTAAGAGAGGCGCGGTCAAAACTGTTACTGACAATACTAAATGCAGAAACAAGTGAAAACTTTGTATTGCCCCACATTATACATGGTAACATCAGCGAAACTAGGATTCAAGTCAAAAACATCGACGGATATAGAAAAATTGTAGCCGCTCATTTTTACACATACTGTTTAAAGAGCGCAAAAGGAATCCCGGGCATGATAAAAGGGATCGAGTCCACTGCGCAGCCAGAGAAAATAAGCGAAGAGCTATCAAAAATGAAATATAAAATGGAACCTGGAACCTCTTTTGGGACTATCTTGAGAAATATAAGTTGTAAGCAAAACTGCAACAAATACGTAACTTATGTTAACAAATTATTCTAATAGTCACTACAAAACTATGTAGGTAAATGTTTTTAAACCTAATACTGGTAAAAAGCTCGACAAACTTTATAAGGTACCTATGCATTCAAAAATTGTCAAAATAAATACCAGTACAAAACAAAAGATAATGAAAATTCAACTTTTTTATACAAAATGGATAACATAATATAAATCACTTATTTCCAAGCTTTTCAACTTGATTTTCCTTCCATCTTGTATATGTTACATGATTTTCAAATGTTATCTAATCTTTATTCAAATGCAATATCATAGATTTTTCGTTTATTCTGGTTGTGCTTTTCTTCTTTTTTTTTTTTTAAATCATAAAATTTTCACAAGGAAACGAAAAGAGCACAAAAAAAATGATTTTCCAACATTCAATTTTCCAATTTTGTTATACAATATAAATAAATTACAGTTGATTTTTTGTGTGTTTCGTTTCTGCTTTTAAATGATTGAAAATGAAAAAAAAAATCAAGAAAAATTTATGATGTAATATATCGAAATAAAACAAAATTATAAAGTGAAAAATTGGAAAATTTGCACATAAATATAAATGTGTATACGGAAAACTATTTGTACATACAATACATCTAGTTATACGTGATAGCACGTGACATTTTGTTGATGTATTAATTATAAATATATTGATTGATAGTTTTTTGTTTTGTTTTCCAACACTGTTGATTTGGGTTTTGGGTATTGATAGGGGTGTTGCGGTTATTATTTACCATTGGTTGATTAATTTTTGTTTATTGTGGTAATCAAAAATATCAAAAATAATAAATAAAAAATTGTATGTATTGGTTTTACAATCGTGTAACCTTAGTGTTGATGTGGCAAAATCATTAAACCATAAGTCATGATTTTATTTAAAATTTAAAACACAAAACAAAAAATTTGGAAGGGGAAACAAATTTTCCTACAGTCACTGATCGAAAGCAAAATAAAAGTTTAAAAAAATGGTATATCCGCCTTTTTTCGCACCATATGCAGCAAAAAAAAAAATTAAATATAAAATCTCTGATCCTCTGAAACATTTTTTTTACAACTAGCACCACCAGCCGAATGCAGAAGACGTATTGCAAAATAAAAATGAATTGTGTGATTCGCTTAAAAAAAAAAGAATTGTTGTTATTTTATATGTCACTGCAAAAATAACAATAAATTTTTCATGATTCTGTATTTTTCGACGACTTTTTTTTTTTTTTTGTTTTTGCTTCTCCTTATTCGCTTAGCTTTTAACAGTTTTTCACTTGTATACAGCACAATAAATTTTTCATGATATAAATATTTTCTGCTTTTGTTAAGGAACAAAAAAAAAATATTTTCTATATTCATAAAAATCGAGTGGAACCTGTAGAATAATTTTGTTGCCATAATTGTACGAGTTGGTTCACCTGAATCAATGCAAGCAGTGGATTAAAAAATTAAATTTTCCAGAAACTGTAGGTGGTGTGTACCAAGAGCAGCTACACATTGTTTTATTTGCTGAAGGTGTTTCAAACAATACGATTAAATTAGAGAGGACAAAAACACCGATTTACTGTACCAACTCACAATTAGCCATGTACAATATTAAATTGCAGTTATTCTCCATTTTATGTAGCATAAGGTGTTAATTCGTTTTTGTTTTAATTCCCAAACCACTAAGAGAAAAGTTAAATAAGATTTTAATTGGCTTATTTATATGCTAATTGTATTTTTATTCAACATTATTAAGTTATTGATTAAAAGGAATTATATTAAAGGAAGGAAAATATGAAAATTAGTTATTTACAGTTTTGAAGATAGTTAATATTGCTAGAATATATTATTTTTGGAATTAGGCAGTGGAATGGGTTACAAAATTACATCAAATTACAATTAGTGAGAGACATATCAGCATTATGGCTTTGTAGTAGTCGAAAGTATTTTGGAATATTCCATTATACGGCTATTCCGTGTACTGACTTTACAGTATAGCAATCATTTATTTTTACCGTCAACATTTAAATTATCTGAATGGTTTGTTTTCTTTGGTTAATCCCAATGAGTTTATTAATAATAATAATAAGTAACTAATCCAAACGATGTTCTCCTGATTTTACTTCAATCTCTAGCTTCCTTATTCGTAACTGTAGACTAAAATAAATACTTTTGTCTGGACAAACTAGTACCTACTGCAATTTATAATTTCTATTTTAAAATTCTAATTTTTAGAGCGATCTTATTTCTCACCTCCCTGGCAACAGTGACCGCGGACTCACCGTACTCGGTTCTTAAAATCACTGAGTAAAACAAAAATTTTATGGAACATGACTTTTTGTTATTGTTGTTTTTTAATGTTCAAGGTGTCAAATATTTAAAAATTTCGGGTACGTGGTGTGTTGTATTTATTGCTGTACAAAAAAAATGATTATCCGAAAAGTATAAAATTGGGCTTATTTAAAAGATAAATGAATAGGGAATATACAATGCTACCATCTATAATTTCGTCGTTTTCAAAATGGCCGCCGAAATGTTCTTTTTCAATTTTCTCCAGTGTTAATGTTATTTTGTAATTTTTTTCTTCCATCTTTTTCCTCATTTAATTCTATTTATTAGACATACTAAAAAATGAGGGCAACATCTGGTTTCGTTTTTTTGCAAAATATGTTTAAATATGACAATCTACAAATTGCTTGTTATCTCAAAATGAAATGTAAAACAAAAGTTATTGATAAAAAATATTTGAATACAAAATAAAGACTACATATGTATATAGACTATATGAGCCGTTTATTTTGAAAGTGGCTAAGTCCATATTTTGTTGAAACGAGATAATGAAGGAATAGAAAAACAATGAATGAAAAAACATATGGGATTTTGAATTTTCTTATTTTTTGCACATGTGTTAGAGATTAATTTTTTCTTGTTTTGACAATAAATTATTTAACGTTAGAAAGATTATACTGTTATTTATCTATTGTTATCATTAACTTGATTTTTTTGAAAAATAGACTTAGGCCACTTTCAAAATAAACGGCTCATATATTGAATATTTCTAAAAATTGAAGTAGCCTTCCTTTGAAGAAATGGCTGCGTGAAAATCGCGAGTTCTCTTTATTGATTAGACGATTCGTTGGTCAGGCTGGCTCTGGACGCCATTCTTTTGCTAGTACTTCCTACTCCATTGCACGGTTCCTTTCCATGAGCTGTTGCGTGAAAATGACACTCACTGTATTCCAGCAAATTAATTCCACAAACAAAACTTTAAAAAAATCAATCAAACACAAACTTCTATGGTTTACAATATTTTATTATTTTGTCTTTTCTGACCACTCGAATACGGCCATCGGATTCTGGATGAATTTCTTGAACTTTACCAAGTGCCCAGTGTGTTGGTGCCAAATTTTCGTTCCTTAATACTACGATTTCGCCTTGTGCTAACTCGGATTTCTTGTTGTACCATTTTGATCGACCTTTTAGGGAAGTAAGGTGACTAGCTTGCTTAACAAGCTGCAATCTCGTCAGTCGATTTAGGCTCACATCTTTAATATGGATTTCAGGTATTTGTGTTAAACGATGACCAATTATAAAATGGGCTGGTGTCAAGGCATCGAGGTCATCAGCTGATAGCACACACAAAGGCCTCGAGTTTAATATCGCTTCTATTTCAGTCAGTAACGTGACCATCTCCTCATAGGTAAATATGTTCTGCCCGATAACCCTTTTCAGATGGAACTTGGTTGACTTGACGGCGGCTTCCCAAATTCCACCGAAATGTGGAGCACTAGGTGGGTTGAAGTGCCAATTAATTGATAACTTACAGAGATAACTATAAATTGTGTTATTATTTTCTTCAAGAAAACCAAAGAGCTCCTTAACCTGGTTCCTTGCACCAACAAAATTAGTGCCGTTGTCACTAAAGACATCACCACCGATTCCACGACGAAAAGTAAATCTGTTAAATGCACCAAAAACGTATGCTGTGCTTAGATCACCCACCAATTCAATATGTATTGCCTTTGTCTGCCTTAGCACAAATATACACATGTAACCTTTGATTGACATCAATCGGCCCGGCATAGTCGATCCCAACTTTCAGGAACGGCCTATTCTGCTTCACTCTAGCAAGGGGTAAGTCACTCATCAGTTGCTGCTGAAGAATGGCATTGTTCCTCACGCAAGTTGTACATTTGTGAACAATCTTTCTAACTAAATTGCGACAGCTTAAGATCCACCACGTTTGACGTATCCTACTGATCAAAAATGACTGCAATGCATGATGGTACCGAACATACAAATCTTGTATGATAATGCTGGAAATGTAGCAACTAGGTAGAATAACTGGATGCTTTGAATCAAAAGGCGCTAAAGAGTGCTTTACACCTCAAACTCTAATGAGGCCATCATCATCAATAAATGGGCTCAGCAATTTTAACTTACTGGATGAACAAACCGGTTCCCGACGCGACGCTTCAAATTTTACAATTCGGATGCAAAGTAATTTCCTTGAATGTCCTTAAACACCATTTTCCGAGTTGCCTCAATGTCAGCTAACTTTATCATCGTCTTTGAGTGTTTGCTGGGGCTGTTTCCTCGTTCTTGCTGAGATAATGTGGCTTTAGTAACGCACCGCTGAATGATCGTAAGAGTTTTCACAAATCTATGCCAGCTTAAGAACCTTGTAGCGACTTCTTCAATAAAAGTAGGTATTGTTACTATTTGCGATGTATAGAGGTTTCTCGAAATAACTACTGATTCTTGTGATGGCGACTTCTCCGACGACTGCGACAACCAGCTCGGTCCGTTCCACCACACGAAAAATTTGTTCAAGTCTTTCGGCGACATTCCTCGAGAAGCAAATTCGGCAGCGTTATCCTGGGAGGATACATGATACCAATAATCTCTATAAATTGTCCTAAGAATTTTGGCAGTCCTGTTAGCCACAAAGGTCGGCCAACGTGAGGGGTGTGACGAAATCCAATCCAAGACGATTTTGGAATCGGACCAAGCATATATTTCTTTAATGTTCATCTCTAAGGCTTCTCGCATTGATTTGATAAGGTTTGTCAAGAGCACTGTAGCACATAGCTTCAGACGTGGTATTGTTGTTTTATACCTTCGTCTTGGCTGAAATTAAAGAAACCTTTATTAAATTGTCACTGGTGATACATCTACAATAAACCGCAGCAGCATAAGCATTTTCGGATGCATCAGCGAATCCATGAAGCTCAATTGGTTGGGCCTTATTGGTTGAAAGCCAGTGAGGAATTTTAATACTTTGCAGATCTGCTAGTTCGCTTCGAAGTAAAAACCATTCTTCCTTTAGGCTATGTGGCAGCTCGTCGTCACAACCTAATTTCTTGAGCCAAAGACCTTGAAATATGTTAGGATTTTGATTCGCACGATGACAGGAGTTAACTATCCTAACGGGTCGAAAACATCATCTCTGATCCGCTTAGCTTGCTCAGGGAATTGTACGCTGTTTTCCTCTGCTATCTGAGCCTTTCCTCTGCAGTTGCAGCTTCTGAGCGCAAGTCTCAGTTACAAAAGATGCCTCAGATCCTGAATCCAAAAGAACCCGACATCGTAACGAACTACCCGTGTTGGTTTTAACGTTTACCATAGCTGTAGGTAAAAGCGTAGTAGCAGCAAAAATTAATACACCAAGCGAATTGATTCCAAAATTGTTCGCTGTTTGAACGTTCTGTGTTGGCTGCAACGCAATGTTAACTGGATTAGAAACAGGATCATTTTCAGCTTGGCGTATTTTATTAGCATGTGGTTCAGCTACTAGTCATGCCGAACTAGACGTAACAGGAACGGGAGCTTGTGGCTTATTGGCAACTATGTAAGTGATTTCTTCCGCAGGTTCGATATGTAGAAATGCATGATGCTTCTTGTGGCATTTGGAACATCTTCCTTTACTTTTGCAATTATACGAAGTATGTGGCGAGTTTAGGCAATTAAAGCATCGGTTATTAGCCTTTATGCACTCACGGTGCTGCGCAACTGTCATTCCTTTAAATTTGTTGCAATTTATCAGCAAATGATCTTCTACCTTGAAAACTGAACAGATGGCCTGAGTAGACACATGTAAATTTCGAGAACTCCTTGCCTTTGATGAATGAAGCTTGCTTGTCAATGGATCTACCTTGACAGATTCCAGAGAATTGGCTCGTAGCTGTAGAAAATGGAAAAATCTTTGAGCATAGGAAAATCCTTTACAGCTGAATGCCTGGCCCACAACATTTTAGTTTCATCATCGAGTTTGTGTACCAGGATACGTATTAACCACGCGGGTCCCTTGATTCCGCAATGGAACCCAGCGATTTTGTCACTTCACACTTCACAATATGGCTTCCTTTTATAAATATACCCGTTGGATCCGGCTCAAACGACCAACAACTATATTCCAGCAAATTAATTCCACCAACAAAACTTTGAAAAAATCAATCAAACACAAACTTTTACGGTTTACAATATTTTATTTTTTTGTTTTACACTAATTATTAAAGACAAGTGAGCATTAAAATCGAACGGTTTATGTTTTTTTCTGTTCGAAATAATATTTCTGAATTTAAAGAAATTTATTAATTAATTTAAATTTCATAATAAATAGGATTTTGTTGTATTTCTTAATTCTTTTGGTGTGTGCTCTTTTCATTATTTGTGTTATAAGTGAACTGATAGATTTATCATCAGTTATCAGACGGTAATAACATGTCGGTATTTTGTGGGAAATGTAAGAATGAGTGGAACGGTAGAGAAGAGATGGTGACGTGTAGTGGTACGTGTGGAAATTATTTTCACCTTAAGTGCGCGAACGTAACTATGGTTGTATTTAATAATTTGGTAAGAAATCCACAACTCAGATACTACTGCATCGCTTGTTCGGAACTCAACTTAGGTTCAGTCGTAAAGCGATTGGATGATCTAACATCAATGTTGACAAAATTTGTTGAGTCTTTTGCTGTGCTGTCTGAAATGATGAAATCATCCGTGGCTATTTCCAATCAACAAAGTTACGCCTCTAATAATGTGGGATCGAAAGTGACATCTGATCTTGCAAATGATGTTATTTACGGGCAGGATATTTCTTCGGAAAGTCTTAAGTCGGTTAATGTAACTCAAAAGAAGTTTCTATACGTTAGCAGACTTCATCCAATTACAACTCAGGATGAAATTATAGCGCATGTAGCATTAAAAACAGGCATCGCCGCTCCTTCAAATATTATATGCAATGCTTTAATTCCAAAAAACCAGAATATTGAGGATTTATCATTTATTTCCTTTAAGATTGGTGTTAATGAGGATGTTTTTCATAAAATTGCTGATCCCTCTATCTGGCCGGCAGATTGAGTATACTTACCTGTATCAAGTGTGATATTGTCGCAACCAAAAAACTATTAAAAATGTTAGCTGTGAATCAAAACTACAAAATTGATAAAACCAGTTATTCATCTGTAATACCTTCATTAGCTGTTACACCTGGACCTACATCATCAAAAATTAAGTCTAAATTATTTATTGTTCACCAAAATATTCGAAGTATGCGTAAAAATTTTAATTTATTTTTAGCGAATGTAGCTGTGCTTAATTCGTTGCCGCAAATTATTTTATTGAGTGAGGTTTGGATTAATCAGAATGAGCTGGATAGTTATACTATTCCAGGATTTAAAATTTATGGTAATTGTAACTCTATGTGTAGAGCCGGTGGCGTGGTTGTATGTATAAGTGAGGTGATTAAGAATGATATTGTTTCGTTTATTAGTTTAAATAGCGCCGACATTGTTCAAATTAACATTCTATTTAACAAAGAGTTATTTTCAATTCTTTGTCTTTATAGGTTCCACTTTTTGAATACGACGGTCTTTGTCGATGAATTTAGTGATATATTGGCTTTGAATAAGTTTAAAAATTTATTAATTTTTGGTGATATGAATATCAATATTTTCAACCAACCACCTGCTTCTGATGAGTATATTCTTATGATGGCATCTCACGGGTTGAAGTCTTTGATTAATATACCAACTCGCATTTCAAATGATTCTTCCTCATGCTTAGATCACTTGTTTATTAGGCACTGCTCTAGATTTAATTTCGTATATAAGCCTGAAGTTCATAATCTGAATATTACTGATCATTGTATGACATCCATTGATATCTCACCTATTTCTAATTATTCATGTTCTAAACGTGCTACTAAAGCAAAAATCAATAAGACAAATTTTCCAAATCTGTTTATGGACTTGGATAATGAATGTTGGCTATCAGTGTATTCCCAGACCAGTGTCTCACAAGCTTATAATTGTTTAGTTAATTTTTGAATTAGTTAATTTTTATATATTAAAAACAAAGACAGAATTATAAAGCCGTGGATTACTAAAAAGTTATGCCGTAAGATAAAACTTAATTACCAAAAAAATGAGCTAAATCTCCCTGTAATTTAGATCTAAAAAAACAAGTCATTGTCCTAACTAAATCTGTCAAAACAGAAGTTAATGTTGCAAAAACTGAATACTATCAGGCTAAATTTAATAATGCGGATAATGATGTTAAAAAAAGTTGGGGATTAGTTGATGAGCTTTTAGGAAATGGTAGGAAACGGACAGGAATTGATTCAATTGTGATTGATGGGGAGCAAATTTCTGACGAGCTTGAAATGGCTGAATTATTCAATAATTATTTTATAAGTGTGGTTCAGGACTCAAAAGCGGATGCGAATAACAATGTTGAGCTTTATAGTGAACTAATTTGCACCAATTCTGAGTCAAGATCATTTGTTTTTCATGACACGTTCCCATTAGAAATCTTAGATGTTATTATGCTTCAGTTAAATCCACAAGTTCGACCGGAAATGATAGTGTTAGTTCTTTGATAATTAAGAAAATTAATATTTATATTGTTGATGTCTTATCTTATATAATAAATTGTAGTTTTAGTTCTGGAATTTTCCTAACTAAACTCAAACAAGCTAATGTTATCCCTGTGCACAAAAGTGGAGACAAAAAAAATATGCTCAATTATTGGCCAATTTCCTTACTATCAGTTTTTGCAAAAATAATAGAGAGATTAGCTTATTCAAGGATCACGAGTTTCTTGAATCATACAAATTTTTTACATAAAATGAAGTTTGGTTTCAGGAAATTTAAAGGCACGGAAAATGCACTATTGGAATTCTCAAACTTTTTATACAAAGGCCTCGATGAAAGAAGATCTGTTGCATCTATTTTTGTTGATTTAAAAAAGGCTTTTGATATGGTTAACCATAACATTTTGTTACAAAAGTTATCTTTTGCGGGATTCCGTGGAAAAAGTTTGTAATGGTTTACTTCCTATTTGTTAGATAGATCACAAGTTGTTAAGATCAAGGATTGTGAAAGTGAGAGAAAAATTATCAGTGATGGAGTTTCCCAAAGGATCTCTCTTGGGACCTTTGTTATTTTTAATTTATTTAAACTCTTTGCTTAACACTAAATTTAAATCAGAGGTTTTCGCTTTTGCTGATGACCTTGTCTTTATGTATAATGCACCGGATAGGGTTAAATCCATTGGATATATGCAATATGATTTGGTTTTACTTAGGAAATGGTGTGTTACACATTCCATGATCTTGAGTCCAAAAACAAAAGGTTTTATAAACTCAATGATGACACTATTGGTGATCCGAATATCATTTACCATGATTTACAATGCAATCAAGTTGTTTGTAGGAGTAACTGCTCGAAAATTGAATGTATTCAAAAATTTAAATATCTTGGACTAACCATAGATAACACTATGAGTTGGAAGCACCATATTGATAACTTACGGAACTATATGGTATTGGCAATACGTAAAATGTATATACTTCGTTTAGTATGTCCGGTTGCTGTTTTTAAGAGGGTATATTTTGCACTGGTTGACTCGATGCTGTCGTATGGTTTGGTTTGTTGGGGAGGCACTTATTACGCTAGGTTTCAACCTTTGGTGATTGCTCAGAAACATAATATAAGAGTAATGAGTAACAAACCGAGGTTTGCGGAGTCATGGCCTCTTTTTCAATATATGTGTATTTTACCGCTAAGACATTTATTCGTAATGAAAGTTTTGAGAGTTTTTTATTTAGTGAAAGTCAATACAGCCGGTGGATTCACGACAAAGTACAGTCTGCGAAACAAACTCCATATTCACCTGCCGAAATTTTCTACCACTAATTTTCAGAATTCGTTTTTAATTTTGGCTCCTAAAATCTACAATAACATTCAAAACTTGCTCTAATTTCAACACGTTCATCTCGAACTTAAAGGCATTTCTCTTGGATTGCCGAGATGTTAATGATTAGCTGCGGTTTCAAGCTTAAGCACTTATTGATTTTGTTAATTTTCAATTTATTGTTCTATACTATATATTATAAGTATCTTTTTATGTATCTCTATCTTTAATGTAAATAATTTCACTATGTATAAATATGTATGTCAATCAACACTGGCATCTTTGATCCACTGATTGTCAAAGTAATAATAAATAAATAAATAATTTAGCGTTCACTGCTTATTCTTTTCGTTTTATTATTATTAGAGAGAGGTTTTTTTTATACAAATTTGACTATACAACTCATTGCAAAATAAACCAATCAGACAGTTGAATTTTCCTTAGTTACGCTGTATAATATCGGTTATTTGCGTTGCTAAGTTATGTTTCGCGAAACACCACTAGTGGTGTTTCGGCCGCAAATAAATAAATCATATCTTCCATGAATATAAACAAACAATTAATATTTTTGATATTTGACATGGTTGATTCGTTGTATAGTCTTAACATATACAACTCAAGCTTCGAAAATCATCTAAATATACAGTTGCGGACTCGATGTGTTACCTAAGAAACACAACTCCACCTGCGGTGTCGTTGTGTTTCCTAAGCAACACATCTCGTCCTATCAATTGTATATTCGATTATTTTCGAACCTCTTGTTGTATAACTAGTGAAAACCAGACTGAATTTTTTTTATATCTGCGAGTATTTTTTTTACAAATTGGTATAAAATATACATGTTTAGTAGATCGGGTAATTATTGTTACTACGCCAAAATTAGTTGTATGCCAAAAATAGATGTCCTCTTGTTGTGCAAAACAAAATTCTGATCGATGCTGCGTACGTCGCATTTAGTACCGTCAATCACAAATGTCATCCAAAAGTAAAGAAACAAATGATAAATTATGTTGATTGTAAAAAGCTAAATGTTTTTAGAGTTTACGTCTCCTTTGCTAATTATGCGAATTCAATCAAGTGAAGTGAACATGTAACAAATTATTTCTCTTAACTAAATATTATTCCTTATTGTGGCTGTTTATAATTTTAGCACTTACATAGATGCGTGTAATGATGAAGTCGTAGAAACTCACTATGGACGCCAAAATCCGCTTTATGTTTAGATATATTCATAATTTTTTTTTTAATTTTTATAATTTGTTATTTCACTATTTTTATTTTATTTTATTTTATTTTGTTGTACCCAATGTTTTTTTTTCTGTTTAAATGTTTACCTTATGAAGTTGGCTGTGCAAAAAAGTTTTACAGAAAATTGAAAACACACCCTTAAAATTTGATTTTTACACCCAAAAAATATTGTTTGATGTCTAATAGAACTGAAGAAAAGGATTTAAAAAAAAAGATGAACATGGGAGAAAATTCAAAAATAACTCCGGCAGCCATTTTGAAAAAGAAGAAATTAAAGATGGTACCATTTTTATAACTATATTTTATAATCCCTATATATTTATCTTTAAAATGAGCCCCATTTTATAATTTTGGGAGATATTTAGTTTTTTTCTAAAGCAATAAATACAACACCAAGTGCATGAAATCTTTAAATATTTGACAATCTTTACCTTAAATAACAACAACAATAACAAAAAGTCATGTCCCATGATTTTTCCTTTTTTTTTTTAATTTAACATAATTTTTTTTAAAAAATATTGAAAACAAAAAAATCATAAAATTAAAACATGACTTCTAATAAAATGTGATTTGACGTATTTTTCACCAAACCACATTAAATTCTACCAAAGTTAAAATACCTTGATTTGAAATTCAAATTTAGTTCAGTCCGCAAAACTCTTATTTCTATATCTACAAATTCTGATCCTTATTTCTACGCAAATTTCACTCTAATTCTGAAGTCACAAAATTTTAGTTTTTCTTATCTTCGAGTGCTTGGAAAGAAAAAAGTGAAATT
The DNA here is from genome assembly GCA_963556165.1 of Tipula helvola. Classification (NCBI taxonomy): domain Eukaryota; kingdom Metazoa; phylum Arthropoda; class Insecta; order Diptera; family Tipulidae; genus Tipula; species Tipula helvola. The sequence goes on from OY744483.1 coordinate 25,969,335, forward strand.
TGAATTTTAAACCCCACTTACAACTTAATTTAAAAGAAATTATCCGCTTGAAAAAAAAGTTTTAATTTAAATTTCATAAATGTTAATGCCATTAATTTTCTAGAATACAAGGGTTATAGGTTTTGGTTATATTTTTCGTAAAAAAATTCATAAAGCTTATTTATAATTATTTCAATTCATTCTCCGGCGAAAAACACTAAACGGAATCTAAAAAAAATATCAGGGTAAGATAGCTCAATCATGTCAGAAATTGAAACTTTCCTACGTCTAGCGTTACCAGCCAGCCAGACATTGTGTCACGTCAAGTTTTCTGTTGTCTAAACTACCTAAAAATCAGTATGATCAGAGTTTTTATTTGGCTACAATTTTAGATAGAGGTTTCGCAAACGGAAAGTTATTTGAAACAATGCCAAGAAAAATAGCTTGCGGTATTACTTTAATTAGGTACCGATACCGAAAATAAAGAACCTCTCAATTTCTCTAACACGAGTAAAAAAAAATTTTAATTGAAATATTAATACGAACGTATCATAATTAGGGATCAAATGAAATGATCTATTTTTACGTACATACATACATATTTGGTTAATCCAATTAAAACTTTTTAAATTATTTTCATTTAATTTTTATGTTAATAAAATATTTATGAAAGCAAAAATAAACAAACTTTTATATATTTTCTTCGTGCAAAATAAATTTTATTAGTGTTAAATTCTACAAAAATTGTTTTATATTTTCTTGCGGTTAACGCTGATAATTTATGTGAAATAATTAAGCAAAGAATAGCTATATTACGTAATTTTATATATCCAATTTATATTTATACCGTGTACCGAGCTAAGATATACAATTTTTTTTGTGTTTTTTTTTTATATACTTTAAAATGAAAAGTTTATTTGGCATGAGAGAGATATTAACTGTAGCTATACGATTTTGGTATGATACAGCAAAAACATTAAAAACTAAAAAATGTTCACTTGTTGAAAATGTTGTATGTTATATTCGAAACTTGTTGCTGCTTTATAACAATACCGTTGTGCTTTTTTTTAATCGTTTTGGTTATGTGGAAAACTATGATTTCATTTATTATGTATAATGTATTATAGTCCATAATAAATTTTTATCATTTTTATATTAAACCATTGCAATTGCGAGATTACGCTAATATGGTTTAAACAATATTTTCAGTTTTATAATGGTTTTATAGAGTAGTCAAGAGATACATACGTAAGAAAAAAAACTATTATATTAAAAAGTTCACGGTATTGTAAGATACACAAGCTGATTATAAGAAATGGGGATTTTTTGTATATTACATTACATATTAAATACAAAATATTTAAAACATTATTTTATTGCATACTGTATAAATTTTAACGACAAATTTAATGTATTTACATTTATTACAGATTTTCTTTTTTTATATGTTTAATTTACATTTAATTAATAGAAATATTTAATTATGATTTTATTAAAATTATTAAATAGGTATTTATTAGTATGCGCATAAAAAAGAATTGTTTGGGAAATATTTGTATTTCGAATAAAAATTAAAAGCTTCACTTAATTTAATTTAGTCCCCCAACAAACGACGCATAATTAATTGTATAAAAACGAAGGGAGTTAATTGTATATATTGGATACAAGACATAATGTTGCAGTAAAAATACATTTGTGATGTGAAACCGAGCCACATTACTCATACTTCAAATACATAAATATATGTATTGATATATTTGTATTTTGCTGAAAGGAAAACAACTTTATAGATTAAATATCTTAATTTTCTAATATAGGTAATTTAAGTGTTCCCATTTCTTTCGAATCCTATTGTTTTTTTATTTCTATAAACGAGTATACATATAACATAACGATGGAAAAAAAATATTTATAGAATTACCATCTTCGTTCAAATACATATTATTATTTTTAAGATGAAGTATTGTTAATTAGAGTGTGTTGTTTTGCTTCTTTATAATCTCAAATATATGAAAGACACTGATTGATGGAAATGTATTATGTTATTTTGTAGGCAACTTCGTCACAATGCGGTAACAATTTTGTTATTTTGTAAAACAACAACAACAGGTGATAAACGTATATAAAACATATTTCGTTTTACAGTCAAACCATACTGAAATATTAATATAATTAAATTAAAAAGAAAATACTTTTCTTATTTTTAATTTCTTCTTTTTTCATTATAAGCACAAAGGCTATAATGACAGTAAATAAAATCTGTATAATCTACTTGTTTTAATTAAAGCTATATAATATTCCTTTTCACCAACCAACAAAAAAATTACAATAGCTGGAAAAACACATTTAATTTCTTTCAATTAAATTTTTGAAATATTTTCATTTTCTTTTAAAGCAAAATAAAATAAAAACTTTTTTTTTTCCTTGTCTTTAAAATTTTCTATTATTATAGTAATTTATATTTTTTTAATGGTTGGTATTGTTGTGGTTACCTTGAATAAAAGACGATGTATACTATACATATATAGAAATATATAAAGGACAATTTATTAAAGGGCTAAATTTGTCATGGTTTTTTCGAATTTGCTTTAAAAAATATCTTCTCTATTCGGTTTGATCAACTAAAAGATCAAAAGATTTCTAAACATTCCAAAATATTATAAAAAAAATTAAGAAATTCTGCATAATGAACTAAAAACATTTCACCGTTGATCGAGGTTTCGATAACGCAAACACCAAAATATAAAGGGCTGAAACCTCACGAGGTGATCAGAACTTCGGTCTTTGGTATCTTCAATAATGTCATAAAGTTGGTGTGACAGTTTTGACAGTATTGATTGATACTTTAGCAAACATATATTTACTTATACAACAACAGCCAAAAAGGTCAAAAGCTTCAGTAACATGGGTACACGCAACCCATTTAACACGAAAAATCGTATTCTAGAACTTTATACCGAAAGTAGTATACAAAATATGGCTGTTTCTAACCGTTAAACTGACCATACTCGACAACTTTATCCAAAACTCATTTTAGAATCCCATTTACAATGCACATATCAAATTTCATAATAATCGGGTAAGGAATAACTAAGTTCCATCCTACTTGGCCATTTTTCCGAACTTCGTCCAAGACTCATTTTAGAACCCCATTTCCAATACACATGTCGAATTTCATTATAATCGGTTGAGAAATAGCCAAGTTCCATCATACTTGGCATATTCCAGAACGTCATCCAAACAACATTTTAGAATTCCATTTCCAACACAGATGTCGAATTTCAACGTAATCGGTTGAGAAATAGACAAATTCCATCATACTTGGCCATATTCCAGAACTTCATCCAAAACTCATTTTAGAATTCCACTTCCAATACACATGTCGAATTTCATTAAAACCGGTTGAGAAATGGGCAAGTTCCATCCTACTAGGCCATATTCCAGAACTTAACCCAAAAACATGTTACAATCCCATTTCCAACACACATGTCGAATTTCAACGTAATCGGTTGAGAAATTGGCAAATTCCATCATACTTGGCCATATTCCAGAACTTCATCCAAAACTCATTTTAGAATCCCATTTCCAATACACACGTCGAATTTCATTATAACCGGTTGAGAAATGGGCAAGTTCCATCCTACTTGGCCATATTCCAGAACTTCATCCAAATAACATGTTAGAATCCCATTTCCAACACACATGTCGAATTTCAAAGTAATCGGTTGAGAAATAGGCAAGTTCGACCTACATGGCCATATTCCAGAACTTCCTCCAAAACTCATGTTAGAATCCCATTTCCAACACACATGTCGAATTTCAAAGTAATAGGTTGAGAAATAGGCAAGTTCGACCTACATGGCCATATTCCAGAACTTCCTCCAAAACTCATTTTAGAATCCCATTTCTAACACACAACCTAAATTTCATAATAATCGGTTGATAAATAGACAAGTTCCATCATACTTGGCCATATTCCAGAACTTCATCCAGAGATCATTTTAAAATCCCAGAACTTCATCCAAAAAACATTTTAGAATTCCATTTCCAATACAAATGTAGAATTTCATCGTATTCGGTTGAGAAATGGGCAAGTTTCATCATACTTAGTCATATTCCAGAACTTCATCCAAAACTCATTTTAGAATCCCATTTCTAACACACATGTCAAATTTCATAATAATCGGTTGAGAAATAGCCAAGTTCCATCATACTTGGCCATATTCCAGAACTTCATTATATATATATTATAAAACCAGATATTTTGGGTCAATTCGTATGGCAGGTACCCCACCCTCTTTACGTACAGTCTCCAAAAGCTTTTCAAATCTCCGCCTTGAACATACAAACAGATTGACGAAAAAAAATGCATAATCGGATAAGCCGTTCTCGATATACTGCTGGTACAGACATCCAGACAGACGGACGGACATTTTTTTTTGGTTGCTTTTTCAGACTCAGGGACTTTCAGAACGTCGAGAAAAATGGTTTTGAACCAACAAAATGTTTCGTCAGTTTAGACAGGATTTCAATACTTTGGTCTTTTTAGACCGAAGTAATTTGGTTAGATTTTGTAAAACAAAACATAAATTTACTAAGTACTATATCGGGTGATTTTTTTAACCTGATACACTCAAATATCTCGGAAAATAAGCACTCTACGAAAAAAATGATACAGATCAAAATCTAATTTTTCCGCGGGGGAAATACATTAGTGTTAAAATTGTACCCCCTCCCCCCCCCCCCCCCCCCCCGCTTCTTGTAGGTGGGGCGCGAGTAACTTTGAAACTAAAATAGGAAACCCTATTTTTTTATTGTAGATTCGGATTCTATACGGCTAAAAATACGTAGGATTTTACTGAAACATTTTTTCGATTCATGATAGATGGCGCTGTAATTGACGATATTCAATTTTTTGCGAGTTCTCATACTGAGAACCTACGAACGATTCTACAATGCGTCTGCAATAAAAATACCATGGTTTCGTTGTAAATACGAGGGGGGGGGGGGGGGGGGAGGTACTAATTTTAACACTAATGTTATTTCCCCTCGGAATAATTAAATATTGATATTTACCATTTTTTTCGTAGAGTGCTTATTTCCGAGATATTTGAGTGTATCAGGTTAAAAAAATAAATTTTCTTACTTTAATACTTTCGAGTTCCATTTTTGAAATGTCCACCACACTGCTGTCTTAAAAAAACTTTTGGTGCTCTAACCCCTGCACCTGCACATTAAAGGATAGCTGGCTACAATGGTGTCCGACACTAATTAAATCTGGCGGAGAGAATGGTCCAACTGTCAGATGTACTGGTTAAAATTGTAGAGTGCCGAATGAACAGGAAACATCATATCGCCCCTACAGCGCCATGCTTTCAATGGTCAAAAATGGATGTGGGGTACTAGCATGGGGATAATTGGACCTAATCTCAATCTCTGTATACCACAGGGTAAACCACCCACGGTTTTCCAAGCAGCTTTGCCATCAATGTCTCAGAAGCCAAGCACTTCTGCCATCAATGTCTCAGAAAGAGATGCAGGGACCCCGATACCAACTCGAGCAGCCAGACTGCACTGCTAGACTTAGAATCCTTAGTTTTCAATTACAAATTGACTTGAAGCTGCTACCACAATCTCATAGAACTGTGTAGGCTAAACAAAGTTACCTTTTTGAAGCCTCCCCTCCACCCTGACATACAGAGCAACAAGTCAACGAACCTCGGTGCAAGATGGCTCTGAACTTTGCATTGCCTACTTTTTCAGTGACCGGCGTCAGGAAGTGGGAAGAGGATGGGATGAGACAAACCAAAACACTCTTAAGTTATAGTATTGCTAACCTGGTACAGACATGCAAGTTGGACTGTGCGTTTTTGATTTGGACATGGCCCATTTTAAAGTCATCTAGAAAGAATGGGAAGGTGCCCAACAGACCGCTACAGACTCTGCAGCCTGGAGAAGAAAACATCCGAACTCTTATCATTTATATGTGACGCTATCGCATCTTAAAGAATAAATTCTTTAACTACAACAATAAAAATGTATTTAAGTATTTTTTTTTAAACCCCATCTTGTCTAATGATTACGCTATTTGCCAAACTATAAGATTGTTGAACTGTGGCACGCAAAACTGTAACCGAAGAGTCACGAAAGTCAGATTTTCAAAATATTCTTAAGATTCATTCAGCATCCCCAATAACGAACCAACTCCTAGGAGTATTGAACAAAATAATTTTTTCCGCCTTATGCAATGAGTGACCCGAAATTTCATTTTCTGGTCAACCCGATGGACTAGACCTCAACGATTTTATCTTTCGTATAGAATCTTTGGCGAGTAAGGAAGATATTACGCTAAATCGATTGAAGGCGCTAATTACACTAAAGTTATTCAAAATAAAAAGCAAGCAGATCGCGAACTTATAGGGAATTTTATTTTAGAAATGCAAAGCCTAAAAACTTATGAGACCATTTTCAGAGGGAGAAGCCACCTTAACTTAAGCCACCTCGCACTGCGACCTAAAAGATCTTTTGTGCATCAAGCCCTACTTAATTATCCGTTCAGCCAATATTCAGGCTCTTAATGAACCTGATAATACTGCCGACCGGCACGTGATACATACTATCTGGGCTCATTGCGCTCCCTCCTATATGTCTACTGTAGGAAATACTTCTACATGCGTTACATACTATCTGGGCTCATTGCTCTCCCTCCTAGATGTAATAACATTTACTTCTGCTAGAAAAGCGGTAGTATTGGGACTCAAGGACTTTGAGAGGGCAGACCCACTCCCGTGTATTCCTTCCCGTGCCTCGTCTACCGTTTTGATTTAACTCTTGCGAGTTGCTGGGAATAAAAAAATCGCCTATAGGTCACCCAGCTTTACTACAGGAAGGCTAAATAAAACTGGAAGGTGCCTGGTATCCAGAGTCCGCATATATAAACTAATTAACCTATCAGCCATTCATCCTTCGGTAGAGGGAGAATTAGTCGTAATGATAAGTGATACGATGGGAATATCTTATAGAGAAGTAGCCTTGGCAACTCCTGCATTTACGAGACATGAACTTCGCATAGTACACTGCGCGAATTAAAAAAACGGGACAGACATTTTCTTCGAAAAAATACCCAGATTGAACGCTTGTATCTTGGTGAAATAATACCTTTCAAAAAACATTTCTAGTTGAAAGAAATTTGGTTTTCTTTTCGATACTGGAAACCGTTTTATTTTATTTTGTTTTTTATGATTTTTTTGAGTAAAACAAAACATGCCTAAAAAAAAAATTTGCTGCTGTTTGAAACTGTAAACGAACTTGCTCGATATTCAAAAATCCAAATCAGCCATTTTATAGAAAATTTAGAAACCTTGCAAAATGATACTAGGAAAATTTCTGTGCGGCCACTCCTTGTCGAGTTATTGAAGTTTCAGTGTGTTAAAGTTTTAGTGTTAAAGTGACTTAAAATTGTATCGTAGAGTGCTTGTTTACAAGATAAACAAATTTACTTCTACGCTTTGTGATACGTTTTCTCTCACGCAATAACTCGACAAGGAGTAGCCGCACAGAAATTTTCCTAGTATCATTTTGCAAGCCAAGAAACGTAAATTGAATTAACATTACGATAATATTCCTCTCAAAGCCCCTTAAAATATCAATCTGTCTCGGTAGAATAATTTGAGAGAAGCCCACCGGTTAATCAGACTATAGAAATGTCTACGTTAATTGACTGAATGATACAAAACAGCACAGTTTGGAACAACACTCTCTTGTCTATGGAAATGCGGGTCGTTGGAGTTTCATATACAAATTAAATAAAGGTAAGCTTATAACTTTATAAGTATTTAGCACCTTTGTAAGTGACGGTGCCGTTTCAGCTGTTTTTAAGGAGGAAACTACTAGGTGATTGCTTAATACCCTGCTACCAGACAATATTGAAGTAAACGACACAAACAACAACAACAGCTGCACACCACATACCACATTTCCAGTTTGAAGTATACGTTAGGGGAATATTAAACGTCGAAGAATCGAGCCGTTTCTTGCAATGGACAATGGAAAGAGGATACCTAGTTGCTATAGTGCCAAGGAGATTTTGCGTTTCGCGTCAAATATGGATATATTTGAAGATTTAACGGGGTTTTTGTGAAGCGAATTAAAACGGGACTTCAATCGTGCGGAGATAAAAATTTTCGAAGAAAGCATACAAAAGTTTCCTTGGTTATCTGTTTTGTTTAAAAGGTATCGCAAAACTTGGTAATAGAAAAAATCTTGCGGTAATAACTTATTATATCAGTGGTATTCCTAATATAAATAAGATGAACAAACGCGTTTTGTATAGGGCAAAAGATGTCAACAAATTCAAAATCAAACTAAATCATTATTCAGAGATTTCAGAAAAAAAAAAAAAAAAAAAGCCTACTTACTACTTAGGCTAGATACAGTGACTAACTTTTGCAAACCAATATACGGGAACGGAAGCGCCCAAATGTTTTAATTGTGGTGAATTGTGGAACATTATTTTCGTCACAATTAACAAAATTATTATTTAGTGACGGTTGTTGCGTAACGTGCGTTTAATTCGTAAACAAAAATCTTCAAGCGTTTTGTTATACTACATTATAAAAGAGATAACATTTTACTGGCGAAATTATAGTGGTAAACAGCTTGAGAACAGTTCTTTAAAAATCGAGGAAACGGAATCGAGCAGTAAAAGAGAGTCAAAAGAGTTCGAACGTGGGTTCAATATAAAACAATTAGCGGGACATCGACAGTTCACAACAACAATATGACGGCATTTTGCAAACAAATGTAAATGCGGAGTGGAAAAACTGAAATCCACATACAACAACAACAGATACACACCACATACCACATTTCCAGTTTGAAGTAAACGTTAGAAAGAAAATTAAAAAAAACTGAATACGAATTTTTGTACACTTTCCGCGGACCAGTAGAAATATATCACGGACCACCTGTTGAGAAACACAGCTCTAGATTATCTAAGTAATAACGGGAAAAAATATCGGATCACTTGCGAATTCTTAGAGATTCTTCAAATTGCATAAAATATTTAAATCGAATCCATCTGATTTAAACTACCGGTTATATAGCAATCTACGAACCGAATTTAATATATTGAACAAGTTTTTATACAATTACTATGTCATGCAGATCGAAAATGACATAACAAACTACCCTAGGCGGTTCTTGTGTTATATGTAGCACAAAACGAAATCTAGCGGATATCCTGTTCAAAACTTCAAATGCATCTAAATGGTATAGTTTCAAATGATATCCAAGCGATATGCAATCTATTTGCCGACTTTTTTGAAGGAGTATACTAGGAATTACACAAGTTGCTCCTCGGTTAGTTGTGATAAGACAAGTATTAGCTCGAACTTAACTTTAACATATCAGGAAGTTTTAATAGCTTTAAGTCAGCTAGATTGTAAAAAGGGGGCCGGGCCTGAAGGTATTCCTCCATGTTTCTTGGTGAGTTGCGCTGATGTCCTTGCGGCTCCATTGGCAAAGATTTTTAATCTTAGTCTTCGGTCAGGATTTTTTCACAAACTATGGAAAATATCATCAATTATTCCAATTTTTAAGTCTGGTTCACGTAGTGATGTTCGAAATTATCGTGGAATTTCTTTACTTTCAAGCATCCCGAAACTCTTTGAAAGTCTAGTTAATGGTCGATTATTTTTTATAATTAAAAATGTTATAACGGCAAAACAAATTGGCTTCTATAAAGGTCGATCTACTGTTACAAATCTCGCAATCTTTAATAATTATGTTTCAAGGGCGCTTGAGTTAGGTTTCCAAACGGATGTATTGTATACAGATTTCAGTAAGGCCTTTGATAAGGTAGATTACGATTTGTTAATTAATAAACTCTATCAATTAAATTCAAATCAAATAGCAGTGCATTGGATACGATCATATTTGACTGGTAGAAAATAGTATGTTAGAATCAACAACTCCATTTTCAGAACGTTTTTAGCATCCCCTGGAGTACCCAAGGTAGTCACCTAGGGCCACTCCTTTTTAATATTTTTGTGAATGACGTGATGGGTTGTCTGTCTAACGCAGAAATTCTTTCGTACACGGACGATTTAAAAATCTATAAAACCATTAGGGGCATTTCTGATGCATATCATTTAAAATTGATATCAATAATTTCGTTGAATGGTGTAGTACAAACTCCTTATGTCTTAACATTTCCAAATGTAAAACTATGTCATTTAAAAGAGATCGGAATGTATCAATGGAGTACTGGTCGAACGAGTTTCTGTTATACGAGACTTAGGGGTTCTTTACACACCTAACTTGTCTTTTAATTTTCATATTGATAGCGGCATTGCAAAGGTTAACAGTATGTTAGGCTTTCTGAAAAGACAATGCCGGTAATTTAGAGAGTACGTTGCTGTTATTTGGTCGCCCTTTTATAATAACTATTCAGATAGGATCGAAAGCATTCAAAAGCGTATTCTTTAATATTCGCTTCGCTTCTTGCCTCGTGACGGCTGTGGCCCGGATTACATTTTACCACCTTACAATGGAAGATGCCAGTTATTAGCTCTGGAATCGATTAGTGCTCGTAGGGACGCGGCGATTGCTATGTTTGCGCGTGACGTGATTCTGGGACACATTGACTGCTCTGAGCTTTTAAAGCATTATTCGTTTTATCTACCTTCTCATAATTTGAGAAGACGGGCATTTTTTCAGTTACCTAATAGAAGTACACATTACGGGAAGAATGAATTGATCTACAAATCGACACTTCTGTTGAACTCGGATGAAAATTTGTTCGATTTTGAGATATCGAGGAACGTTTTTCAGAGAAACATTCCCCATTACTTTAAATTTTATTTTTTGTTTTTTTCTGTTCTTTTGCTTACAAAATGGACAGGATATTATAATAGTTGAGCAATTATTACCTACGAAACCAAAATGTTCCTACAATACACACCAAATAGGCCCAACAAATAAAATTCTAACTTGCAACGAATGTAAAAACGATATATGCAATAATTTGTATTTCTTATACAATACGAGTGGTCGCCGTCGTATATTTACATCCATATCTCGGGTAAGCATATTTCTTGCAAACCATATAACAAAAAAAACCTGAGAGTGATAAAGTTTTAAAATACAAAATTAATATCTGCGAAATAAATTAAAATAACATTAGTACTTTAAACCCTTCAGAGTTAACAGATTTTCAATAAAACGTGATCAAAAAGTTCAATCAAAAAGTGATTAAACTCACAACATTTACCCTGTCTATATTCGCACACCTATGAGACACATAAATAACGGCAAAATAATTCTTATAATTTAGTAATTCCCAAACCAAATACCAACAAAAAAAATCTATATCATGTCGGTACTCTTTTCAAACGCGATTAATTAGATAATTGTATACCAGAGTATTTAGAGCAAAAAAATAAAATTACAAAACAGCACACCTTTTTAATTATAATTCAACAAACAAAAAAAAAAAAATTCTGTACACTAAACGGAATGCTTTAAACAAATTCACATTTTTTTGTAAAGGGCTACAACCTTATTTACTCGTTTAACATTTCTCATTTTTAAATAAAATTTTCATAAAAACTTTTTATACACAGTAATGTACATTTTTCCAGTTTTCCAATTTTACTAAAAAAAATCTAGCAAAAAATATATAAACTACTGTAATATTTGGAATATAAAATTGAAATTTTATATATTCTTATTTTCGAACAATGGAAAATAAATATTAAATTTTTTCGTACATATATTTTGTGAACAATAAAAAAAATTTCCAAATAATAAAATATATACATAAGTAACTTAAATCAGATTTTAAAATTAAATAAGAAAATCACAAAAAAATAAGGAGAATAAATAAAATAAATATATAGATTCGCATTCATATATACGACATAAAAACATCTTAACGATTTTTATAGACATTTTATTATGTTTTATTAACTTACCAACTAGTGCCAAAATAACAGTTAATAAAGGTGCAGCTGGAAATCGTACGGTTACATTAAATTCGAGCATTTGTAGTAAATCAACTGTAATGAGATAGAAAAAAAAACACATTGGTTAGCATTCTGTTTCGTAAAATAATAATAAATTAATATTCCTCTATGTATCTAGTGGGGAAGAGTACACCCGACCAGCCATTTTCACTTCCGGACGAAATCCAACATAATTAACGAACTGTGTATAATTTATACAATTAACAATGATAGGTTATATTATACACTATATCCCATTACGAAATTATATTAGACAGAAAGCTAAAAATCAATCATAAAATTAAAATATTTTAATTTTTCCAGTCAGCAAAACTACTGTACGCTATATGCATGTACATAAAGTCCGAGAGAACACAATTTAAATTTATTACTATCATTTCGGCAATTCATCATTACCAATCCAAAAAAAAAAAGCAACATAAAGTTCAAGTTACTTCTCTATAAAATTAATTATCTTATTAAGGGATGGGCTTTTGAACAACAGCATAAAAACAAAACAAAGCAAACATATTATATAAAATCGATAAGCAGACATAAATTATACCATAAATCCTATACATACATAGTAGTTGAGTGTACAATATACAGAAGCACACCATAATCATCAACGTGACTAAACTGTAATTCGGTAAACAATAAAAGGAATTTTTTTTCTAACTAATACAGTTTATACAAGATTATTAAAACTACAACAAAAACCAAATTTGGAAATTCGAATTGTCATTTTTTTTTTTTTTTTGTTAGAGAACGTAAATAAAATTTGAAATGCTTATTTGGATAATTTTCGTATACAAAATAAATAACACAGAAACTATGTATACGTAAGGAGGACAAGGAGGCCAACCAACAACATAGTAATATTTATAGATTATAAATCCTTTTTTGTGGTTGATTTATGCAATCCGAACAAAATTTATAATTTAATTTAATTTATAGAGGATGAGGCGAACAAGGTGCAGTTCTATACATTTTTATATTTAGGATTAAATGGGCGAATATTCCATACTACCAAATACAAACCAAAGCTAGTTCTGTTGCAAGTAAATTTAAGACAAAAAGTATTTCTGAAAATAACCAAAAAAAAAATGTCAAACCAACAAATCTTTCAGTTCTTCAAATAGTCCTAACACTGCCCGAGATTTTTTGTTAAACAACAAATTGTAAAAACAAATAAAACATATTGACTCTCAGACACTTGATCAAATGATATAACTGTAAATTTAGCATGATAATTCATTCAAAAAATAATAATCATATCCATTCCGCTATCCCGTCAATTCACAGAAAAAAAATTCACAGAAAAACAATTCACAGAAAATTTACAGAAAAAATAATAGTATTTCCCAGAAAATCGCGCAAATATCTGGAAAATGGAGATTTAACATTAAAATTAGAATTAAAATCTCCATTTTCCAAAATATTTCAACACAAAATTCTGGATAAGCAAGATAAAATCTTCATTTTCCAAAATTTCTGTATTTTTTTTTTCTGCGAAATGTTTTTCTGCAAATTGTTTTTCTGCGAATTGTCGTGGAATCATCCATTCCTTATGTGCAGGTGTTCATTTTGTAAAATTTCGCAATTATTTTTATTTTCAATCATGTCGAATCAAGATCTACCTCTAGCTTAATTTTTGCTTTTCTACTAAAGTACGTTGATTGTTGTTTTTATGAATAATCGGTTGGTGGTGAGTATAGGGCTGTTAGACGTTCCGCTTGAAGCAATCATTCCAGCCGTCCCGCTAGAGCGGATTATTTCCCGCTATAAACAAATTTTTCGAAAAGAATCTACAAAATGATTTTCGGTGTAACCATTCAACCAAAATCAAAAAAAAAAAAAATTTGTACACGGAATAAATTAGCCACAATATTTTTCAATTAGCACCGATCCCCGATGCATCCAACAATGATAATGTGAAAATATTTCCGTTAGTTTTCACATATTTTGATAAGTTAGTTGGTATTAAAAATGGCTGAATCTATATTGTTTGTTCTAAATTGTATATCTTTTTGTGGAGACAACGCCAACGTTATATTTGTCGTTTAAAAAACATATTATTCCAATTCACTGTAATTGTTACATTGAAAAAAATGTAAATTGACATAATCGACATCAAAATATTTAACATATTTAGTTCTTTCACGAAGTATACGACAGAACTCAAAAAAATCGCGAACTACTTCCACATGTGCCAATTAGATGGTTAAGTCTATATTCAGCCATTGAATGGCTGTTGAAAAATTATGATCCAAAGAAGAAATATTTTATGTCAAAGTCAAATGTTTTCCCCATTAATACAAATATTTTTTGCAAATGGTTAGGATTCATTATGAATTTTTGGATAGTATTACAATCTTCAATTCAAGTTTTAGAAGCATGTGAAGGAATGGCGTAAAACCATTCGACGTAATGGACAAATTGGGAGAATCTTTAGAAAGTAGTTATTTGCAGAAGAGTTTTATGGTTCTATCGCCAGACAGTGTGTCTTAAATGTGATAACAGAGAAGAGGTCAAACAATTTCAAATTGAGTTCAAAATTGCACTTGAAGCATCGATAAATTACTTAAAGATGTGGTTTGATTTTGATGATAGCGTATTTAAATATAGGAAGAGATTGGCTCTAGATGTAACATTTCCTATACTTTCACAGGTCTACAAAAAGTTATCGAAAAATGTAACATTAAAAAATTGGATACTATTGTATTTTTTGAAGAATGAATACAGCACATTTTTCACAATCCCGTATACAGTGATAAAAAGTGGGCTATATTTTATAATGGTTTTCTAGACTGCAACATGGTAAATAAAATTGCTTGTTATATTTATTCTGCACCCCATTCCAATGCAATCTCCAAACGAGTTTTCACCTAATTGAACAGAGCATGGAGAAAAGAAAGGCAAAGAGTCTTAATTGAATCTTTGAAGAAGCTGAATTGATAATAAAATGAAACTTTAAAATGACACCAACAATTTAGTGAATATTTACAGGCTGAGTCTGGCAAATTGCTTATCTAAAGAATAAGTGATAGTGATAAATATAATTAATTTAAAAATTAATTTAATATTAATTAGTATCTTTTTTTTAATTTGGGTTTTATGAAAAAAAATTAATGTGATATTTACACGGAATTTAATCTATGTCTTGTAAAATACCAAATAATTTTTTTTCATTGCCTTGTAATGTGATATTTTGTGATGTTATCTTAATTTAATATTTGAATTATCCTGCAAATGAAATATATTACAGTAAAAGAATTATTAATTCAAATTTCATTAAATTTTTTATTTATTTTATTGTTAAAATAACAGAATTTGCTCCACTCAATTTATTTGAAACAAATTTTGTCTGAATGTTAGACAATAACGTAAAAAAATTAAAAATCAGATTCGTGCCAATGGCAGTTAATGGGGTATATATACACGATACTCTAGCAAGCAGATAAGCAAGCAATTTTTGCTAGATTGCGGCAAATGGTATACTCTATGCTAATAAAGTAATAAGCAAACAAATTTTGCTGAATTGCAAAAACTGATATACTCGATATTTTTGCTTTAGCAAGCAAATAGTTAAAATTTTGCGAACAATTTAAGTGTCTCTCTATCTCTGCAATCTTTTCTGGGGCTCAAGGCACTCCCAACTCTTTCGCAGTTCCCTTTTAACGTCCTACCTTACGCCGTTGCCAGCCAACTCGAGGACGTACGGCTATAGAACAATTTAATTTATTTGCAAATTATTGTTTTAATGTCAATCATTGAGTTTAAACCATTTTTCATTTGGGAAATATTTTGAAACGAAGCTACCGTATTCGAAATAATTGTTTTTTATGTTTTGGAAAACATTTAATTAATTTAGACAAAACTATGTAATAAAAATTGGATAGTAGTTACTTTATAATCATAACTTTTCTAAAATTTTTGAAATTTCTTGGTATCACTGTTTCAAACAACTTTTCCGTTTTTGTTAATAAAATAAATTTTTTCAAAAAAGATTTTTTATTTCAGTTTAGGTTTCGTACTCATTTTCAACATATTAAATATTTTAAATTTAAATTATTTAAATTTATTGACGTTATTTTTATATATTTGATTAAAAACAGAACAAAAAACTTTCAATTATTCACATTTTGAGGTTATTTTTTTTTTTTTCGCTGGCGCTACATCCCATGGAGGGATTTGGCCGCTTCGTAGTGAAGTTTCGTAATCATTTTTACAACGGATAATGAGTGATTAGTTCATTAATCCTTACATTAACCAGCCGTGATTTTTTCATCACCCGCCGGGAATCGAACCCAGGACCTCCGGAGCTTAAAGCAAGCATGCTAACAACTGTGCCAACAAAATATATTGCATTGCGAAAACGATCGAGTGTGGGATTTTACTGATTGCGAATTGATAAATTATCAAGTATGTGCCCCAATATTTTATTACTAATTTTTTAATTTTATTATTTGTCTCGCCGACTAATTTTAAGAATCTGGCAGCCCTATGTAGTGGTGAGTGATTTAGTGGTAGAACAGTAAATTATTCAGTATGCAGATTATGAGTTCGTGCAAAACCAACAATATTGTATGTACTACAAGCCTGAGTGTTCACCAATCTTATAAATTTATTTTTCGCTTATACATGAAAGTATTGGTGATCGGATACACTATATACACTACTTTTTGCACCAACACTTTCAAGTATAAGCGATTAAACGTGTTCACGCGTCATCACTGAATCAGGCTTGTAGTACATTAGTGTTGGTTTTGGTTCGTGTCATTTTATTATATGTATTTCGGGCGGCCCCCAAATTGTTTTGTAGATTTCGTTTTTGTAGTGAATCTTTATGCATGATTCGAAAAAATAAAAAATATACATACATATCGATGGCTTATTGCGAATAGGGCGTAAGTCGCATTTTATAAATTTTAAACACGACAGAAAAAACTTTATATTTAACGTAAAATACGATTTAAATCATGATGAATGATGACGTTTTTCATAAAAAATTGTCTCTTTTTAAAAAAAAAACTAATGCTTGTCCTAAATTATACTATGTATTGTAAACCAACTCTATATCTGTCGTTTTAATCGAAGAACACAATTTTTGAAAAATTTATGTTACGCCCTATTCCCAATAAGCCATCGATATATTGAAACGAAATTCTGTGATGGTGACAGTGTATTCTAAGGTGGCCAACTTTCTAAAGCGATGCATCCGGTCAGAGATAAAAACACAAGTTTTTTATCTTCATTCATCCAAAATAATAATAATACTGTCACAATTGATAACGTTTTTTGTTCCTATATAATCTGTTCATCCGTTGTTGAGATATATAGTACGAGCACATAACTAAAACAATAAAACACGGCGAAAATAAATCGGCCAACATCTCACAGCCCTGACGCAACTCACCTGAACCATTCATATTCATTTTCGAAATCTTTATTATTTCTGTATCCACTACCGGTACTGAAGAAATGGAGCGAAATATGGCAGCACATTTCGTGACACCTAATGGTGGAAACAAACGTGCGGAAAAACGATTGCGTTTAAATTAGAACACACAGTTCTCTGTAACGATTAGTTGACTTAAATTTTCACACAGGCAATAAATCGGATTTTCAAAAACAATACATAATTTTTTTAACGAGTATAGTAATTTATAACATTTATTTTTGCGAACTAGCTATTTACTAAATTTTGTAAAAAATAAATATTTCACAAAAGAATTAAGTTTGAAACAAAAATGGTGTCTGCTGTACTGATACTAATATGTAGTGTGAACTGTACTCCTATATGAATAAAAGAGAATAACACAAATGTAACACTTAACCCAAATTCACAAATTTGAAGTAGACTGAAACGCCGAGACGAAGCAAATAAGAAATTAATGAAATGGACACCATACTTTTAATTATTCATAATCTTCTGCTGTTCAATTTGCCAGGAAATGGTAATTATTGTAATCGGCTATCCATATTTCAAATTTATCTGCTAGTTTCGATATAATCTCGATTTTCAGAGATTATTAGAGTTTCTCAAATGTTGACGCTGTTATTCGATATTTTATGCGATATTTCGAGGCTATTCAAGATTTTCTATATTATTCGAGTTTGGTTTGAATTAAATTAAACGAAGCTTTGAGTTAGCGTTAGGTATACTCGTTGCTGTTACTCGCATAATGGTTTAGCTTATTCCAAATTATTGAAGATTGCAAATTTTCCAGAGGGCTGGAGATTTTTCGATAATATTGAAAATTGTTCAAAGTTATTCTCAAATAAACAAAGTTCGTAATAAACAGGCCCGCATTACTGTCTCCATGCAATTTTTTTTGTTAATCTGTTGATGATATTTAAATTAAATAATATAAAATTCTTTTAAAATTATGCTGATCAAATGTAAAGTTGATCGATTTTAGATTCTGCCCCACTTCACAAAAATTAATCAAGAAACCAAAATTGTTGTTGGAAGGAAAATTTTAAAAATAATTTGTTTTTCATCATTGCTTAAATATTACTGGACCAAGGTTTTAGTCGATGAGACACAAACAATAATGTCCTCTTTTAATTTATTCTCACTTACGTGATGTATTGAAATTGCTCTTTTCTCTATTTAAAAGATAATATAAGTTTTTGCATGTGGTAGGGTAGTTTGATGTATGAAAATAAATCAAAAATTTAAGTTGCTTAAAAGTTAGTGCACTAAAGGGTAAAGAACGAATCGAGAATATTGAATTTTGGGTAAGGAAGAATAATACAAAACTCTAACTATTAGCGGCTGGTTATGGTTCACTGAAGAAGTTGGTAGTGAAATAATTTAGAATTTCTTCTGCTTAGTAAAGAAAACCATAGAGAACTCGAATCTCCTTTACACCCTAAAAGAGTAACCGAATGGTTTTCTTTATCAGCGAAAGGGGTTTTAAAGAGGTACGAGAAAAATTAAGTTTTACCAAGCAAAAGATTGTTTTCTTATGGGGCTATTTAAATGATCGGATATATGTACGTAGAACGTGGACGACTCACAGAATTTGAATGATTTCGAAAACACGATTCGATTTGCCACCAAAAGTATATACATATATATACACAATTATCAGTACAAATATTGGCCCAATTACTAATCGGCAATTTATAAGTAATTATGTACCCGTTATTTCAATGGCTAAAATTTAAATAATTACTTTATGATACTAAAAATAGTTCTAGTTTTAAATGGAGCACCTTGTACAATTCGCTAAGCTACCGTAATTTCTTTAATAGATTGCGTAACCTAAATTCTGACGTTGAATATTCAGGAAAATTCTCTGAATAATGTATGATTTTATCAGCGTAATGAAAACTATCATTATGTCGATTAATTCAAAAGTCAAAAATAAAATAAATAACTCATGAATCGTGTGATCGCGAAATTACAGTAAATACATATACATAATGTACAAAATCGCCTTATATAAAGTACACAATTTTTACGTATAAAAAACTGTGTAAATTATTGTGTGTAATTTACTCGCCCAACTGTGAGTGACTACAGTGAATAGTCCAGTAAAAATGTATCTAGAAATCGTGCTAAACAAGAAAAAATGATAGTTTTAAAACTTGGCATGCATCTTGTTTTATCCACAAACAGAACATACAAAAAAAAGTTTAGCGCACAATCGAATCGACGCGACGTCCATGCACTTTCAAGAGGGTGTTAAACGTGGTACAAACTGTTTTATTTTTTTCAATAACTAAACATCTAAAGCAGAGTCTCGAAATAAAAGTTTTAGCTATATGGAAATTACAAACACTTTGGTTCATTTTTTAATTTTTTGCGATTACAAAACAGCAAATTTTTGCCTTTTATGCTCGTGATAAAAAAAGGAAGATTTTAAGTGTAAAAACGCTGCTTAATCGGTTTTTTTCGAATTTCATTATCGTTTTCGAAAATCGTTACCCTTATAAACCTTCAAAGTTGAAAACACTTACAAATTTCATTATTTTAGAAATATCCGACAAAATAAAAACAAATGAAATGATTTCTGTAACATTTAGGAAGTAATTTTTATTTTAAATGCATGTTCAACGAGGGTTTGTCAAAAAATAAGTTCACCCGTATTTATCCCAGAAGCAAGTTCATTGATGTGTTGATTTCTTTCCATAAGCCTGTATAAAAATAGACAAATTAACTTTCTAGTGAATGAATCTACATCTCTAACTTAAAAAAATTGTCCCTCTGTTAATTTTAGTCGTAAAGAAAACTACTAAAATATTTATAATTTCAAAGGAGAGGATTTTAAAGGAATGTGTTTATAACAGTTTCAGATTTTTAGTTATATTTAAAAAAAATGTACCACCTTTACCTGCCAAGTATCAAAACTGTGCCTGTGATTTTTTTCAAGGACGTTGAATAGAACCAATAAAGCATCAAAAATATGCACCTCAGTTAAAAGGGGACCTTGGCGACAGAAACTGCAGACAATTTTATACATCTCTATTTATATATTTAATTTCAAATAGGATATATAAAATTGTCTCTATTTCTGAGCTAAATTTATGGCCGAATGTAGAAAGGCCGAACGCCAAAAGGCTGAATGTCGAAAGGCCGAATGTGTCGAATGCCCGAATGTCGAAAGGCCGAATGTGTCGAAAGGCCGAATATCGAAAGGCCGAATGTAGAATGACCGAATGTGTCGAAAGGCCGAATGTCGAAAAGCCGAATGGGTCGAAAAGCCGAATGTGTCGAAAGGCCGAATGTGTCGAAAGGCCGAATGTCGAAAACCCGATTGTGTCGAAAGGCCGAATGTCGAAAGGCCGTTTGTGTCGAAATTTATTTTAATTTTTCATTTTTTTTATGAATGAAAATTTTAAAAATGTATATTTTTATGCAAAAAAAAATTTATATTTTTATCAAAATTTTTGTATAAAAATGTTTAATAGTAAATCGCCTTAAATATTAGAATCTTTTTAGGTTTTTTTGTGGTATAAAAATTAATTAATTATAATAAAAAAAGGAAAAGAAATAAATAAATTTTTTCCGCCAAACCTTGATCACATTAATATGATACATGCACAGGATTTATTAGCACGTATTTTCAATTTATTTAAATCATTTTACATTAAGAATAAATGCAATGGATTTAATAATTCATTTCAATGGGTTGGCTACCTTATCTAGAAAAAATAATACAGAAACTGAAAATTCCGAATAAAAATCCAAAAAAAAATTCAGAAAAACAAAAATTCAGAAAACTAAAATCCAGAAATGCAATTATAAAAGTGCAGACCAAATTAAAATTAAAATTTATTAAATGGAATTTGCTTTGTCAACCTTTCAAACACAGGTCAAAGGAATAGTATCGCTAGTATCGCTTCTACTGATAGTTCTACGACAAATGTTTCAAGTTATTTTGTGGTTGTCGTTGTTATTTTAAACAAAATATTTTTTCTGGATTGCTTTTCCGGTAATTTATAGATTTTTTTTCGGTATTTTATTTTTCTGAATTTTTACTTTTCAACTATTCTGGGTTTTAAAATTTTTGAATTTTTTATTTCTAGCAAATGTAGTGATCCCCATTTCAATAAATTAAGTGAACGAAAATTTCATGACTATTCGGTCTTTCGAAATTCGGCCTTTCGATACATTTG
Organism: Tipula helvola; assembly: GCA_963556165.1. Taxonomy (NCBI): domain Eukaryota; kingdom Metazoa; phylum Arthropoda; class Insecta; order Diptera; family Tipulidae; genus Tipula; species Tipula helvola. The sequence continues at coordinate 25,990,952 of OY744483.1, forward strand.
GCCTTTCGACATTCGGCCTTTCGACAATCGGCTTTTCGACATTCGGCCTCTCGACATTCGGCCTTTCAACATTCGGCCTTTCGACAGATTCGGCCTTTCGATATTCGGCCTTTCGACACATTCGGCCTTTCGACCACATTCGACATTCGGTTTTTCGACATTCAGCCTTTCGACACATTCGGGCTTTCGACATTCGGCCTTCCGACCCATTCGGCCTTTCGACATTCGGCCTTTCGACATTCGGCCTTCCGACATTCGGCCTTTTAACATCGAACAAAATGGCGTTATTTATTTAGAAACCCGATTAATCCAAAATTTGGTTTAGTTTTTTGACCCATCACTAGACGCTTTCATATTAAATTATAACGCTTTCCGTTAAATTATGTAATTCCCAGGTCTAATTAAAAATGTGACTGACATAACTCAAATAAACACCAATTTCTATTACGATCTACAAAATAATGTATTAATCTAATTTAGAAGCGACCAATAAAAAATGTATTTACCTTCATATTACGGTTGGTTACTCAATCTATGTTATATGTAGGAATTACATAATGTTATGTGTATCACTCATCCAAATAATTACACTTAAGTAATTAATACGCATTAAAAAAAATATTTGTATGATTATTTAATCAAGCAATAACAAAAAAAATGGATTTTTTATAGTAAAATTTATAGTATTTTTTTATGGATAGGTGGGTTTACTTTATTGACACATTAAACAGCTTAGTGCATATAATTTCACCCAAATTATTTATTAAATAGCACCACATACTGTTATTAAACCTCTTCATTTCAATTATACTAGGGTAGTTCAATAAACTATAAACGAGTAGAATTTTAATACATAACAATTACGTCATTAGTACATAAACGTGTATTTGCTGCTTGTATATCAATTAATAATTTATTAAGTTCTAATAAATCTGTAGGTAGCATCAATTGGTAAAAGTAAATAAAGGTTCAAAATGTACATATGTTACGTTGCAGTCTTAATATTTATTTTTAAACGTTTAAATCAAATGTTCAAATTCCCATACTCACAAATAAAAATAGATTCATCGGATATCAATCGGATTCAAACTTGAAAAATCGTACATCAGCAAACGTAGGTCAAATGCCGTGAAAATTATTAAATCTAGTGCGATCTGAACAAAATCTAGCTAATCACGCGTCCCAAGAAGTACTTCAAAGAAGGCAGAGCTAAGAATGACTTCAAAAGGCTAGTTTAGTTTGCAAGTCCCAGACTGTAGAAGGCAAGCATACGAAAAACGAAAGAAAAGTAAATTGCCCGTTTTTAACGCCGAAAAGCAGGAGAATATATGATTGATCTATTACTGTAAAGGATTTCAATGTATATTAAACTGGTTCCAAACCACCACCTTTGTCTTCCGATTTATTAGAAATGCGCGTTTACCTAAAATTGTTCAAAGTGTGTCGCATGCTAAAAACAATAATGCGAATACTTCTAATTTAATATTCAAATAATTCGTTTTCAATAGACAGGCCCAACGGCGATTATTAATTTTGGACAAAAAAATGTTAACCTAATTATGAAAAATAGCAACAACCACAAATTTTACCATGAATTTTCATTCAAACTTAGATAATCTTAGATAGATTCAAAAATTGTTTTGAAACAGTCGGTCGGTGTGAACATACAAAAGTGTCCTAGAATATTGATACAACAAGCGATGTTGATCAAAGAAGGCCTTTTATATAATATTCTCTGTTGCATGCACAATTGAAATTGCTTTTTTCTCCATTTCAAAAGCAAAAATGAGCTTTCAAATGAAAATGGTAAGTATGAAAATAAAACGATAAATTTACATTACCTGAAACTTGGTGGTTATAATAAAATAATGTGAATGTTGAAAGTTTCAAAATGCTGAGTGTTAATTTGTTATGATTGGTTGAAAAATGTGGTGGCGGTGAAATTAAACTAAACTATTTTTGTTTTGCACATTTATTTTGCATTGAAATAAATGTCTGAATTTATTTATCTGAATACCATAACAAAATATTTCCAAATAACCAATATGACCCCAATCCCTAATCACATATTCCAACAATTGTAATCGTGCATATACAGCTACTGTATATATTCTTTAAAGCTAAATTATTCAATATTTATGTAAATTTTCCTTTCGTGTATAAACAGAAAATTAAATATAATTTTTTTAACAAAGCTCACATTGAATGCGTTTGTAAACCCATTTCGTATTAATACATAATATTGTATAAGATTATCCATCAAAATGTGTCTCTTGTAGCATATTAGATTCTATATACTTTGCCCTTCATTTTAATATATTAATAGACGTCAAAAATGTGTACATATAGACGACGATAGTAATAAGACGAACGAAATGCTCTTCAGTCTTCTATACTCGGTATGTATTCTATATGGTTTTGTCAATATTTGGACATACTCCATTTCATACGATTGATATTATTATTATGATTATGATATGACAAAGAATATAATGTTGTACGTATCGAAAAGAAATTCTCTATAAGGACATAAGAAAGTATATAAATATATCTATTTATAAAGTGAATGAATGACAAGCATCCAAGCCTAGACATATAATTATGTACAATGGGGTTTGGTATAATTCAAACACTTTGATGATATGTATTTTGAAAACAAAATATACTTCCTCCAAGATTAAACTCGTACCAAGAAGTTATACGATAACGAAAAGAAAATATGTTTCTATTTAATTTCTATTATATGTTTCTATATATAACGACAACAATGATGATATGTGAAGATTGAAATAAACTAAATTATCGAACCTAGGCAAAAGAGAATATATGTATGTATAGTAGATATTATAGACATAGGTATACAATATATTTCAAAACAAAGGATAAATGTTTGAATTAAAGAAAAGAACCTCTTAAGATGACATATTTTGTTATATTTGTTCGTCATTTCGTCTCTCTTAGTCTTTTTGATTAAATTCAATTTTAATTGAAACACAATTTGTACTATATTATGTACATCGTATAAATAAAATCGAATAAATAATCTTAAATATTTACTTTGTTTGTGATTAATTTTATTATTTCTGGGTTGATTTATAATATCATGTTTTGTATTTATGTATATCCGAGATGATGATGCGATGAGAGAAATCGAAGACCAAGAAAATATGTACAGAATACAAAAAAATTGTTTATTTATTCAATCAATCGACTGAGATTTATAAAAATTTGAAAAGATTTTCTTGGGATTTTTTATTTTTTTTTTTTTTGTTTTGTTACATCTAAGGATTATATTTGCTTATTATAAGTGTTTTCGGAAAATATATTATGTAAACAGATCAACAGAAAATGTGTTTACGTTATTTATGTGCGGCTGGATTATTTTGCGGAATGTACAACAACATAATAAGGAAATTTGATGGGATTTCGAAATGCACATTCTTGAGCAAAAAAAAAAAAAAGCAAAAGCTTACAGCAAGTGCCACTCATTTTGGGTTTCTTAGTTTGCCAGACTCCATTGAGCATATTTTTCAGGAATTACCAACCGCTGAAATAATTATATGGCATGTAATGTGAGTGTGCATAATGGAAAGGTGCTTGAGCATTATTCTTAGTCATATTGAGGGTTACCTAGACCATTTCATGCTGTCGAAAGGCCAAACGTATAATGGCCGAATGGGTCGAAAAGCCGAATATGTCAAAAGGCCGAATGTCTAAAGGCCGATTGGGTCGAAAGGCCGAATTTTCATGAAATGTTCCTTCACTTAATTTGTAACTCACTGAAAATGAAGCGAGATTATCTCAGGGCAATTATTATTAGTTTGATATGAATCGGATGAGTCATCATGTTCGGAAAGGTAAACTGATTTTTTTTTGTTGTCTTCTTGTATTGCGGAAAGTAAACAGAAAAATATTTATTTTATGGTGGCCGACACAATTAAAATGATTAATATTCGTCTAATTAAATTAGAATTTTTTGTTATTTTTCTATTTTTGAGCAATTTTTTTTCCATAGTACCAAAATTTTCCGATGGATGAAGCTATAGTTAGTAATAAATTTTTCTGGTGACGACAAGTTCGGTTCAGTGGAGTGGATCGGGAAAAACAAAACTTATATAAGTTATGGACGCGTCATTTTTAATTCTCTTTTTGCCTTTGGATTTTTGAGGGTAACAACTGATCATCGGACCGCCATCACAACTTATTTTTCGACTGCGAATCATATTTTATTTTTTTCATTGGATTTATCAACGAGGTAGCATACCATCATTGGTATTTTGGACAAAATGGAGGGTCATCATTTTTGAGGAGTTAGAATTTCTTCGAAAAGGTATACCTAGTGTTTTTTTTTATTATAAAAGAATAGTGTAGTGTGGGGTTATAAAAAAGTGCCACTAACCGATATTTATTTTATGTATCTGACCCGTAAGAAATTGCAGGGTGATGCACATTTATTTTTTTTCTAAACATTTTTAGTTCAGCACGTACAATAAACGTCATTTTTTTTTGCTGTGCTTAAAAGTATTTTTTTTTTGAAAAAAGTTTCTTTCTCTTATATGTATGTACTTACACTCCCAAGTGGTAAAAACTAATTGTTAGTGTTACAAAAAAAATTATATATCAAGAAAAATTTGAAGAAAATTTATATATTCTTGTTACAGAAAACAATAATTTTTTTTTATGGTGGACAATTTCTAGATATTGAGTCTAGGTGAGTAACCGATGATAAATTTGTTTGTTTTCTTAGTTTCATCCTCATAGATTTCCAACCCTGTGAAACACACACCCGAGTTAATTGCTCAGAAGTTTTGGTCGGACAAAAATTCAGCGTGTCGATGTCATGGCGCTCAAAAGGAAAAACAATTAATAATTCTAGTGTGGCATTAAGAAGGGTTTGGAAAAATTCAAATTAAGGCAAATTTTATTTTATTTTTGTGTCGTGTAATCAGTGTTAAAAGAATTTCTTTTTCTTTTTTTTTTTTTTTACCAGTATGATTTAGCTGATGGATGGATGCCTTCCCAAAGATGATTCATTCGGGATATCAACGCATATTATCGCATAATTGTATTTTATATAACAGTTAAATTCATTTTTTTTAATAAATAATTTTGGTTATAAGGTTTATAACGTTTTACAAAAGATATTTCTTATATTTGTTTATTATTTAATTTTTGGAGTTGTGATTCCATGTTTTCTTCTGCTCTAAGCTTTTCACGAGTTTTGAGTTTGTTTTTTTTTTTTGGTTTTGGGATAGACACGCTACAAATTGAGATCCATATTTAAAACTATTGAATTTATTTCTTAATGTATAATGATTTAAATACAAAAATTGAAAAGACGTGCTAATAAATCCTTTATATGTACCATATAATTGTGATTAAATTTTGTGGGAAAAATGTATCTTTTTTTATGTATCGGTTACAGTTTTTGTATGTTTTTTTATAATAACTGTTATGGACCGGCAATGTGTTTATTTTTGAGTATATTTTGCCGCCTCTTTTAGTAATTGAGTAGTTAAGAAAAAATATATTTTTTATGTAATGTTTTTCGCGAATAATTTTTTTCCATTTATGTTGCTTTAGTAGAGACGTTTCACTTCCTTTGCTCATGTCCTACATTAGCACGCAAAAGGCACAAACACTTGGGTAAATTCAACATGGACAACCAATCGGATCTCGAAAACAGAAAGTAGGCTCTAAATGGTTACAGTAAGGGTGAAGGGGACATATTCTGTTGTATCACAATGGATATCACCTGTCTGTGTGTTTAAGCAGCATAACCATGATTAATTTCGATTTATTCAAGGGAAATGTTAATGGGATTTTAAAATGATTTTTTTGACGAAATTCTGCAATTTGCAATGAAGGTCGAATTTAGTTGTATCTTAACTGATTATACCAGTGTTTAAATTCATTTTTCGTTCCCTTCTTTAATCTCTCTCTGCAAAAGGAAACAAAAAAAAATTTTATTTCTTTCCCCGGGTACGAAATTCAATAAAATAAAATATCTCTCCTCGTATAAAAAACAAAGGGAAGGGAATGAAATACCGATCCATTTATTTCTTTTCTAAAGAGAAGAAACAAAAATTTATTTATAAAGAACTAAACAAAGGAGAGAAGCGAAAAATAAACGAAAAATCGAAATTATAAATTTTAAATTTGTTCACTGGATTATACTGAAATTCATCCGCTTAATAGAATTTTCCTTCAATTATTGAAATTTTCCTTGACTTTTTCACTTAATAAAATAAAATGTATTCTCACAGTGGAAATAAATTTGTATTGGTTTAAATTGGTTTCAATTTCAAATTTAACGTTCGGCCTTGTGACATTCTGCCTATCGACCCTAACCCAAATAAAAGGGGTGTGATTATTTTGTTTATAGTTACTTCTTAAAATATAATATATCCCGCGTGTGTTCTACAAAAATAAAAATACGGTACAAATTGTGTATGTTTTATACGAGTTTCAATAGCGTCAACCGGAACGATGAAACAATTTGAAGTACGGAAATGATCCAGCTGGCAAGGCTATTCTGCCGCGGAAATAAAAAAAGTTACGTTTGGCTTTTTGAAGTTTTAGGTAAATTTAATTTTACTATTTTTGTTTACCATGTCTTAATATGAAACTTGACTATTAAATAACGTGAATGTGGCATTTGATGAAGGATATTTGGCTTTTTAAAAAAGCAGACACATAGGTATCTGGTTGCAGAATCCAAATATGCCGCAAAACGCATTTTTTGACTTTTGGCGTTTATGACTTTTTTCATTAGGACGACAGTATTACCGCCGGTCGTTTCGAACTATTTCTCGAGGTGAAGGAGATTATGGACGCTACAAAAAAGCTATGCAGAGGAAATACTTATGAGCTTTTGAAATCTCGAATAGCCCCCCAAAAGGTTAGTGAAGTAATGTATAAAGATAAAGACATTATTAAACGTATTACTGATCATTTCCCCCCCCCCCCCCCCCAGACCATCGGAAATCGCAGATTTCATTAAATTCTTTAAACGAGAGCAAATGCCTGAGGAGAAGGTCATAGAGTATATCGCCGAGCTTCGACTGTTAGCCAAGAAGTGAAATTTTCAAACCGGAAGCCTTGAACGCATGCTCCGTGATGGAATAGTGTACGGCATTCACAATTCGGCCTTGCAAAAACTGTTTTTATCTGAAAAGACTTTGATCTTGGAGAAAGTTTGTGATAATGCCGTTACGGTTGATGCTGTCGCGGAGAGTCAGCCGCGGACAACACCGTCAGCCACATGCGTCTGTTCAATGTGAAAGCTGTGGAGAGAGTCATTTACGTTCAACCTGCAAATATCGAAGCAGCTGATATGATCCTGCTAACTGTGCTGGAAAAGAAAAAAAGTCTAAACAAGGAAATTACAAACGACATACAAACTCCGTCAAGCAAGTATTCTTGTAGCGCAAAGTGAAAACGGACACGACAGTCGTTATCAACAAGGTACCTTGCCATTTCAAAGTCATCTTGGGCTCTCGTTATATAACATTATTTCAGAGCCGGCTCTTAGAATAATCAGGAGACCACCACCGATTCTTCAGCCGCCGATGGCCTTAAATTAAGACACTTTCAACAGAATCCGAAACAGAATCGAACTGATCTTCGATCTTGTTTGGTTCGGATCATTGGGAATCTCCATCAATGGGGTGCATTTAATTCGACCAACGAAATTTTCGAACATTTTAGACAAATACACACTGAATTAGGAGAATTTCGTGGACCCCCGATTTCATTAAAATTGGATTCGCAAGTCGTATCAATTTGACTACCACCTCGACGAGTTCATGTCGTTCTTCATAAACTAATCAAGGAGGAGCTGCAAGAAATGTTAACCAGGGAGTTTTCCAGGGAGTTCCTGTGATCAAATATGACGGAACAGTGCGGATTAACAGAGATTATAAAGCGGAGATTATTTATTATTAGCAAATTACAGTTGACAATGGCATTTCCACGGTTCAAACCCTGACGACTAGCTCTTAAAATTAAATTCAATTCGGAAACTCCACGGCAGCAGGCATTGTTCAAACATTTTTTGAAAATTTACTGCGTGTAATTTCAGGTATCATTCCATATTTTAACGATTTTATCGTCATCACTGACAATAACCTTCAATGGTCTTCGCCCACAGAAGCCATCCGAAATTCACTACCACCGACGGATAAAGCCCAACTCCAAGCTTTCCTTGGGCTATTGATTTTTTACCACGCGTTCGTTAAAGGGAAAGCTACATTCGCAGAGCCGCTGGACCAACTTCTACACGACAACGCCAATTGGTCGCGGTACACAGATCAGCAGAGACGTTTCGGCGAGCTGAAACCTGCGCTTTCAACGGACAATTCTGTTGGTCTATGATACCTCACCATATGGCATCGGTGTAGTTCGAAATACTAAAGTATCTTCATGAAAATTGTAAACTGAAATAGAACCTTTCAAACGCGCGTCGTATGACGTAATCTGATTAGTGTTACTCGATATATAACACCAAACACCTTTTTTGATTTTTTTTATCTTTCCTGAATGTGCATATACAACCGCAGAACCACAGCACTAGTTTTTATTATTGGGATGAAAGATAGTTTTATGAGGATTGGACCTTTATACACACACTCACAATCGTGACATTTTTTCTTGTTATTATCGAGAGTCGAACCCGGGACCCTCGAATGATAAAGCAAGCATTCTGGTCAGTCTCCCTCCCAGAGCGACAAACGCGTTGTGTTCACGACATAAATTGACAAATAACAGCTTTTACAGGCGATTGCTGGCCCGAATCTCGTCAACAATCTGACCTCATCGAGTTCGATCCCGAAATAGCTCTTCATATTGTCTTAGATAACCGGAACGTGCTAAATCGTTATCTACGCCGAGGAGCCATCATCGCTGACAACGACCTTTGCGCCTACCAAAAACGAATATCATCAACCATATTTTGTACTGATCGGACAAGGCCCATTCCTCAGACCTTTACATCACACTTTGCTTCTCGACATTTGCAAGATAATTTTATTTTAACACTGGACGTAGAGAATACAAAGCACAGCTGCCACCGGCAACAGCCTCCTTGATATCTTCCTCCACACTAAAATCGTGAGTGACAAGAGATCTTGAAACTTATCAGTCCTCTAAAACCAGAGATCAAATATTTTGTTTTAGACTCGTTGATTTCGAAACCAACGAAAGCTGAAAATTTTACTAAATAATTAATTTTTTTTGAAAGTGCGAAAATATTCGTAAGTAGAGGAGGAATTTTGCTAAATAAATTTACCTTAGTATGTTCACCTCTAGAAAACACAGCTGCCACTCCATGAAAAAGTTCTGTAAACCATTTGCAAAAGGGCACATTTCCAGTGAACATAAATTTGTGGATGTAAACGAAATAGTTTGGCCAATACATTTGGTTTGTTTGTTTGTTTCTATCTCTGCAACTCTTTTCTAGGGCTCAAGGCACTCTCTACTCTTTCGCAGTTCGCTTTTTACGTTCTACCTCACGCAGAAGCCAAATCGAGGACGAACGGCTATAGGCCCGTTTTGCCGTTCAGTTGGTTTACAATTGAAAAAGCTAAGGTAACAAATTTTCTGATAAAAGAGGAAGGGGTTCTTACATAACATCTTATAGGTCAGTGTTTCCCAATCTGCTGATTGGGATTGGCACAAATGTTTTTCCTGGTCTGCAAAATATTTAAATTTGGTAATGTTTTATGTGAGAGAGGTTGGCTTATTATCCCTAATTTTGGTTATTTTACATTTTACCACTTTACTAAATTTTAGTCCTCCACCAAATCTGATAGCGGTCGTTAATTTTTACGCCTAATTTATATTTCGCCAAACGGCATTATTCGGTAGAGGATGGTCTCATTTTTATTAAGACGCATTTTCTGTACTCTTCATAACTAGCAATAAGCAAGATTTAAAACTGCACTAATCCTGGTAAAACTTTCCTGAATCGAGTTTTAGTATGGTCATAATCAAAATAGGTCTGTTAATTTTTCGAATAGTGCTTTACAATCACTATTGGTTCAACTTGTTTATAGAGATATTTCTTTGTTAGATACTTTAAACTCAGAGAATAATCTGAAATTTATACTATACTAATACATTTAGCTCAGATGCCAGAACTAATTAGTCCACATCAAATTTCGTTTACTTTTGATATGACATCTACATCTGCGGTTAATTGTTCAATTTTGGTAAAGCGTTAGTAGCAATTTAGTAAAACAGATCATATACTCCTCAAATAACTGTTTTTCAGATGCTCAAAGTTAAGAAAATCTTACGTGTTTTATTCTAATATCGTGGATCTTTTTAAGCTGAACAATCTAACTCTGTTGGGAGCTATTGTTTTCAGCTCTCCCCATGATTTACCAAGTTGTTTCGCTTCGGCTAGCATCGTACTTTTCCAGGTTATAGTAGGCCCTCCCACTTTTTGTCTCCCTTGCGGGAGGGGGGGGGGGGGGGGGGTGTTATGTCATTTAGAGTTTTCCTCAGTGTCTGTTTGATTTGTTTGTCGTAAAAGCTCTATGTTGCTGATGGTGTTTGACCAGAAGCATTTCATCAGCCTTCTAAGGCATTTATTCACAAACACCTGCAGTCTTCTTGCGATCTTCTGTGTGTATTTCCATGATTCACACCCATACAGCAGTACTTATCTTACACATGCGTTGAACAATCGTAGCTTTGTGTTTCTTGAGAGGATGGACGTATTCCAGACCTTGTGGAGCATGTTGAAAGTATTTCTTGCTCTGTTAATGCGTTAGCTTATATCTTCTTCAGTGCCGCCTGTTTTTTGCCACAGTACAATCAAGGTACACGATTTTTTTCAATTTTGGTGGATTGGTGTATTAATGTTCGTGTTCAGTCTCATGACTTTTGTTTGTTGAGACCAACTTGATGTGCTAGATCTGACAGCTTCTGTATGTTCCGCTGTATGTAGGCATACTTGTGTGTTAGCAGGCATATGTCATCTGCGTAATCTAGATCATTGAGCTACCTTAGTGGTCCCCATTGGATACCATTGTCAAGTTTGCGCATTATGTTGTCCAGTACTATCAGAAACAATAGTGGAGATAGTAAGCATCCTAGTCCTATTCCTCGTGAATTGAAGTATTTATCACTTTGCTTTCCTTTGTGTTTAACCTTATTTCCAGCATCCCGATACATTTGTTGGATTAGTTCAATTATCTTCTTCGATATGCCTATTTCGCAAAGTGATTTCAATATTGCGCCTCCCTTGGTGGAGTCGAATGCCCGTTCAAAGTCCACGAAGAGTAGATATAGATCATTTCTTAGGCGTTGATTAATTGATGGAGATATACATTCAAGAATGATTATCGCTAAAACCTTTATTGTGCTGTTGAGGAGGAATATGCCTTTCTTTGGGATTGGAATTGTGTGGAATTCTCCCTGTATTTCATATGTCAACTAATAGTGGTGTTAGTGTTTCTGCTGCTATATATGCATTGCCTTTGAATATCTCAGCTGGTAAATTATCTGCGCTAGCGGCCTTATCGTTCTTTAGCTTCTGCATGGCAAATCTAACTTCTCGTTGCGTTGTAAATCATATTTTATGCCTTTTTGAAATGTATAAAGTAGAATATAACTCAAAGGCTGAAATCCCCTTTTAGAAATTCATTAAATAACGTTTAGTCAGCCCTCTCTTTTCCTTTATCTACATTTTGGAAATGCTCGAGGACACTAAGCAAGTAATTGCTAACCGTTGCCGTGTAATATAAAAATATAAAAATCCGATATATGGGTACTATACACACATATTCTTTTTTTTCTTTTCTTAATTTTAGTTATTTCCAAGTAATATGGTCCTGTTTCCATTATTATTTTGTTCCAATCCAGAAACATTCAAAAATTTAACATCAACGAAGCTGAGTACAATAATTTTTGCACGCGGTTAAAATAACAGAATAGGTAATGAAATGAGGAAACAAGCTTAGTATTAATTAAAATAAAACTGGACAAATTTTGTTTATAAGAAATGCATAAAATGATTTTTAATGTAATATTCAATCGCACAATTCAAATGCGATAAATAAATTTTCCTCATGAATTATTACCAACCCAACTTTTCTAACATACATGAAACCATGTTTTTGATTTATAATTAGTAATTATATCATCAAAAATACAAAATGTCTTTATCGATAATAAATTATCTCAATCGATAAACAACAAAATCAACTTAAAACTAATCAACTGTAAAGTTAATTTAAAAATATTCTGATACAGTATATTGTATAAACCTAAACTAATAAAAACAAATCAACATAAACAAATCAAAACATTTCATCTTCAAAATATACAAAAATATATCTTTAAAGATTAGACAGAAGATAAAACCCCATATACATTTCCAACTCATTGAATTCAAAATATTCCAATTCAATTTCCGCGATTTTTCTTCTTTTTTTTACAAACATTCAAAAATATATTTTCAAGCAACAGATTTGAGATATTTCTATAAAATATATAACGTGTATGGATAGATAACAAATTTTTCCACTTACCTATAAACACAAAAATTTGATGATGCGAATATCTTAGTAACATCGAGATGGATATCGTCTAAATAATACAAAATAAATAATGTTTCAAGTACAATAAATTGAAAAAATATAGGAATATACTTACAAAACATGTCATTATAAAAAATGCGGCTAAGTATGATCCACGAGTCATCCACCACATTGAGACGAAACGATAATGTTCGCCTGTTACTAAATTTCTATAACGTATACGATGAAAATATTGTTTATGAACAATTCAAATTATAATTTATTAAAATTTAAACTTACCGTAAATACCCTTTGTTATCCTCCTGCTCGACGAGCACTTTAACCGATGCCATTAATAGATCATCGTACCCTAAGAACTCGGATAATATAAATCGACTGAATGGATCACCAAAACATTCGTTCTTCTGCGGATCTAGTGTTACGACATATACAGGAATTTTTAAGCGTTGCCGCGTTGATGAGGACAGTCGCAGAAAGCCATATTCAAGTGAGTACTCAACTATGTAAACATCATCTGAAAAGGAGACAATAAAAAAAACGAAAATTTTTGAAAAAAAAATTTTTTTTGGAAAATTATTTGGATTTTGTTCGAAATCAGTAGAATAGAAAGCAAAAACTTGCTAGCAAAGTTGACGATGGTTGTAGGTGTACGGAAGCGATTAACCATGCTCATGCAATAAAAATGAAGATATTTTTCAAAGAAAAAATGAATGAATTTAACATCGTTCGGAACCAGCTGGACGAATGGTTGAAGGATAGGTTAATCATAACAAGTAGTTCAAAGTACGCCAGTTAGATCGTTTTAGCAGCTAAGGTAATCTGGATCAAATCATGTTGCATGGAACGACAAAAAATACAATGTGCTACTCAGATCAACATTTTGATCAAAAAAACAAAAATATGTTCAATTTTTGTTGTTGTTTTCAATGTAAACTTTGATCTGATCCGGATCACTATGTATGCGTCAAGAAATGCAGGTATTATAAGAAGAACTTTGACCGCCGACAAAAAAACGCCAAAATACAAAGTGGGTGATCGGATAGTTTTCAAAGAGATCCACATTTGGGTCCATTTGGGCGTGCTGCAGCTATCGGGGGGGGGGGGGGGGTCACAGGTGGTGGATAGTGGACGGCCTATCGATCGTTAGGTTAGCGATGAATTAAATAAGCCGCCCCAACGGCAGCCCCCTGCTGGGAGGAGAGTCTCAGGAAACTGGGGTTAACCTCCGTTTACTAAATTCTGAGTGCCTATAATACACGGTATGGAATGGCGAACTGATGGCGCCATAAAATCATCGACTACTACCCACAGGCGAACTGAGCGTCACATTTTCCTGCGCTCCCGGGTCTCCAAGTAGTGAGTGAGGAGCCCTATAAACGGGTTACTCCTTGTATGGAATGGGTCCCATTGGTTTGGGATATCCATATGGATGGGTGAATGGTTGGGTGAAGGATGGGGGGGGGGGCGAGGGTGCTGGGGACGGGTTGCGTGATGAGCCAATGGGCTAGATTAAGGTGTTATGCGACCCGTACTGATGATCGGCTAGGCTGGGGGCCCATTTAACAAAGTCCAGTCGTTAACGGAGCCCTCTGGATACCTGGCTGCCTCCAGTTGTATTTAGCCTTACCTGCGTATACGGATCTATGCGCAGGTGGACCATTATTTCTCCGACATTCGTGGGAATATTATGGATGAACTAATAAACAAAAATAAAGGAGCCGGTATCCTTGAAAAATCGGAAACATCTAAGGAAGAAAGTGACTCTTACCTTAAAAGTGGAGCTACCTCCTCAGTGGCAGGAGTAACCAGTACCAAGGCACCAAAGCCAGGAGTCAGGGGTACCAATGCCAAGCACGAAAGCGGGGGGTCGGGAAGGATCGCTCTGGGAATCTGTGGTATGGGCGAGGGAGATTGTCGGCCGCGGCAGCTCGGATAGGGTCCTTGTGCCTAAAAGACAGAGGTCCCAGGATGAGCTCGAAGTGGGCAGCAACAAACGAGCCAAGAATCACAGGAGCACGGTCGGGAGATCCCAAGGAAAACTCGAAATTATTCACTGAGATCCTAAAGGAGAGCGTACTGGTGCTAGCCGTCATTGACAGAAGTCAAGAAGATGGGAGCATCACGTCAGAGAAGTGGAGGGAGGTGTACAATGCACTAAATTCCACATTCATCAAGGTCCTGAGAGAAAATCCAGGGCCCCTCCGTTCTGTAGAGATGCGAGATGGCACCAAGGGCGCGTAAAGTTAACTGCGTGCTCGGATCAGAGATCGGTGGATCTTTATAAAAAGGCAATAGTCGAAGTAGGTGAGGTGTGGATAGGCGCGAGGCTTGACGCAGTTTGCAAGGAAGAAATTCCGAGTAAACCAAGGGCACGCGTCTGGTTACCAAACAAGCCGAACAAGCCAGAAGAGATATTTGAGATCATTCGGCCAAGTAATCCATATCTTTCAACGAAAGACTGGAAGATTGTCAAACAGGAGGAGGCTAAACGGGGCTTCAGAATGGCAACCATGCTGATCAATAAGGAGTCCCTTACTCCCCTTTCAGAGACAAAGGGAGTGATCAGCTTCGGTTTCGGGTCGATCACTCTGAACGTTTTTAAAAAGGATGAGGTAGGCATGCGCTCGTAGGACGGGTCGGGGGAGGACGTCGGACGGACCCAGCGGAAGACGGTTGCCCAGCGGGCAAACGCGCATCACACAATTTGGGGGAGCACTGATATTAATGAGAGGGGTGAGTTATTTTTTGATTATTCATTAAATACTAACCTTTCAGTCTGTAATGTTGGGCAAGAACCAACATTTATCGTTAGTAACCGGCAGGAGGTTCTAGATGTGGCCTTCGCCTCGGATACTATTCTTCAGTTGATTAGGAGATGGAGAGTGGCGAAGGAGCACTCATTCCCTGATCACCAATATATAACATATAACCTCAACATTCACCCGGTTACCCAGAAGCCCTTCAGGAATCCTAGGATAGACTGGGAGAAATATGGGGAGGTGTTGGAGGAATTATTGCCGCCAGAGGTCCCGGGACTTCCGGAGACAGTGGAAGAGTTGGATTGCATTGTGGACGTTGTCACAAAAGGGGCAGGCAGAAACCGACATGGTCCTATAGGGGACCTATCGGAAGGCGTGTAGCATAGCCGTTAATAAAGCAAAGAGCACGAGGCAGGTTCGGGACTGGGACTCCTATAAAGAGGACCTAAGAAAGTACAAAAAAGAACTGAGGAAGGCACAAAGGAGATCTTGGAGACTCTTCTTTTAGAATGGAGGAAGTCTCTGAGACTTCTCGCCTTAGGAAGATTCTATCTCTACTAACCCAACTAGTCATAGTTACTTAATTAGACCAGACGGGTCATGGACAGCTTCAAGTGCAGAATCGTTGGAGCTTCTCATTGATACTCACTTTCAGGGAAGCTTTGATGACTCGATGGAGCCATTCTCATTGATACTCACTTTCAGGGAAGCTTTGATGACTCGATGGAGCCAGGAACTCATCGAGGAATACCTTCAATAGATACGGAGGGCATATTGGGCAGGGAACGGATCCGGTGGGTGCTGCAGGGATTTTAGCCTTATAAATCGGCGGGCCCGGATCGGATCATACCAGCAGAGATCCAAAAGAACTCGGCAGTCATCCTCCGCTGGCTAGAGGTTATCTTCAGGGGATATCTGAAACTGGTCTATATTCCTGGGAATTGGACAGAGGTCAAAGTGGTCTTTATCCCGAAATCGGGAAAGAGCTCATATGCTCATCCAAAGGACCTGAGGCCTATAACTCTATCATGTTTTCTGCTGAAAACCATGGAAAGGTTGGTAGATGTTTTTATTCGATCGAGAATTGACCCCAAGAATTGGGTAATGTCGCAGCATGCGTACTGTAAGGAAAAGTCGGTGAACACAGCTCTGCACGATCTAGTACGCACGATTGAGAAGTCAATTTACTCGTAAGAGTTCTGTATGGTAGCATTTCTCGATATTGAGGGTGCTTTTAATAATGTAAAAACGAAGGCGATCATGGAAAGATTGTCATTTTTGAAGGTGGACTGCTCTATAAGTAGGTAAATAAATCAGATGTTGGTAAGCAGGATTATTACCTTGGAGCTGGGAGAGTCCAAGATTAGAAGACGGGTGGTTAGAGGAACCCCGCAAGGAGGTGTGATGTCCCCCATTCTTTGGAGTGCAGTGATTAATGGATTGCTGTTGGAACTAGAGAGAGAGGGGATAGGGGTTGTAGCATACGCTGATGATGTAGCGATAGTTGTCTCAGGCAAATATATAGATACGATTAGGGATGTTATACAGAATGCACTCCTGATCATTACGAAATGTGCCAGCAAGTGTGGATTAAGGATCAACCCTTCCAAGACAGAGCTGGTACTATTTACTAGGACATATAAAATTCCGGTAGTTAGCCCTCCTATCGTCAACGGCAGTGGACTGGTTTTTGCTGACAGAGCGAGAGTTCTGGGCATAATCTTTGATAGTAAGCTCAGCTGGAAGCCTAACACTTTGGAAAGGGTAAATAAGGCTAATGTACCCTTATACTCGTGTAGGAACGCCATAGGTAAGAGATGGGGTTTGAAACCGGAGCTGGTACACTGGCTCTATACCGCCGTGGTAAGACCTGTGCTAATGTACGAGGTGGGCGTTTGGTGGCCAGCTCTGGATAAGGTAACATATAGAGGTATGATGGAGAGGGTGCAAAGAACGGCCTGTATGCTTATAAGCGGGGCGCTTAGAACAACACCTACACGCGCTCTAGAGGTTATGTTCCACCTTATTCCAATCGACCTTCATGGTAAACAAATGGCAGCCAACGTGGCTACGAGACTCTCGGCTGTTTCTCAGTGGAAGTGTCTTCAGGTGGGACACTCGACAGTAGGTAGATTCGCTGGCGAAGAACTGGCGAATATGGATTATATTAAACCAACGTTGTGCTTCAATAGAGGCTTCCGGACCATCTGTCCTTCAAGGGGATCCTGGAGAAACGGATCAATACTGGAAAACGAGGCAGTGCAATTTTTCACGGACGGCTCGAAGCTAGACGATAAGGTAGGAGCCGGAGTCTTCTGTGGAAAGTTGAATGTTAATATTTCTGTTCGTCTCCCTGACTACTGCAGCGTGTACCAGGCTGAAGTGGTGGCTATCGGGGAAGTCATGACATGGTTGAAGCATAATGTGGTATCCGTGAGGGATATCGTAATTTATGTGGACAATCAGGCGGCGGTTAAGTCACTAGGGACGGTTTGTCTGAAGTCACGGGTGGCGCTAGATTGCCAAGCATCTCTTAACGAGATGAGCGAGTATTTCAGCATCCGGATAATCTGGGCCCCGGGTCACTCGGACGTCACGAGGAACTGCAGGGCGGACGTACTAGCTTGATACGGTTCGATTCTCCAGATGCAGCCGGAAAGGGTAGGTCTGGGGAGGCCTATGGCCGTGCTAAATTTGGCACTCAGTAAAAAGGCAATCGCCTTGACAAATGAGAGGTGGATCAACACTCTCACGTGCAGGGCAGCAAAACAGGTTTGGCCAAAACTGGACTTGCGGCGCTCCAAGGTGTTAGTATCCCTGGGAAGACGAGAAATAGGATGGGTCATATGGGATAATGACAGGTCACTGCCTTTTTGGGGAACATGCGAGAAGGCTGGGGATACAGGCGAATAATTTTTGTAGAAGTTGCATGGACGAAGAGGAGGAGGAGACTTTGGATTACTTCCTATGCTCATGTCCGACGCTATCATACAGAAGGCAGAGGTACTTAGGTGTGTACGGTATGACGGTATGAACAGCCTTGACGCTGCATAAGTGACTCTGGTGGGTTTCAACGGGAGTAATGGGGGATGGGATTCTGTGGTATCACAATGGGCCACTGCTGGCCTAAGTGTGCGATAGCAGCCACTCTTACCTAACCTAACCTAACCTTGGGTCCTTACGAAGTAATAGCTTTTAAGGAAAACAAACGATCTGAAGTGACTAGGGTCAAGATCCAAGATGAGGGATCAAAGTATATCACCACAAGCGTTTCGAAACAGAAGACGAAAACGACCATTCGGGCCGGATGGCTGAGTAAGTAATAGATGCGAAACAATGCACTAAATCTTTACGTTTACCGAAACAAATTAAATAAGGCAGAAAGCTATTTATTAAACAATCCATCCATAACTTTTAAAGAACGGAACAAAGATTAAAATTATTATTAAAATTCGCTCATTGGATCACTCATCGAGGAGTACAACTAAAAACAAAGTACGAAGACCAAAATTGGTTAAAATCTCGCTTCTTTTTGGGACGTCAACAACTCGCAGGCAGAAGGTTCCACGTCATAATGTACGTAATCCTTTTTTTTTAATTTTCTCCTCTTTCATTTGGATAAATTTGTTTAAATGCAGAATTTCAGCCTAAAGCGACTGGAAAAAGTGAGTAAGAGAAGCAAGAAATTTGGTTGCACCAGAATCTTTCTAATAAATTGGTTTAAGCCTGCCGTGATCGGATTTGCACGAAAGTCTTTCTTTTGTCAACCGATGAACGTTTCGTTGTAATAAAACTTTTAAATGTAAATCGTTAACTGTTTAAAATACTAATTTATAGGGGTGTGTACTACCTACATTAGTTCATATTGATTTCGATGAAAGAAAATGGGTGTCTAATTATTCTGATGTAACTTAAAAAAATGTAACTCACCATAAACCATTTTATCGTTTTCATCGGCATCCTCATCCAATTCTGTTTTACTTTCGGCTTCGGTTGTCGGTTCCACTATCGTAACATCATCACCAGTTCTTTCAATTTCATCAATTGAATTTTTCAACAAATTTTCATTCAATGCTGAATCTAGTGTCTCATTCGTGTACAACACAACATGATCGCCTTTTTCTGGACTGGGATTAAATTGGGTATTCTCAATATGAGTCTCCTCAAAATTATTTGGTTTGGACAAGTATGCAGTATATATCATATTATATGGATTTCCATCCACTGATTCAACCACCGAACTCGATTCAATGATATCTGTACGCTCGGTTGCAATACCATCCGGTTGATTTACTTGTTCAACGGCATTCGGATCGTTTAGCTCCGGCGGTATTGTCGATGATGGATCAATTTTTACATCATCTTTATTCACCGTCCCACCATATGGTACCTCACTTCCATGTAATAAATTGGCAATCTCATTGGTGATCGATGATTGGGCTTGTGTCATTTTTGGGATAATTTCTACCCGTAATATTCCATCACGGGGCCAATCATTTTTAACATGTTCCAAACATGTTGCCGGTGTTTGTGAAAATGCAATATGAATATAGATAAGAATAAAAAATGCAGCTAACGCTTTTAATAGCACGAATAGCTCAATAAATCGTCGCACTGGTCTAAAATTAGCAAAAAAAAAAAAAAAAATAAGGATCAATTACATGTTGATCATAAGGGATGGGGTAAAATACTTACGTTGGAACATTTTTAGCATATGCCAAGGCAATTTTAAAAAATAAAGCATGGAATAGACGATCCCTTACATTTATCAATGGATTTTGATTTTGGGGACGTATCCGATTGGTTGGAATAATTGGAACACCTGGTACCGGATTATTTTCGGCATTCACACCTTGGGGAAGGCCATTATTATTGTTGTTATTGTTATTTACGGCATCTGTCATTTTATGTATAATTCCTAAATTTAGCCTATAATAGTCAAATAATTTGTCTTAGCACTTTATTAAATTCTGTAATTGTTAAATGGGTTCTTCTCGATTCTCTCCTGACCTACAGGTTCCTAATACATGATCAGCCTGTAATTTGAATAATGGAAGCAGAATATGAGACAAGAGTCTTGCTCTGACTTAAGAAACGAATCGTATTCAAATAGTTTATACCATGTACACAGACCACACGAATATAACTCACCAATTGTTAATATAAATTTTTAATCCTTTTTCCAATGTTGACATTAACAAGCTCTTCCACAATCCCGTTTTGCCACCGAGTTTCTTCCAACTTATAACCTAAAAACAAAAACAAACCAAATGTCACATTTAAAATTCAAATGACAAAAAAATCTAGTCACTCGAAATTTATTAATTTGCATATCTAATAAAACGCTTCAAATACTACAATTTTGTTGCAATTAATTAACAATTCGTAAATTAATTATCGTAAAAAAAAAAAAAAATTTAATCAACAAAAAATTTTATTCCAATCAAATAATACACAAAAATAATGAACCAGTAATATAACAAAAAACACACTAGACAGAAAGAGACAAATAGTAAAAAAACAATCGAAAATCATTCGTTTTTGTTTTTTTTTTGTTTTTCACAATCCTCATCTGTCAAAATATTTACACAAATTGCTTTTTTTTTTTTTTTTTGAACTATTAAATTTGTACGTTCACACACCTCGATTTAATTCCACAAATATTTAGTTGTTTTTTTGTATTGAAGTAGACACGCAATTAGTTTTTAGGGTAAACAAATAAATTTGAAATAATTTGCAAGTATAAAAGAAAAATTTTAAATTTTAAAAATCTTTAAAAACTTCCAACCATTTTTTTTTTTAGTATTTTAGATTGGAGATTTTTTTTTATTTGACAGATACAATTTGGAGAGAAATTGGATTTGTACTAAAATACTAGTTTTAGTACATGTACTCAAAATGGAGATTTTAGTGTAGTAGGAATGTTAATCGATAGAGGGCAGGATTTAAAAGATAAGAAATTTAAATGATTTAGCAACAAACTAACTAATTTAGTTTATTAGAAATAGGCAAAATTTGATTAAAAAGATAATCTAAATTTTTGTATTATAGAGCGTTGTAAATTATTCAATAATAATTAATTAGTTTAACTTTAGATTCAAACCATTCCACATAAAAGTTCGAAACTTGGGTTGAGGCTTATGAACAGGTTTTTTACTTGTATTGTCAGTGCAGAAAACTGTAAGTTTGGAGAGATTTTAAAATTTCTATCAGTCAGTTAAATTTTCGCCAGAAGCATTGTAGCAATGACGTTGCTAAAAATTAAACATAATCGCTTTTGAGCTGAATACAAGATACAAATATTGGAATATATTGCGACAAAAACAAAATAAAATCCAAAAGTTCAGGATAAGTTATGCATTGAGAATATGAAAGTGATCATTTTCGAAAAAGTATGTTAGGCACCTTAAAACGGAACAAGAATTAAGCAGTATCAAAGATGTATGGCCCATATTTGGCAAACTAGCTGAAATATTGAAATTTAATGAAGAATTTGGATGTTGTTTGCACTTCTTGCCAAGCAGCAAAGCAAAATATTTTACTGAGAGTCGCTAGAATCTGTCAGTACAGAGTAGGTACGGACTACGGTGCACAAAAATCACTTTAGGCAATCATGCGCAAATACAACGTGTATTTAGAGACAATTTTGAAAGGATTGGGCAAGCTGAGGATGACAGTGCGACATGTGCTACAGAAAATATAGAGAACAGCAATAGCTTTGAATTAGGAGAAGATTTGAGCAAATGGAATGTCAATGTGATAGGATGTGGTGATTCGAGCTTAGGCAAATTTAATTAACAAAAATATTTAATAAGATTATTTGACGCCTTGTTCGCAGCTGTGATGTTGTGACGTCTGCTCAAAACAGCGGTACGACGCAACATCAAGCAGGCGTTGCCTACCTACGGTTGACTCCACAATAGTAGCGAGGCCATCTATGCGCACAATCAATAGACATTGTTCATGTGGTTTGAGGAATAGCTATTTCAGTTGTAGATATCGCGGCAACCGGGAAAGAAACAATAATGATTTCAAATAAAGAAAATGATACTAATAAAATTTTACAGATTTATGTAAAATGTAAAAAACTATATACAAAAATATAAAGAACAAAAATATTATACGTTTATCCAATATACTGTAAACCATGCATCTTTTATCCTATTCATTATAAATTACCACTTAAGGCGAGATATATTTTTGGTCGAATAGAAGTGGTAAATTTGCGGGGCTTCACGGCAATCATTACGCACCCCACAAATTGGTGACCCCGACGTGATCCGAACACAACTTACCGTGGTATTAGCCCCATCAGAGACAAGCTCGCGGTAGGTCTTTTGTTCAATTCGCGATTTTTAACGAACCGAACCGGAATATTGGAAAAGCGACCTATACCTAAAAGCGATATTTGTGAAATATCACCATCTGCTATGCGCATTAAATGATCGCATCAGCAACGAGGTGAGCGATATCATTATCGGCCCTTTGTCACAGCGGCCTTACACAGATTCAAAACAAGCTATCCTTGACCGTTTAGGAGAGTCGCTTCAAACTCAAATTCACCGACTCTTACAATGCATTGAGTTAGGGGATTTAAAACCATCGCAGTTGTTGCATCAGCTGAAAGCCAGTGGCGGGACTGATGTCAACGATGATGTAACAAAGACAATTTGAATGAAGCGGCTGCCCATGCGCACCCAAGAAATATTGGCGCTCACAGCTGAATCTCTACCAGCGGCCCAGTTGGCGGAATTGGCCGATCGATTGTTCGAGACGATGTCCGTTGCAGCACGATCCTAATGCAGCAAATTGGTAAGATCATGCGTCGGTTGGATCAAATCGACCACCATCAGCGAAAAAGTCTGGCCATAGCAGTCAGCGTCACCGGAGGTATCCAAGCGAGAACTAGACATCAGCAATACCAGATCCACAGGGTGCCAACGCATCGTCGGCAACGGACGGCACACCGTGGCTGTGTTTTTTCACTACCGCTTCAAGGAAAACTCGCGGAATTGCAGGCCGCAGTGTCCCCATTGACCCGATTTCAAATCAAAAAACTAAATCAGACGGCGTACTCTCAGTAACAAGAGAAGGTTCAGCAAAACAAGATCACGAGTTCTACCTTAACGCGGCAAACGGGATGCAGTTAAATACGTTCGGAAAACGGCGTATCGTATGTTGGATCTCCGCCTTCGGAGGCAATTTCCATGGACCTTCGTGATCGCGGAAGTTACAATCCATATCATAGGAGCGGATTTTTTGAATAAATCGGGATTATTATTGGACATTCAACACGGTTGGCTGATCGACCCGATTACAACACTATTTTCCATGGCTACCAGAACGAGCGCAGTCCGAGTGATAGACGCCTCAGTGGTCGATGCCACGTATTATAAAGATTCTCGAAAAATTTCAAGGTAATACACACGATAGTCAGGCAGACCGCCCGGTCAAACACCAGGTAACGCACCACATAATTACTCGCGGACCGCCAGTTTTTGCCCGAACGCAGAGACTGAGCGCCGAAAAGTTGGCCATAGCGCAGACAGAGTTCCAGATGATGATTGAGCAAGGGATTTGTAGACTGCACCTTGTACCCAAAAAGAACGGTGAGTGACGTCCTTGTGGTGACTATCGGGCACTCAACAATATCACCATACCGGATCGATACCCCATACCGTACATCCAGGATTTCACTCAGCAGTTGGAGGGTTTCAAAATGTTTTCAACAATCGATTTAGTGCGCGCGTACCACCAGATACCGATAGAGGAGGATGATATCGAGAAAACTGCGATTGCTACTCTTTTCGGTTTGTTCAAATTCACGCGCATAACATTTGGGTTGCGGAACGCGGGAAATACGTTCCAGAGTTTTATGCACGCTACACTACAAAACCTAGAGTTTTGTTTTGTGTACTTGGACGACGTGCTAATAGCACCCAAATCGGTCGAAGAGCATAACGAGCACTTGGAAACGGGGTTTACCAGGCTGAGCGACGCAGGTTTGATCATAAATGTGAGCAAATGTCATTTCGCACGAGAAAAAGTAAATTTTCTAGGCCACGAAGTGTCAGAGCACGGAATTCGAGCGATCCCAGAAAAGCTAATTGATATTGTAAGATACCCGCAGCCAAAAACAATCAATCAATTGCCCCGCTACTTGAGAATCATTAATTTCTACCGAACGTTCGTCCCACACGCTAGCCGGAACCAAGCTGTTCTCAACGACTACCTGAAAGGTAGTAAAAAGACCGATACACGGGAGATAGAGTGGACGGAGGCAGCAATAGAAGCGTTCGAGCTAACAAAGCGGCAACTGAGCGAAGCCACCTTATTGGCCCACCCATCATCGGCAGCAAGACTGGCCCTGATGGTTGGAGCAGTCATCCAACAGCAGAATCGAGACACCGCAGAATAGCAGCCATTACAGTTATCCTCATCCAAGTTATCTTCGGCAAAGCGCTTATGATCGAGAGCTACTAGCCGCATATACGGCAGTAAAGCGATTTAAACTTCTTATAGCAGGTCGGGTGTTCACCTTGTATACCGACCATGAGCCATTGACATTTGCGTTCATGCAGAACCTGGCAAAAGCGTCACGTCGGCAGTTCAGTTACCTCAGTTACCCCATGATTTTTTATCGTTAGGTGGCTTATCAGGTTTTGGTATCATGATTACTTCTGTTACTTTCCATTGATGTGGAACATATTTTGATGCCTTGATTATGTGTAGTATAGAGCTTCGATAATTTGGCTAGTAGGTAATCAAGTTTTACCATTTTTTAACATTCATGTTACTTTTCACTTCTTCTTTAAATTCTTTGAGAGTCAAACTCAGCCAGCTTATGAATTGACTTTATATTTTCATTGGCAGTTTGTCTTGGTATAGTGGTTGGAATGTTTCCTGGAGATACTCCGCAAACAGATCAGCCTTCTGTTTGTGACCTCTTGCCTAGGACCCATCATCCTTTTTAAGTGGAGGCACTTGTATTTTAGGTCTTTTGAATCCCTTCGTCGCCTTCCACAATGAGTAATCAGAATTTATTTTATCAGATAGGCAACTATATATCCGTTGTTTGATTCATTTTTAACTTATTTAAGAAGTGATTTGAGACTATTACATAAATTGTTTTGTTCTCCGGTGTTCGATTAATTTGCCAGGTTTTACGAGCGCAACGTTCCTCTCTTACCAACTCTCTAACTTCCATTGGGTATGATATGTTAAGTGTCTTCTTAATTTGTAAAATTGGGGTGCTTGCCAATGCAGGATAGTGAATTATTTCATTGAGTTATTCCAATTCGTCTTCAAACCGTCGAGAATTTCTTATCGGTACCTGGAGATCCTCCATTAATTCACGAGAGAGATCCCAGTTTTTTTTTAATACTAAGTCTAAAGAAGAATTCAAATGACCATTAAGGTTAAATTACACCAATTTTTAATGTTAACGTTAAAACAGAAACCACCTCTTGGTGGAGCATTATCACCAATTTGCCAATAGTAATCGTTGACTTTCAGCAGCATTTTTCTTTAAATGGAAGCAGTAAAGCTGCCCGCAAATTGCGTTTTGTTGGCACAAAATTCGATATTCAACGCTAAAAAAATGGCTTGTTTGATACTTCGGTAAAATAACACACACTGAAAACTAAATTATGATCCTTTGACATGAAGTTAGCAACGATGCGATATACTAGTTACGGTGTCTCTTCAAAATCTCTTAAAATTAATCCACACTCCTAATACATTTTGCATATGTCTTCCCCTATTCTTTGGATTGCCGTTGCATCTTTTTAATTGTAAGCCTTATTTGACGAGTTTCCTTGTAACGCAGAACGTACCTACATATCGTCATCTCAGTATTTAAGTGATACAAACCCATTTTAATCATTTTGAAGTTAGGTTTGCCATGTAATGTGACGGTCCTAACTCCAAATTGAATAAAATTCATTTATGTAACTTAAAACTAGAGTGTTGCTGTGGTATAATAATGACTTTGGAATCTAATTTGACGATACAGTCTACATTTTTACGTAAGTTGGCAGTTCTAGGTTCAAAATTATTAAAAGGCGTTTGTAACATTTAAATACTGATATGACAATATGGTTATAGCTTTATTTTTTTCAAACGGGGGGCCCCTATCGGTATTCTGTAAAAAAAAACGTCCTGGAGTATTGCATGAGCTGATCATGTTTTCAATTGTTGCGTAATTGCCATTTTTATAGATGCTCCTTTAGTTTTTAGGACCAATAAGCTTAATCGAACAACTCCAGCTCCATTATGTAAAACATTTTACAAGCTTCTACGAAATGGGTATTATGTTGAGTAGTGTTAAATATATTTGCTTGCAATGAAATCCGTTTTGTGTGTGTAGCTAATTATTAAAAACGCTGCAACCGAACAGGTTGAAAATTTTCGGTCAGACAGAACAAGACAAACCACAATTTTGTTAAAAAATTTATGAATAAAATTTACCAAAAATACAGATAAACGTTTTTGTTCGGCTGTGCACGGACACGTACAAGATTAACAGTTATTTTCAAAAACAAGTTCGCATGTTCGCTTTACCCAATTTTTATTTTCAACATAATCAGTTGTATTTTAGCATTTAAACGAAACGGAGAACAAAAATGGCAACTTATTGTTTCATCAACAAATGTCGTTGGGTCGATCATGTTGATAACTTGTTTCTTCATACGGAATTGTATCATCGTGATCACATTATGGAATTGAGCTCAACAAATACAATACAACTTAGCTTGTATGATTTTGCGATACGGTCAAAAAATTCAAAACCTATATTGCTTTTGGGCGTTTCGGGACTATACTGGTTTATACGTCTCAAGAAATCACCGGAGGAAATGTTGCTTGGCGTTTATCATGTCGGTGATACGGAAAGTATGAATTATACATTGCAATTTGGTGAGAATAGAGACGGATGGGTTATGTACTATGGTGATAATAAAACGCAAAGTGATACCATAATAAACGAATGCCGTAATGATATCTACCCAATTTCATATTTTCAATCAGACATCGACAATATGCTAGAGAATAATTGTAAAACGGTAAAGTTAATATTGCATGCGGAAGATGAATTGATGCATCATGATGAATTTCGTGATGCACAACATGGTGTCGATTGGTGTACAGAGGTAGATGGTGTCGATTTGTGTACAGAGGTAGAGTTGAATACTAATATGATCGAACATTTATTTTGTGTGAATTGTTCCACGAGTTTGCGAAATAAGGAAATAATTATGTGCGATAATCAACATTATATATGCGGGACGTGTATGGAATTGTATAAAAATGAACATAAAACCGTTAAGTGTCTGTGTTGCTGGGATAACTCGGTTATGTTAAAACGGAGACTACCCACACCTAGAGTTTTAGAATTTTAAGATGAATTGGAGAATGATTTCGAACAGGAGAACGATTTCTTTTAAAATTTGGTTTTGATTATTTTAATGTGTGCATTTTTTTTTAAATATATATTTGTGTGTGAATTAATAAAGATTATAAGTTTTTAACAGAAACTTCATTTCTTGTTTGTTTCTTAAAAATAGTGCCTAGCCAGCAGTAACAAAGCGTTATACAATATAATTCCTTTTAAGAACAAACAAAAAAAAGGGGAAGACAACTCCAGATCATCTAACAGTTTGATATTCCTGTGGTACAGCTGGCATTACTTGTCGCTTGTCTTTGCGTGAGTCGGGCCGACTAGATAAATGTGTCTAAGTAATTTTGAAGTTTAGTCTGCCTAATTAATGGAAGAATATTAGTCGAAGGTAAAAGCGTGAATAGTCTTTAGGGTGCAGACGCACAATCGTAATTCTGGAACAACGTATATCTAGTGTGGATTATTAAAAACGAATCGGCGGTCACCAAGCTTAACTTGTGCCCCCAAGATATAGTCACAAGCGAGATAACTGGCGATAATGGCTGGTAGCATTTTATATTGTTTAAACAGACGGTAATCAGGGGTCTCGGACATATGCGGACATGTGAGCTATTTATTCGGTTAAGGCATTCGGTAAATGATGATCGAAAGGTTTTGATATGCCTGACAATCTTTCGTGTATAGCAGTCCGTTGAAGGGACGTTCGTTTATGAGGATAAATACTTTTCCTCGAAATCGTAGAAATCACCAGATTCTGGGTGGTTGACGGGTAATAAGATTGAGTAATAGTATTCTGATACTCTGATGTAGTCGATTCATTCTTATGGATTCGATCGGGCTGTGTGCCATGTCTTTTTAGGTCGGCCATCGGTGATCAAGACCCGCACGTGAGCAGACAGTTAACAAAACTCGCTTAGTTCAGTGCTGAACATGTACAACAGATGATCAAACGATCATTATCGTAATTGTCCACTTGCGATCCAAACGTCATAATTGACGTGACCTAGGATTAAATTATTATTAAGTTTCTAATTTTAATGGCGCTCATTTAACACGTTTTCGATCTTACACGGTTTTTAAAATCAAAATTTCAACAAAAAAAAAAACTGTCAAAAAGACAACTTTTGAAATTACACGCACTTATTTCTACTTAACATTCATAATGTACCTATACAACAAACTGTAAAAAGAATAAAGAAAAATAAAATCAGAATTTTCGATTAACACGGTTTTGTCCGGAACCGATCTTCCGTGTAAAGATGAATTTATATCCGTTCCTTTCAGTTCCTACACGTATCGTGTCAGACAAAAAAAAATATTGTTACATGTATTTTCTATATGAGTATTTATATTATCCGTTCCTTTCCGTTCCTACACGAACCGACACAGACAAATATTGTTCAAAAAATGGATGTCTGACTTAATTTTTTTAAGCAACATGGTGTGTTAATATGAGTCAAGAAAACAACAACATTTTCATTCAATCAATCATAAACAAATCTTGTTCAATCATGATTCATGTTAGACAGTTATACAAATCGTTTGTTAAAACTCGTTCGTGATCTGAATTTAACCTTTCCGGAATGGAATATAGAAATCGTGTTCAAACATGACCATCGAAACTGGTCTTGTGTAAAACAATATTCAGAGTAAATTTGTATAAATTGTTGCGAGCGACCTTCACATTAGTATGTACACACAAAATCGGATGCACAGACATAGCTAATTGCTCTTATTTTAATATATAAAAATCCTGTGTCACAATGTTCGTACACGATAATCTCCGAAAACGCTCAACCGATTTCAATTAAATTTTGTGAATGTATATTGTTAATTCAAGCTTAAAAGATAGGATAGTTTTGTGGTTCTCTACTCCCCCTCCTTAAATAGGCAAAAAAGAATCGTTTATCATTTTTAAGTTGTTTAATATGCTTTCATTAGATGAACAAATCTATTGACATCTGTCTTTGTCTTACGAATCTAGAGAAAATACCTCATTCAAAGATCGTTTTCTTTTTAAGTGCTGATTTAAACGTTTCCTTGATGCTACCATTTTTCAGAAGAGTTTTACGGATATACGAACATAAACATGTATCAGTTTGTGTATTATTATTAGTTTTAGTAAAATGCTGCGAAGGAGGTCAAACCTTAATAATGCAAGCGGACCTCATAAATGCAATAGAAGCGCAAATAAATTAACACAGAATCAACGCAGTAGAGAGACGTACGCAAGAATCTCAAGCACATCGCAACGAACGTTTATGCCAAAATGTATTAAGAGCGAGAGTGGCGCGTCAACTCAATATAGACTCATTCAGAGCACAATATCGCCAAAGATAGCAAACGAGCCGCGCATTAACACGTGCATCATTCGTTTGAATATGCACCAGACATCACTTATTAAGCGCATTCTAAAATTGCCATCAGTGCAATGGGCAAAAAATGTCAATATTGTCAAGCGTTAAAATTCTCCGCAATGAAGCACCCGGCATCTGTTGCGCATCAGGAAAAGTTGTACTGCCACCTCTTATCATTCTGGTACATCAGACGATTCAAAAAATATTTTTGCGCAAGATATACGCAAATTCAAGTGTTGCTTCCAAATGACGTCGTTTGCAGCAACAAAAATTCACGATCACAGATCCAACGGACGCTACTTTGAGTCTACATTAAAAATTCAAGGCCAGATGTACTATAAAATGATCATTATATTTCATTTGCAATGATGAAGAACGCGTGTCAACCAGGTGCCAGTACAATTTCATCGAACGAGCAGAAGAGCGAGCAATTGTGAAATTGTTGGAAAATTTTTTGGAGAATCGAAATCAACTTATTCAATTGTAAAAGAGTGTCACCACAATCGAGAAATGACAACTTACTATCAAATCGTCATCAAGGCCGACAAAGTACCATCAGGAGAACATGCTGGCAGGTTTAACTCGCACCAACCGTAGACAAAGTAGCTGTTATTATGGTCGGTGATCCAGTTGAAAGCCGAGCCATCAAAACCACACGTAAAGACAGTACTGTGAGTACGATGTCGTCAATACACCGTTCGTACGACGCACTCCAATATCCGCTGATATTTTGGGAAGGACAGGATATGACTTGCGCATGTGTTCTATGTATGTCAAATGCATAAAATACCAGACACCAGATAAAAGGTGGTCTACATGAAATGCGGTCTACATAGAAGGTGGTCTGTGGTAGGATAATGTCTGCTGGTCACACTAGTATATTATAATGAAAAATTATATTTAAATTGATAATGTGATCTGACAAAAAAAATCCACGATGGCGGATTTTTCGGTTTTGAGACCACCATTTTTAGGCTGGAAAAGTTAGAAGTTAAAGTTAAAACTCTGAAATTCAAAAATTAGAAAACAAACAAATAAAGAACAATTTCAACATCGGACGCCTGATTTTAGATGACTCATTTGGTATGAAGGTCGTTTTAGTGTAATTTATTTGAATTGCATGATAAAAGAATATTTACATTTTGTCGTAACTGAAGAATAAAAAAACCTAGTTGGTTTGGTTACAATTAAATGTACATACAAAATCGGATGTATAGACACATACTTGCTCTTATGAAGAATTGTATTTAAAAATTCATAAGTGAACTGATAAAAAATCCAAGATGCTGATTTTTCTGATTTGAGACCACTGTATAAGGTTACATGTGTTAATGTGATCTGAAAAAATCCAAGATGGCGGTTTTTTCCGTTTTGTGACCTATAAGGTTACATGTGTTTTTTGGCTGGAAAAGTTAAAACACAAAAATAGATAGTTGCCCATCCAAGGTCAAAGGTCAAAGTTAACCTTGGGAGCAGTGACCTTAGACTTTTAGTTTTATGACGTAGACGTTTACGCTGATGACGTCACCCTTAAAAAAATAGAAAATGAAATGTAAAATATTTCATTTTAAAAAATTAGAAAGCACACACAAAAAATAAAATTCGCAGGTCAAAGGCCATTGCTCCCAAGGTCAAAGATCAAAATGTCAAGGGTTAAAGGTCTAAATTTTAAAAATTTAAAGGCAAAAACAAAAAATAAAATAACGGAGCGCCATTTTGATTTTTTAACGTTTTGACTTTTAACTTTTTAACTATTTAACTTTTAATTTTTTATCTTTTCAACTTTTAACTTTTAGCATACTAGACCGATTAAAAATAAATAAAATACTCTTGAGTTTTTCAATTTAGCCAAAAGACATGGTTAAAACCATATAGATTTGAATACAGGTATTTAAAAAAACCACTTAATTCATTATTATAAAAAATTTCTGAGTTTCATTACGTATACATAACGATCTTATCGTTTTCATTTAATTTTAACCAAACCAACTAGATTTTTATTCTTGACATAAGAATAACTAATTAGTGTAATGTAATTAATAATTCAGAGCGGTTGGAACGTTACTGTTATGGATCTAATCTTCAAATCTTTGGTGTTCCTGAAATAAAGAACGAACATTTAAATGATATTGTCGTTAAAATATTTCAACATGTTGGTGTACGACATCTGGTAATCACTGATGTCAAGTATGCTCATAGAACGAGATCTATTAAGTAAGACCTATTACTGTTGAATTTTCCTCAAAATTTAAAAAAGATTTTGTACTAAAATGTGCAAAACTTAAGAAAAAATTTTATGCATCTGATGTTGGATTTTCGGGAGCTTCTATCATATTCATAGCGGAACATCTAACTGCGACTAAGAAACAATTACTGTATGATGCTAAGAAACGTTTGCAAATCGAGAAGGCTGATCATCCGTTTAAATATGTTTGGGCGGCACATGGCAGGATATATTGTAAAAAATCCGAAAAGGATAAGTTAATAACTATTACATCTCAAGCAGATTTGATGAACTTAAATTGATATTACTTAATAAACTTTTATCATTTCATAATAGCTTCAACCTTTTAATTATAATTCTTCTTTTTTCTTAATTAATAACACGTTACTTTATTTATACTTTGTTATTATTATTATTATATTATTTATACTATTTTATATAATATTATACATTAAATTCTGTTTTTACGCGATAGATAGGTTCCCCAAAAACTCGCGTAAAAAAAATTTGCGTAAAAAAAGATACCGTATTCATATAAAAGTAGAGGATTGGTTCCACATTTGTAAAATCAACTAAAATAATGTGATTAAAATATGTATATAAATTCAGGTTTTTACGAGTTTTACGCACATTTTATTTATGTTTATAAAGTTGTATATAATTAATCAAAAAAACTGAAAAAATTCATTTTAGTAAAAAAAAAAATGGCCAAATATATCTTTAAATACCATATTTTAATTGCTGTCACTGTCTGATGATATTCGCATTCGTTTATGAGAAACTTGAACATCACTTTCATCACTAGAACTTTCAATTTCACTTCCCGGTTCAAGTAGTGCTGATGTTGCCATGGTTTTTGGCAAAAATTGCATGTTAGGTTCCAGTTTTGATAATTAAATTTTCGTTTAAATTTTCCAGCTCTTTCCTCAATATCATCATGCTTGCAAAAATATTCGTTTAATTTAGCAGCCAGTTGAAGTCCTTCTTTAATTAGATCTGCGGTGAGGGTAGGAACCTCTTCGTCATCGTCACTAATTTCTTGGGCGCCGGGTGTCACAAGCGCGATATCGATATCTGTAGACGAAATATCATCAAAACCGTCTCCGCCGACTTCATGAGCTAATGCTATGATATTGGAATACTTAACGGTATTAGAAGGCATCGGATCGCCTTTTTTGACGCATTCTGGTCAAAGGGGTCTCCAACATTCAAAATGAGGGTCTTAGTTGAAATAGAGCTAATCTAAAATGTTTGATGCAGTCATAAATAGACAATTTCTTCCACGCGCCCATGACATTTAAAGTTTCATCATTTAATAATCTATCTAAAATGTACCGGAATGTTTGCTTAACATAGTAGGTCTTAAAGGTTGCAATAATTCCTTGATCCAGCGACTGTAACAACGAAGTAGTGTTCGGCGGCAAAAAACAAACTTCGACATTTGGATGCTTAATATGGGGATGACCAGCACCTGAATTCCGGTTCAATGATAAATGAAAATGAGAAATGACTTGATTTTTTATGCCGTCTATTCTAAATAAAAATGCAACCGACTAGTTGAAATAAAAAATCAAGTCATTTCT
Organism: Tipula helvola; assembly: GCA_963556165.1. Taxonomy (NCBI): domain Eukaryota; kingdom Metazoa; phylum Arthropoda; class Insecta; order Diptera; family Tipulidae; genus Tipula; species Tipula helvola. The sequence goes on from OY744483.1 coordinate 26,024,820, forward strand.
CATTATCATTTGTCATCGAACCGGAATTCGGGCCCAGGTGCGTTGTCTATAAATAATACAACTTTAAATTCTGGGACAAAATTTTTAAGGAACCATTTCCTAAAATTTTCAGTTGTCACCCAGACTTTTCTATTAGCCGTCCAGAGGAATCAGCCAAAATGTACACCTTTCATTGACCTTGGTTTTAGAGCTCGATTTACAAGTAAGGGTTCAGTATCCGATCTCCTGAAGCGTTAGAGCAAAATAAAAATGTCACACGATCCTTGGCTGTATCCTTGGCAGTGGCACGTATGTTCTGCTGGGCATTCGTTTCCAGAAAAGGCCTGTTTCATCTTCATTCCATACCTGATCCGAAGTGCAACCACCATCTTCAATTATTTTAGCCATTTTTTTGGGAAATGATTTAGCTGCCTCCTCATCTGCAGATGCAATTTCACCCCTAATTTTTATATTATGAAGCGCATGCATTTTCAGATAACCTGTCATCCAACCTGTACTTGCAGAAAATTCAAATTTTTATCTTTCTGGGCTCGTAGATTTTCACACAATTTTTTTTATTCCATGCGAACATGTTTTTTATTGCTAAATTTTTTTTTTTCAGTCGCGTAAAATCAAATCAGATCGCGTAAAAAAAGAACGTAATTTTTTTGTTGAATCGCGTTAAATCAAATTCGCGTAAAAAAAGCTCGCGTAAAAACAGAATTAGGTTATAATTTTCCTTTTCTTTTTTCCTCGTAGATTTCAACTACATAGTTTTGATAAGTTTTGTAGAATGAAGTTTATTGAGCTTAAACCAGTACCAGAATACCAGAGGATTGAAAACAAAGCACCATTCATTTAATATTGCGGTTCAAGCTTGTAGTTTTGATTTAATTTGCTTAACTGAGACATGGCTGAACAGTTCAATTGATTCCTCTGAGTTATTCGATCAAAGATTCAATGTTTTTAGGAATGATCGTGACTTTACATGTCATAAAAAAAGTGACAGGGGTGGTGCCCTCATTGCTATTAATAAGGATCTACATGCTGTAAGATTATTAGGTTTGGATCGTTGCTATGTTATTGACGACGTCTGGGCTAAAATCAATCTTTAAAATGGGTCAACATTAATTATTTGCGTTGTCTATTTTAATGTAGGTATTTCCTTCGATGATTATAAATTATTTCTGGATCATCTTTCACAGGTTGTAAATACAAGTCATTCTAATGCTAGTTTCATTATATTAGGGGATTTTAACTTATCATCAATCGAATGGAACACTCTCGACCCAAGAAATATTTTTGCTTCTAAATATGAAGGACGTGCTGCAGCTTACCTAATCGACACCCTGGAATTGACCCTTTTGTCTCAATATAACCATGTAAGAAACATTCAAAACAAACTCCTAGATCTTTATCTATCAAATTGAAGTTCGAAAAACATTTCATTAAAGAAGTATGATTATTTACTTGCAAAAGTTGATCGTTACCATCCACCGTTTTCTGCATCCATTTAATTAGAAGTTGATAGAACTCTACCGTGTTATTTAAGTTCGCATATTAATTTTCAAAAATTGGATTATGTTTAATTGGGGGAAAAGTTAGCATGTATTGATTGGGAAACTTTATTTTACAACTTGACGGTTGATACAGTACTTTATTTTCTTTGATAGAAAACGCTGATAAAGTTATTGTAAAAAGGAAAAAGTTTCCTAATTGGTATTCGAACTACCTCGTGTTTCTAATCAAACGTAAAGAATGTGCACTGAGGCGTTTTAGGTTGTATAATAATCGGGTCGATTATTCTATGTTCTCAGAGTATAGAAGGAAGGTCAAATGTGAAATTACAAAATGCTGGAACTCACATGTTGCGAGTATCGAGAGTGACTTAAGAATTAACCCTAAATTATTTTGAAACTATCAGAAGTTACTTCACACTAAATCAACCTATCCTATAGCAGAATGTTTCTGCAAAATAAGTTATCCCAAAACCAATCCGAGATTTGTGAGCTTTTCGCAGATCATTTTAAATCAATTTATGAACAAGATTCGATCTCTCATACATTTTACAGTTGTACCTCAATACAAAAGAAACCTTTGTTTCTAGTAAATGAGGTTTTTGATATATTAGAATCGTTAGATGTTAATAACGTGGCTGGTCCAGATCAATTACCTAATTTATTTTTGAAACGTTTGAGACATGTTCTTGTAGTTCCTATAACGTTATTATTCAATTTGTCAATTAGTCACTCTGTCTTTCCGTCTAAATGGAAAGCATCGTTTTTGGTGCCCATTTATAAAAGTGGAGACTTGGCGAACATTGAAAACTATAGGCCCATATCCATTTTAAATGCATTTGCCAAAATGTTTGAAAAATTGGTTTTCAACATTCTGTTCAGTCAGGTTAGAAATGAGATTACACCAATGCAGCACGGATTTTTTCCCAAACGATCAACGTTAACTAATTTAGTTGAATTTTGTGACTTAGCCTGCAATACCATAGATAGTAACGGACAACTTGATTGTATTTATACAGACTTTTCGAAAACTTTTGATAAAGTCTCCCATTATATTCTACTAAACAAGCTTGCTTCTTTTAACATCTCATCGCTCTTGCATAAATGGATTCACTCATACCTAACTGTTAGAACTCAATTCGTCAAATTTAATGGGCTGATATCGGGTGAGTTTAAACCTACATCGGGAGTTCCCCAGGGTTCAATTCTGGGTCCCTTGTTGTTTATATTGTTTATTAATGATATTTCACAGGTGATTAAGTCGCAACATTTGTTATACGCTGATGATTTAAAAATATTTCGGGTTATAAATTCAGTAGATGACAGTTATTTACTACAAGCAGATCTGAATTGTATTTGGAAATGGTCTGTTGATAACAAATTACCGCTAAATGTTAATAAATGCGTCTCTGCAACTAATTCCAGAAAAAGAGACCAACTTGGATTTTGCTATAACATTGGGATGTCAAACTTAAATAAAGTGGACAGTATTAAGGATTTAGGTGTGACATTAGATTCAAAGTTACGCTTTGAGTTACATGTTGATATTATATGCCGAAAATATTTTAAAACTTTAGGATTTATATTCAGACGAGATAATGATTTTAAAAATCCGTCAATTTTCTTAATATTATTTTTTAATCTGGTTCGAACTAACTTAGAATATTTATCACAAGTATGGACTCCTTTCAGAATATAGCAATAGACTTGAAAGTGTTCGGAGAAGATTAACTAGGATTTTATGTTCGAAGTTTGTGCCATCGAATAATTTTATGGCTTACGAAACTCATTGTAATAAACTTAACTTGAGCACACTAGAAAATAGAAGAGTCCTACTTGATGAGTTTCTACTTTTTAAAATAGTTAATAGTCATTTTGATACAACCCTACTATCTAAAATTAATTTTTACGCCCCAGCTTACAGGACTTGTCTCATGCAATTGTTTCTGCCTTCGCTTTCTAGAACTAATCTAGGTGAGGTCTGTCTTTAATTATTAATAGACTAGAATCCAACCATATATTGTACTTTTCAGATATCGACCTGTTCAACATGTCTCTGTCGTTGTTTCGGAAAAGATGTAAGTCTGTTTTCTTTGTGAATAGTACTCCCACCTAAAGATACTGTTGTTTAATTATTTTCCATAGGCTTCACAATTTTCACTCCACTGGTGTTTTGGTTTGGTTTGTAACTTATTTATGTAACAAATAATTTTAACATAATGGAAAATGTATAATTATTTTTGTATTCCTATTATTATTGTTATTATTACTATTGTTTATTATTGTTATTATTATTATTATTGCTATTGTCATAATTATTATTATTATTTTCTACACTTTTGTAATTATTGTTTTACTTATTTAATGGTGTGATTTTTCTTTTGAAATGTGGCAGCATGTAATTGGGTTAATCCTGAATGCTGCCCAGTTGTTAATAAAAATAAATAAAATAAATAACTGTGATGAACCGTTTATTTTGAAAGTGGTGTAACTTCGTATTTTGTTGAAATGAGATAATGAAAGAATGGAGAATCAATAAATAAAAAAGTATAGGGGATTTTGAACTTTCTTATTTATTGCAGATGTATTAGGGATTTTTTTTTTTATTTTAACTATAAATTGTTTACAGATAAAAAGATTATACTTTTATATCTCTATTGTTATCATTAACTTAATTTTTTGAAAAATAAACCTGCACCACTTTCAAAATAAACGGTCCACAGAATTGTTCTTTTATCATGCAACTACAAATAAAGTACACTAAAACGAGTTTCATACTGACTGAATGAGTCAACTAAAATCCGAACGTTTTTAACTTTTTTCTAACTTTTCAATTTTTTAAGCTCATAACTGACTGTCCAACGGTCTTCATACTGAATGAGTCATCGAAAATCTTAACGTTTTAACTTTTTAACGTTTTAGTTAAAAAGCTAAAGCTTCAACTATTTAACTTTATAACTACATATTTAACATTTTAACTTTTTAACTTTTAGCGTTTTTAACTAACGTGTTTAACTTTTAACGTTTTTAGCTGTTATCAACTATGTTCATGAACCATTTAAAATCGCATGTCTGTTGTTGAAATTGTTCATGGACCATGTTCATGAACAATCTAAAATCGGATGTGGGAGCGTGGATGTCCGATTTTTGATTGTGCATGGATGATTTTTTTTACCTGGGACATTTGACCTTTTGACCTTTGACATTTTAACCTTTTATCTTCAGTTGGTTACCTTTTGGCCATTGCCCTCTGACCTTTTGACCTTTGACCTTTAATGACGTAAACGACTCTGATAATGACATAACTTTGAACCGGTCAAAATACACTGCTGTTGAGTTGCGCTAAATGTTACCGAATTACAGGTACAACGGGACTTTCGATATTTTATTTGAATTGTCGGGGTTTTAAGTACATTCGAGGTTTATTTGGTGGGTTTGATTAAAATTTTATACATATAGAAATTATGTAAGATTTTATAGATTTTGCGAGATTATTAGAGTTGGTTTGGATTGAATTAGGTATATCACTGAGTTAGGTGAAATTGTCAAAATCCGTGACTTTTGTATTGTAATGTATATTTTATTTAAAATTATCAATTTTCAGTTATTTTTAATAACGATTCTACGATTTTGTAAAGTCTTAATTTGTAAAGTGCGTTTGTAAAGATTTTATTATTTTTTTAAATTATTGGAAATTTTCAGTATCACTCGTATAGTTTGGAGGTTTTAATTAAAGAAAGATGTGATCTTACAGAGATGAGATTCTGGAAATTTCAGAGAGATTTTTTGGATCAATTTACATTATCGGAATTGAAGATTGGTATCGATGTTCTGATATGAAGTGATACGAGATTCTTAGTGATTTTCAAATTTTTTAAGATTATAATATTCTATGATTCGAAGTTTTTCAGTTATATTAAAAAAAATTTGTGAATAATCATATTTTTAAATATTTTTTGAGTCATTTTCTGAAAAATGCATATTTGCAACCATTTTTATCCACCAAAGCTAACATTTTGACTTGTTTATCAACTACCAACAACTTGATCGGCCCTAAAAAAATTTTAAAAAAAAATTGGTTTTTGATCACTTGATCATTTTAAACTTTGATGGTTAGTTTGAATATTGATATTGAATATGAAACCACCCAATCACAAAAGAGAGCCTCTGCCATCCAAATATTGCTAAAATAAGGTTTTGGTCGAAGAAATACAATTAACATCTCATATAATATTTTCGCTTGCATGCATAATTTAAATTGCTTGTTTCTTCATTTAAATTTTTATCAGCAAATATGAATTTTTTGCACATGTGTTATGTACAAAAATGCGAACGAAAAACGTATGTTGCCTAAAAATTGTTGGCGATTTTTCTAATTTAAAATGTGATGGAGGGTAAGAGATGGGAGGCTGATGACCGAATGGTTATATTTCGCTCAAAGAGTTGATGGAGAATACAATGGAGTAGTCACCTCTGATTATTTGCATTAAATATTGTACGAAGCCCTCTCGATGTAACTTCTTATTATTTTTTTGAAACATTGTTTGTTATTTATATGAGCGATCCCAGGAATCGGCCATTGGATAATTTCAATGGAAAAAATCGTTTGACTTGGGAACTTTTGATTTTTGTTGAAGAAATTTTGTCAATGTATATTGACTATCCTGCTTTTATTCGCACATTTACATTTCTTGTGATTTGTCGAAAAATTTATTTCAGTGGCTTTATGTACCATAATCACCTTACACATTTTGATAAATTATTATTTTCAATGGTTGCAGTTATCGTATAAAGTAATTATGTTCCTGAAAGCCTAATTTAATTAATAAAAAAATCACTTTAATATCGCAGCTTAATCAACTTCACATAGTATCATAGCTTCCTTCCATAGAAGTATGTATAAGAACAATAACGAACGATTCAATCTGGTAATTACTAAGCTCAAAGAAACAAAAAAAATGTTCCATTAATATTTTCCCATTACTTTTATGGATAGCAGTTATCCCTTTTCCTCATTTTCATTTACATGATTTTTTTGTGTTTTTGATATGTTGAAATGTTAAAAAAAAATCACTCAACTCAAAGGACATAATTTCTAATTATTCTAATGATTGTGAACCACATTCATATAGTTTGTTTTTATGTTTTATTTTGAGTAGAATATCTCGCCCTTTGTATATTCTTTAAATAATGCCAAACAATATGTTTCTGAATAAAGATAAGAGATGTAGATCTGTCTTCTTTCTATAAACATCCAACCAGTGCTAATACTGAAGCACACCTTATCTCAATCATATCCAATTCGATTAACTTAATTCACACAAACGAATAAAAACTCTTAATTCGTTCTTAATTACCTAAAACAAAAAAAGCGCGTATCCATTTATCATTCTCTAATCAAAACGAATTGGTATAGGCCAATTTAATTGATCGATTACATAAAAAAAAAGAAAAAAATGATTGATTTCATTCGTAATAATTACCACCCGTTTACCATGTAAATGGTGTTACTAAACTCGTGTAACCCTAAAAATATTTGTTATGATTTAATTGCTTGTACAATTGTACATGTATATATATATATATATGTATGTACAATACAATACAAGGCCGTACGATTTTTGGGGTTTTTTTCTTGTTGGCTAATAATTTAGTACAGGGCTTAACACGAGTATGTATCACGATTTCATTATAGAACACACAAAAAATATTAACTGATAACATGAAGTTTACATATTACCTATAAAATTTCTCTTATCAATTAGTTAGGTTACCAAAAATAATGTGGCCTAAGAGATAAATGGATTAAGATAAAACAAAAAATAAAAATTTATTGAATTTTAACAAAATGCACCGTCAAAAAAAATTTAGTAGTTGGTGGTACGTACATAATATTTGGTGGCCAATTTAAATTGTGGGTGTCTATATTTAAAAAATATTGTTTGTGTCACTTTAAATTAAAGAACAAAAAAAAATCATTTTATAATGAGTGTATTGGATGTACCTGCAGCCGAAATTCAAAATATGGTAACCCCAAATACAGGTGGACATGAACTCCTTATTATGCATGGGGTGTTTATGATTTTTGCTTGGATGTTTTTATCGGCTATGGGCCTATTTTGTATAAGGTAATAACAATATTGATTTTTATTTTTTTATTTGTGGGTCACGTGTTTGTAATAAAAAATAAAAATTATGTTTATCCGCCAATAAGCTGGAGTGAGAGGTCATTTAAAGAAATGGTGGCGTGTTTTTTTTTGCAATGCAATGTATATGGCACATAGCCAGTCTTAAATATTTACCTGATAATAATTATAGATTTTAATCCTTTGTGTCTTGTCAACTGTTATACATGGTTTAAGGTTAACATGTATTGATTAGCAACAGTGTTGGAATGTATGCAATTTATGCAGATTAATTCTGACAGTAAACATTTATGGATCCAATATCAACACCTTGAATGTTCTTGCTTGATTAATTTATGTCATTTATTCAAATTTGCCAAAGTTATTTACGAGTTCGATCGTAATTTTACGTTACCGATAAATCATTTAATATCATCGGTTTGATAAAACTTTTTTTTTTTAAGACTTTGATAAGAGTTCAAAAATGTATTTTCCATAAATAACCAAAAGGCATAATTCGCAAGAAAATAAATTGCAGAGCCGTTAAGATGAAGTATTAACAATGAAAATTGCAGAACTTGTATTAGTTAGAAAACTTATATTTTCATTAGTTTGGAATCAAATTGTGACGTTGGAATTGTAACGTTTTGAACGGGTCATCGAATGTTGTAAGACATGGATGACCATGTTCAGGCAAATTGATGAGTTTCGTCTAAAAATCTAAATTTTTAATTCCGCAACCCGCAAGTGACATGTGGGCAGATTTATCCTAATTCGGGGTAGAACATTGTTAGAGTTTGCTAAGGGTATAATTTTATGCATTTTACTTTTACTAGGTATTGATAAACGCAATTTTTCTTTCAATATAATCTCCTATTAACACAATACACTTCTTCCAACAATTTGCAACATTTCAATACCTGTCTTCTCTTGCAGAGCGATTTTTGAAACAATTCAAAATATGGGTTTGTTCCGGATATTACTTCATCATTCGAGCAAACCTCTTTTCTTGCAGCCACATTTATAATTTTGGAACAGAAAAAATTCGCTAGATATGTGACACATTAAGAGAATACGATGGATGGAAAAGCAATTAGAAGTGTAATTGATGAAATTTTGCGGTGACCATTGTGGACTTGTGAGCGGTTCAATTTGTCCAAATAATGCACCATAATCTTCGCCAGTGATTGTTTTTCGTTTTTCTAGATATTCAATGAGAAATATTTCTGTCCAAATGTGTCCCAAAAAATAGTGGCCATAAATTTTCCAGTTGATGGGTGTGCTTTTGGTTGCTTAGATCTATATTCACGAAATGCACCACGAATTTGAATTTTATTCAGTAAATGACTGATTAACTTGAAAATGGCAATGGCGTCTAGTAAATGGTTCTATTTTCGAAATTTAATAATAATAACTCATTACAGCACCATCTGTGTGTTAATAAAGTGATTAGCTTTTAACAATAATTTCCTTAATTTTTAAGATACCTAATCGCTCCAAAAACTATTTTGCAAGGAATTTTAAGAGCTGCCTGCAAAAAAATACCAGTATTGAGTTTTTTTGAGTTTTGTAATCGGTATTATCGGTAATGGATTAGAGCCATATCACTTTTTCAATATTTTGCGTAGTTTTTTTTAAATTTTCATATCAAATCTAGACAAAATTTGGTCCTAAAATCTAATTTCATAGTAAGGATAACCATGTTTAACCCCAATTGATTATATTCCAGAACTAAATCAAAAAATCATTTTGCAATATCATTTCATCGTAAAAGTCGAATTCCACGTTTGGTTAAGACACTGCTAAGTTCCGTACAAATCATTGAAGAAATTTATATAAAACTCATTTTAGAATTCCGTTCCAGCGAAAATTTCGGATTTCATTATAATCGGTTTAGAAATGGCCAAGCACCATTTTGTTTGGCAATATTCCAGAATTTCATAAAAAATTCATTTTAAAATGCGATTTCCATCACACAAATCGAATTTCACCATAATTGGTTAAGAAACAAACAAATTCTATCCTAATCGATATGTCCGAATAAGAATTTTATCTAAAAATCATTTTAGAATCCCATTTCCATCGCACAAGTCGAATTTTATGATAATCGGGTTATGAACACCCAAGCTCGAAATGAACGTTATTAAATTAAAGACTAAGGTCGGTTCTATGGAGAACCGATAAATCATTTACCTCCTTTTCCTGGCTCCCGACAGCTGCTCTACAAAATATCATATTCTCGTGATCTATGCATTCATGAAACTACGATTTTGTTAATGATCAGAAGAGAGTGAAAACTACCGAACTTATATGAATTGTAGAAAATTATTGGGTGTACAAATATATTTCCGACCTATTTTACTGAAATAAAAAACATTAAATTTGTGTAGAAAATGAAAGAATGTTTTATTCAAAGTATGCTCCTTCGGAAGCTACAACCTTCGCCCATCGTTCAGGCAATAAACGGATTCCCTGAAGGAAGAAGTCTGGTGGTTGCGAGGCGATCCAATCATCGACCCATTTTTTGACGTTTTCATATGAAGTGTAGTGTTTGCTGTGCCAGGGCTAATTGCATCGACCGGAACAAGTGGTAATCAGAGGGAGCAATGTCTGGTGAATACGGTGGGTGGGGTAGAATTTCCCAGTTCTGCCTGTCCAAGTAACTTTTGACATTCCTTGTCCCGTTCTTTCAATTTGTGTGGCACCCAATTTCCCAGCTTCTGAACCAATCCCATTGCATGTATACGTTGCGAAACACATTGTTGGGAAACATACAACTCTTCTGCCAATTGTTTTTCAGTCTGACAAGGATCCACATCAAGCAATTCTTCCAATTCTTTATCTTCAAATTTTCTTGGTCTGCCTTCACGTTCTTTGTCTCTTACGTCAAAATCACCAACTTTGAATCGTTGAAACCACTCTTTGCATGTTGTATTCGATGGAGCATGTTCACCGTAAACTTCCACAAGCAAATGATTTGTTTCCGCTGCACTTTTTTTCAACAAAAAATAATGAAGTAAAACTTCCCGCAAATATTGTTTTTTTGGCACAAAATTCGACATTTTCAATTACATGGAAATAATTGTTGTTTACGCTTTGAACAAATGTCACTAGTAATTATTCAAGCTTGACATCTATCCTCCAAAAAACATGTATTGCCCAATTGAATAATATGCAAGCAGTGATACTAACGAAACCTATCTAAAAAGGTCTGAAATATATTTGTACACCCAATATTTCTGAATTTCTATGGCCTAGTATGTAAGTCACTGGTTGTTTTCATTTATTTATACAGAGAAAAGTCTACAAATTTGACTTGAATTTATAATAATATTGAACAGGGTAGAATAAAAATTAAATTAAAAATAAAAGAGAATTAAAATTGACAAACAAATATTTTTAGGTTGGAGCATAATGTTGCTTCAACCTACGTTTAAAGCTTTCTTTACTTAAGCAAATGCGAAAAGATGGTCGATTTAAAACTCTTCCACATCATGTTTACCGGTTCATTGTCACCATAGTTTGTTCTATGTGTTTATTCAGATGAAGGAACTCATGATCTCTTAAATTCCTACTCGGTGCCTTTGGATGGGGCATCGATTTGATCAAGTAAAATATTTCCAATAAACGAACACTTTAAAAGCTCTCGTCTATTTGCCAATGTTGTCATTTGATAGGTTTTACATCCAGTAGCATATGATGGTAATCGCTTCAGGTTAACGTGATGCGGTAAGTCATGGTCGTAATCCCATCCGTCTTTACACGTTATATACCGTATAAACTTTTTTTGGGCACTCTCGACTTTTCGGATAGGTTCTTCGTAAAAAGGACACCAGATGTTGACAGCATATTCAAGTTTAGATCTGACGTAGGCATAATACAGGATCTTGATTGCCTCGAGGTCATAAATATCCCCAGTCCAACGCTTAATAAAATCAAGCATGGAACCTCTAGGTCTTTAACCCTTAAGAGACACACTGGGTTAAATTAACCCAGGTATTTTATTTTAACGCGCGCCATTTTAAAACGCGTGATCCTTGCGCCATCGGGCCAGTGGATTAGGGAAGTTTGAAATGTCCACTAACATCCTCCCTTAGGCCAGATACAGCGTGTTTATAGAAGCTGAGCAATGAACGTCGTAAAAACAGGTATGGGTAAAAATCACCCAGTGTGTCTCTTACGTTAGAAAAACGTCTCATTTAAAAAATTCTTTTTGTTAAATATTGTGTGTTTGTGTTAAACTTATATAATTTTAGTCTATTTGAACTAAAATATGTATATACAGAGAAACCTCACTACAATGGACATCAACTGGACCAAAAAGTTGTCCATTGAAGTTAGGTGTCCCTTGAACTGAGGATTTGTTGTTGGGATTCTATTTCTTATCCGATTTTAATGAAATTCAGCATTCCCAAAAGGATTGGGATTCTTTTGCATAAAGTTCTGGAATATGGCCAGTTACGAAGAAACTTGGCCATTTCTTAACCGATTTTGATGAAATTCTCAAATGATTTTCAGATAAAATTCTGGAATACGGCTATTTAGGATGGAACTTGGCCATTTCTTATCCGATTTTGATAAAATTCAGCATGTGCGATGGAAATAGGATCCTCAAGCGAGTTTTAGATGAAGTTCTGGAATATGGCCAAGTAGGAAAGAACTGGTCGATTTCTTATCCGATTTTGATAAAATTCAGCATATTCGGTGGAAATGGGATTCTCAAATGATTTCTAGATGAAGTTCTGGAATATGGCCAATTAGGATGGAACTTGGCCATTTCTTATCCGATCTTGATGAAATTCAGCATGTGCGATGGAAATGGGATTCTCAAACGAGTTTTAGATGAAGTTCTGAAATATGGCTAAGAAGGAAAGAACTGGGCCATTTCTTATCCAATTTTGATGAATTTCAGCATGTACCATGAAAATAGGATTCTCAAATGATTTTTAGATGAAGTTCTGGAATATGGCCAATTAGGATAGAACTTTGCCATTTCTTATCCGCCTTGATGAAATTCAGCATGTGTGATGAAAATGGGATTCTCAAACGAGTTTTTGATGAAGTTCTGGAATATGGCCAGGAAGGAAAGAACTGGGCCATTTCTCATCCGATTTTGAAGAATTTCAGCGTGTTCGATGGAAATGGGATTCTCAAATGATTTTTAGATGAAGTTCTGGAATATGGAAAATTAGGATGGAACTTGGCAATTTCTCATCCGATCTTGATGAAATTCAGCATGCACGACGGAAACGGGACTCTCAAATGATTTTCAGGTGAAGTTCTGGAATATAGCCTATTAGGAAGGAACTTGGCTATTTCTTGTCCGATTTTGATGAAATTCAGCATGTATGATGGAAATGGGCTTCTAAAATGATTTATAAGTAAAGTTCTGGAATATGGCCAATTATTAAGGAACTGAAATGGAAATTCTCAAACGAGTTTTAGACGAAGTGCTGGAATATGATCAATTTGGAAGGCACTTGGCCTTTTTTAATCTGATTTTGATGTAATTCAGCATGTAAATACTATGGAAATGGGGTTCTAAAATTATTTATAAAACAAGTCATCAAATATATAAAATCATATTAAGTTCCTTCCTAATCGGCCATATCCAAGAACTTCATTTAAAAATAATTTTAGAGTCCTATTTTCATCCTACTTCCTGAATTTCATCAAAATCAGCTAAGAAAATTTTTTAGAATCCCATTTCCATCGTACATGCGGAATTTCATCAAGATCGGATAAGAAATAGCCAAGTTCCATCCTAATTGGCCATATTCCAGAACTTCATCTAAAAACCATTTTGGAATCCAATTCTTAATCGTGCATGCTAAATTTCATCAAGAACGCATAAGAAATAGTCAAGTTCCATCCTAGTTGGCCATATTCCAAAACTTCATCTAAAAATCTTTTTAGAATCCCATTTCCATCGAACATGCTGAATTACATCCAGATCGGATAAGAAATGTCCAAGTTCCATCCTAACTGGTCATATTCCAGAACTTTATCTAAAAATCATTTAAGAATCCCATTTACATTATGTATGCTGAATTTCATTAAAATCGGATAAGAAATAGAATCCCAATAAAATTCTTATACAAAAAATCACAAATCCTCAGTTCAAGCACCTCACTTCAATGGACAACTTTTTTTGGTCACGTCGATGTCCGTTATAGTAAAGTTTCTCTGTATTTACATATTTTAGTTCAAACAGACAAAAAATTACTCTTATATGTTTAACCCAAACACACGATATTTAACAAAAAAGGATTTTCGAAATGAACATGTTTTTCTGACGTTAGAGACATACTGGGTAATTCTTACCCGTACCTGTTTTTACGACGCTCACTGCTCGGCTTCTATAAGCGCACTGTATCTGGCCTAAGGGGTGATATCGATTATCAAAAACGTTTTTTTCCACGCAAAATAGCCAACTTTTAGATTTTACCTCTATTTTGCTGTTTTCAAAAAACTCCTATTTTCGATTTGCAAAAAATATATAGTTTTTGCAATGGATGAAAAACCCATTATTATTATTATTACTTGAGGGCCATGTGGGGGCTCAAGCCACCCCGCACTGCGACCTAAAAGATATTTTGTGCATTAAGCCCTACTTAATTATCCGTCCAGCCAATATTCAAGCTCTTAATGAACCTGATAATACTGCCTAACGGTACGTGATACATACTATCTGGGCTCATTGCTCTCCCTCCTAGATGTTTTAATTATCCGTCCAGCCAATATTCAGGCCCTTAAAGAACCTGATAATACTGCCGACCGGTGTGTGATACATACTATCTGGGCTCATTGCTCTCCCTCCTAGATGTAATAACATTTACTTCTGCTAGAAGAGCGGTAGCATTGGGACTCAAGGACATCGAGAGGGCAGACCCACTCCCGTATATTCCTATCCATGCCTCGTCTACCGTTTTGATTTTACTCTTGCGAGTTGCTGGGACATACTATCTGGGCTCATTGCTCTCCCTCCTAGATGTTTACTGTTGGAAGTACTTCTACACGCGATACATATTATCTGGGCTCATTGCTCTCCCTCCTAAATGTTTACTGTAGGAAGTACTTCTACACGCGTTACATACTATCTGGGCTCATTGCTCTCCCTCCTAGATGTAATAACATTTACTTCTGCTAGAAAAGCGGTAGCATTGGGACTCAAGGACTTTGAGAGGGCAAACCCACTCCCGTGTATTCCTTCCCGTGCCTCGTCTACCGTTTTGATTTAACTCTTGCGAGTTGCTGGGAATAAAAAGTCGCCTGTAGGTCACCCAGGTTTACTACAGGAAGGCTAAATAAAACTGGAGGGTGCCTGGTATCCAGAGTCCGCATATATAGACTGATTAACCTATCAGCCATTCATCCATCGGCATATGCTGTTCCACCTTAGATTAGGGATTTTTTGTCAAGGTTTTCTCCTTTAGCGTCGTACTTTAGCCTGTCACCAAAGGCCACATTGGACCCATAGTACCACCTTAAGGTTCAACTCTTTAGCTTTTCATCGGTCACCTATAGAGTCTCAAAATATTAATTTTTGATAGAAATATAAGCATTTAAAAAAAAGACGATTTTTAAAAAAAGTTCCGTTAGTTTTTTGTAAATATTTTTGCACCTATTTAATTTATCGCAACAAAATTATGTTTTTATATTCTTGAAAAAATTTTCTATTAATTGAAAAAAAAAATTGATTGAATTTGATCAATTTGATCACGAGATATAAGCTTTCAAAGTATCGCTGGGTAAAAATCACCCAGTGTGTCTCTTACGTAACTTTTTGATAGTGTGTCCCTTAAGGGTTAATCTCGAATACTTTTTGTAAAATGCCATTTATTTGATATTGTTGTGTAACAGGGTTAACTTTCCGATGGAACGATAAACTCTTACACTTGTTGATGTTGAGACTGAGGCGGTTAGACTCACACCATTTCGCTAGACTGTCGATGTCCTGTTGTAGCTTATAGGTATCGCCGATGTTTTCTACTGTTTTAAAGATTTTGAGATCATCTGCAAACATTAATACCTTAGAATGTTGTATTACTTCAGTAACGTCATTGATGAAAATTATGAAGATCCAAGGACCAACATGAGAGCTTTGTGGTACTCCTGAAGTAGCTTGAATTAATTCTGATCTTTTATGACTAAGCTCAATATAAAGAATGCGGTTACTCAAATATGATTTAAACCACGCAACAAACTGTTTAGAAATACCGTTTTCATTGTATTTGCTTGCAGTACAACAACATCGTAACAATCGTGTGCATGAAAATAAATCAATATTATTCGCGATTGTTTGATATTTTTGTATAATAATAAAATCGGCGGTTCGGATTCGTACTTATATAAAGGGGTCCACACAATGGGATGGTAAAAGTTTTTTTTTTCATAAAATCCTGATTTTGGCCGATAACTGGGCTGCTTCTTAATCGGTTCTAATGAAATTAAATTCCATCGTACTGGAAATGGAGTTCTAAAATGATTTTAAGATAAAGTTCTAGAATATGACCCATTAGCATGGAATTATCGACATGTAGGCACTTTTTTAGAAATGGGATTCTAAAACAATTTTTTCATATTGTTCTAGAATACGATCAATATGGGCCGGGTTTACTACTTCATAACTGATTTTGATAAAATTCAACAATTGTGTTGAAAATGGGATTCTAAAATTATTTGTATACATGAAGTTCTGTAAAGTGGCCAATTAGGATGGAAATTGGCTTATGATGAAATTCGAGATTTTGGTTGAAATGGGTTTCTAAAATTATTTTTAGGTGAAGTTCTGTAATTTGGCCATTTAGGAAGAATATCATCCTATAATCTATGAAAAACACTAACACTAATCATTTCCGGATAAATACCGGGTACCCCACTAGTATCTGCATAGAAAGTAAAAAAAAATAAATAAATCCCAATGTAATAAGCATTACCAAAGAACTAGCAAGGAGTGATGTTGAGTTTGAATATCTCATTGTCCGGTTCATCATTTTCCAAGCGAATACTCCGAAGGAAAAATGAGTTTCCGTATTAGCCTAGAGCGAAGCACAAGTTAAATATTTTAAATACGTCTACCATTGCGCTTGCTATTGTAGCCAAACCAACATCGTATTGCTCAAATACTTACGTTACAAGTTTAATAAAACTAATTGTGGAAAATGGTATAAAATCAGCTGCAGTTCTACCAATTAATGAAAAGAACCCATCATTGTTGGATTTGGATAGTGTAATGAAAAAATTAATTAGGTCTTAAGATGAATGATATGAGGTTCCTCAATCAAGAATCTGAATAAAATCATGAGTGATATTAAGGAATTCCAGTATTTATGTCTCGCTCACAGAAATTTAAGCATTGCAATATTGGAAAACGCTAAATTTAATAAAATGGTTGCAAGGAACAACAATACACAAGCACAATAGTGATATCAAAGTTAGAGGCTAAGGTGGATGAGATTAAACAACAAAAGATTTCAAATAATGTGACGAGCCAAAAGATATCGTCCGAACAATTTTCACAAAGGTCAATGCCGAGTTAAAAGATATTAATATTAAAGATAATTAAATAATTAATAAAAAAATAATTTAAGAACGAAGCTGGATGATGTTCGATCTAATCATTGTAACATAGATAATTGTCAGAGAAAGTTGAACAGGTCAAAACATTTGAGGAATTAATTAGGTTCCCTAAAGGCATTTTGCTTGAAAATACTACACTTCCTAAAAAAACTAAGGTAAGATGGATTAACAAAATTAAAAATTGGAAATTTAACCTTGCCGCAACCTGATTGCTGAACATTTTAATAATTATTTCGTAATTATATTTTTTCATTTTACATGAAACGAACCAAGACGAAGTTAAAAAAATTATAACTAGACTAAAATCAAAGTCACCTAGTGGACTATTATAATGTGTAACGATGTCAAAACTGTCACGATGTAGCTATCTCGAAATTATTTATTAGTTTATCTCGAAACTAATAAATAATTCATTAGCTGAGTCAAGATTTCCAGATGACCTAAAAACATCAAAAGTTATCCCTCTACTAAAATTGCCAGGCTAAAGAACCCATTTACCAAACAATATACCAATTTAAATTCCTACTTCATTTAATAAGATCTTTGAAGAAATTATAAGCTTACTAATAGCAGAGCCTACTGTATAAATAAGAGGCTCCAGCACCAACTGTATTTTTTAATCAGCTTAAAATAAGGTGAATACAATTTTTTCTTTACTATGCAACTATTTATAATGGGAAAATGGTTATTTTACAGTACTTAAAGCAACCATGTAGTTAAGTAAAGCTACCTACCGGAAGAACCGTATATTTCAAACAGAAATCGTATTTATGCGTTAAATAAAATAAAATTTAAATTATTAAGTATTTAATATGTATTGCGTATAATTCGCTAAGACTTAACTACATGGTTGCTTTCTATATATAGAAAGTAATCAAAAGTGTAATTAGCAATTCAGTCGCTTTAGCCTGATGAGATTGACTGAAAATTTTGTAGCTCTTATTCAGATGGGAACTGAACTTGCAAAATTTTTGATAATTTCGCTCTAAGTAAAAAATATTATTAGTAAGGCTAATATGACAATAAAATATATTAGTAAATCAATTATTATTATTTTAAGGCTCGTTAGTATTATTTGTTTAAAACCGTTGCTATCGAACCCCATTCGGGGGTCATTTTGAAAAGCTTAACAAATAAAGCGGAATTGACACTATAGGTAACAGAGTGACGTCTCTGATTATATTTTCGAAAATGTTTTATAAAACAAAATGTGACAGCTAATTCTTCAGTGCAATTGTCATCAAGTTTGAAGAAAATATTCTTTAATAAAAATATTTAAATATTCTTTTATTCTTTAATTTTAAATAAGATTTGACAGCGATCAAAAATTGTGTCTTACAATAGATTTTCACAATAATTCTGATAGGTGGCAGGTTACCTAGTGTCAATAAAATAATCACAAATTTTTTACTAAAACCAAAAAGGAGAATAGTTAACAGAGAATCTAACCAGAATAATTCGTTTGTTGTGATTTTGTGTATGAAAATTTGCCTCAGGTACTGTGGTATATACAATTTTGGCGGAAGTAAAAAAATATTCCTTCAGATTTTTAATATTTATTTAGGCCATCCAAATTTATTAGACTCATTATTATATCAAGAGTACATACTAAATATAACTAAATAAGTACAAGCGTATATTGTTTATTAGATTCCGAATAGCAATATATTTTACTCAAAAAATTAGACAACAAAACATTTTCGAAAACAGCCTAAGTGATAATTCCTAAAACCGAACAAAACATTTTAATTTAAAAAAAGTTTTAAAGAAGCCTCCTGCAAAACTTTCGACATTAATTTTTTTTTGGCAATTTTTCAACAAAAGAACTTGATGGAATTAAATTCTTCTCATCAAAATTACCCAAAAAATTACTGTCGACAATTTTTAAGTAGGCGCCTTAAGTCTCAGAAGGATTTTTTATGGACATTTTTTTTGGTAATTTTGATGAGAAAAATTTAATTCCGACAGTAATTCGGAAGAACTTGACGGAGTTAATAACATTTTTCACTGTCAGGTTCTTCTGATAGCAAAATTACCAAAAAGTTACGGTCGACAGTTTTGAATGGTGGACAGACTAAGCTGATACCATTGGGTGATTTTTACAATATCTTGATAAGATCCGTTGACGTATTAAATAGGAAAAATATGGAAAGTGCGGCAGATCGAAGTATGGAATACAAATTTTGAATGATATTGTTTTAGACAGTAATGATAAGAATGATTCATTTAACTAAACTCAAAACGGGTATAACATGAAGGACAATATAAATATTTTAGAACAATGAAGTATATCGAATTAAAAATGATTAATTCAAAACCGATAATTTTTTGTTTTATCCACAACCAAGGATAAAAGTAAAAATCCCAAATTAGTTGACTCACCACGTTACACATTAACCTTTATAATATGTATACAAATTATCGATGAATTTCTAAACCAATTTTTTTTTATAACGAAAATTTTACAATCAATAATATCGTATAAAACGCGTAATCATATTCTATTTATAAAATAACAAATCCATAATCCTAAATAACAATACTGTTATTTGGAAATAATTAGAAACCTATAAAAAAAATAAAGTGTCTACGTCATTCCAAATTCTATTGTGATATTTTATTACCTCTCTCCGTCTCCATTATGTACCAGTAGCTACACCATATTGATACATATTTACATAAGCATAATTTAGCTGGAAGCACTCGGTTAGACAATAATTGAAACAATCCATCAAAAATCATTAACGAATGTAGCCAACCGTACCGCCAGAAGTAGAAAACAATTTTTTTTCTGTGTTACTAAATAAATAAACACAAGACTTTTTTTTTAATTAAAATAAATAAATAAACATTATCATTTGGAATGGATTATCCAACACAAAATAATTTTTATAATTTTCTTTAACTTAGAGATTAACACTTGTAGAGGATTAGAATTTTAATTTTTTTTTTGTTATGCGGTTAGAAGGAAATTGGAAAATACGATAATTATCGGTTTGGTTACGAATACAAAATGGATTTAAGATGAGAGAGTGGAAATTTCTAATTTAATTATACGACACGAATGAGTACAAATATTTGGCAGATGGTCGGTCAGTTATTAATGGAATTACATTTAACTAAAACTAAGTGACAGATAAGCCACATCGCAATATCAAACAGTTCATTCATCATATTTGACAAGTTAAAATCTACATAATTTATTCGTTGACAATTAAAATGAATTATTGAATTTTAACATTTTGAATTATATTTGTTTGTGGTGGTACATCATTGAGACAGTTAGTATGAGTTTACCCTAAGTGGTGGAAGGGGATTACTCTCGGTTAGACAAGCAAAAAAAAATCCCATAAAATCAAGTTTTTTAATTATACATTTTTATGAAAAGTTATTTTAATTCGTTGTACGCCTTGGAGTAACTAAAATAGAGAAATCCCGGAAGCGGAAAAATCGAATTTTATAGAATTGATCTAAATTGTAATGTTAAATTGGGTTGCACTTTGAAAATTTTGGGATTCTTGGATTTTCCTTTCGGGATTTTGAGTTTTTTTTTGCTAGATAAGAAATATAAATGAGCCGAAGCTGGAGCTGGAATCGTAATTAAATATATAATGCTTGATTCGGGTGGGCTTATATTGGGTTGGGGAAAAATTCTACTCAAAATCAATTTTATTTAAGTAGTTATTGGCCATTATTATCTACGATCTTCTGCCATTTTTCGGAAAGTTTCATAATTCCATCGGTGTAAAACTTCTGTGGTTTATCAGCGAGAAACATTACCAAGTGATTTTCACAGTGCTTCTTTGAAGCCAACTTTAGACCATCAAGTTAGTTATGCAGAGATCGAAACAAATGGTAGTCAGAGAGTGCAAGGTCCGGGCTGTACGCTTCTAGAATGGAAGCGAGGAAAACATCTATATGCTGTTGTATTCGATAAAGCATCTTGACCGTAAATACCATATATTTTTTTCAAACATCGGCTGTGTTTTTGCCTTTCTCGTAGTAAAATTGCAAAATATAGCGAATTTTTTTCAGAATTTCACTCATTTTCACACCAATATAACTTTTGACACGATTCACGAGATACAAAACTAACTCCATGAAAATTGTAGGTTGAAACGTCACCTTCCAAACTCGCATCAGCGTGACGCAATCTGATTACTGTTGCTCGATATATGATACACCATCTAGTGCCAACAATATCTCTCAATACTTTTTCCCCAACCCATTATATGAGAAAATGAAAAAAATGAAAATGAGAAAATAAAAATGAAAAAATGAAAATGAGGAAGTAAAATGAAAATAAATCAAATAAAATAAAAAAATGAAAATGAGAAAATAATAATGAGAAAATGAAAGTATAAAAATGAAAATGAGAAAATGGAAATGAGAAAATGAAAATGAGAAAATGAAAATAAGAAAATGAAAGTGGGAAAATGAAAATGATAAAATAAAAACGACAAACTGGAAATGATAAATTGAAAATGAGGAAATGAACATGAGGAAATGAAACTGAGAAAATGAAAATCAAAAAATTAAAAATTGAAAATTAAAAAAAATAACAAAAAAATGAAAATGGGAAGCTAAAATTGAGAAAATGAAAATGTAAAAATGAAAATGAGAAAATGAACATGAGAAAATGAAACTGAGAAAATGAAAATGAAAAAAATATAAATGTAAAAATGAAAATGGGAAGCTGAAAATGTGAAATTGAAAATAAAAATGCGAAATTGAAAATAAGAAAATGAAAGTGGGAAAATGAAAATGACAATATAAAAATGAGAATTTGGAAATGAGAAACTGAAAATGAGAAAATGAAAATGAAAAAAATAAAAATGAGAAATGAACATGAGAAAACGAAAATGAGAAAATAAAAATGAAAAAATGAAAATGAGGAAGTAAAATGAAACTAAATCAAATAAAATAAAATAATGAAAATGAAAATTGTAAAAATGAAAATGAAAAATTGGAAATGAGAAAATTAAAATGAGAAAATGAAAATTAGAAATGAACATAAGAAAAAGAAAATAAGAAAATGAAAGTGGGAAAATGAAAATGATAAAATAAAAACGACAAACTGGAAATTATAAACTGAAAATGAGAAAATAAACATTAGAAAATGAAACTGAGAAAATGAAAATAAAAAAATTAAAAATTAAAAAATGAAAATTAAAAAAATTAAAATTGGAAGCTGAAATTGAGAAAATGAAAATGTAAAAATGAAAATGAGAAAATGAACATGAGAAAATGAAACTGAGAAAAAGAAAAAATATAAATGAAAAAATGAAAATGGGAAGCTGAAAATGAAAATGTAAAAATTAAAATGAGAAAATGGAAATGAGGAAATGTAAATGAGAAATGAACATGCGAAATTGAAAATAAGAAAATGAAAGTGGGAAAATTAAAATGAGAAAATAAAAATGAGAATTTGGAAATGAGAAACTGATAATGAGAAAATGAAAATTAAAAAATGAAAATGAGAAATGAACATGAGAAAATGAAAATGAGAAAATAAAAATGAGAAAATGAAAATGTAAATATGGAAATGAAAAAGTCGAAATGAGAAAATAAAAATGAGAAAATGAAAATTAGAAATGAACATAAGAAAAAGAAAATAAGAAAATGAAAGTGGGAAAATGAAAATGACAACATAAAAATGAGAATTTGGAAATGAGAAACTGAAAATGAGAAAATGAAAATTAAAAAATGAAAATGAGGAAGTAAAATGAAACTAAATCAAATAAAATAAAATAATGAAAATGAGAAAATAAAAATGTGAAAATGAAAATTGTAAAAATGAAAATGAAAAATTGGAAATGAGAAAATTAAAATGAGAAAATGAAAATTAGAAATGAACATAAGAAAAAGAAAATAAGAAAATGAAAGTGGGAAAATGAAAATGATAAAATAAAAACAACAAACTGGAAATGATAAACTGAAAATGAGAAAATGAACATTAGGAAATGAAACTGAGAAATTGAAAATAAAAAAATAAAAAATTAAAAAATGAAAATTAAAAAAATGAAAATGGGAAGCTGAAATTGAGAAAATGAAAATGTAAAAATGAAAATGAGAAAATGAACATGAGAAAATGAAACTGAGAAAATGAAAAAATATAAATGAAAAAATGAAAATGGGAAGCTGAAAATGAAAATGAGAAAATTAAAATGAGAAAATGGAAATGAGGAAATGTAAATGAGAAATGAACATGCGAAATTGAAAATAAGAAAATGAAAGTGGGAAAATGAAAATGATAAAATAAAAACGACAAACTGGAAATGATAAACTGAAAATGAGAAAATGAACATTAGGAAATGAAACTGAGAAATTGAAAATAAAAAAATTAAAAATTAAAAAATGAAAATTAAAAAAATGAAAATGGGAAGCTGAAATTGAGAAAATGAAAATGTAAAAATGAAAATGAGAAAATGAACATGAGAAAATGAAACTGAGAAAATGAAAAAATATAAATGAAAAAATGAAAATGGGAAGCTGAAAATGAAAATGAGAAAATTAAAATGAGAAAATGGAAATGAGGAAATGTAAATGAGAAATGAACATGCGAAATTGAAAATAAGAAAATGAAAGTAGGAAAATGAAAATGAGAAAATAAAAATGAGAATTTGGAAATGAGAAACTGATAATGAGAAAATGAAAATAAAAAAATGAAAATGAGAAATGAACATGAGAAAATGAAAATGAGAAAATTAAAATAAAAATGAGAAAATGAAAATTAGAAATGAACATAAGACAAAGAAAATAAGAAAATGAAAGTGGGAAAATGAAAATGATAAAATTAAAAAAAATTACAAAAAAATGAAAATGGGAAGCTGAAATTGAGAAAATGAAAATGTAAAAATGAAAATTAAAAAATGAACATGAGAAAATGAAACTGAGAAAATGAAAATGAAAAAAATATAAATGTAAAAATGAAAATGGGAAGCTGAAAATGTAAAAATGAAAATGAGAAAATGAAAATGAGAAATGAACATGCGAAATTGAAAATAAAAAAATGAAAGTGGGAAAATGAAAATGACAACATAAAAATGAGAATTTGGAAATGAGAAACTGAAAATTAGAAAATGAAAATGAAAAAAATAAAAATGAGAAATGAACATGAGAAAACGAAAATGAGAAAATAAAAATGAAAAAATGAAAATGAGGAAGTAAAATGAAACTAAATCAAATAAAATAAAATAATGAAAATGAGAAAATAAAAATGAGAAAATGAAAATTGTAAAAATGAAAATGAAAAATTGGAAATGAAAAAATTAAAATGAGAAAATGAAAATTAGAAATGAACATAAGAAAAAGAAAATAAGAAAATGAAAGTGGGAAAATGAAAATGATAAAATAAAAACGACAAACTGGAAATGATAAACTGAAAATGAGAAAATGAACATTAGGAAATGAAACTGACAAAATGAAAATCAAAAAATTAAAAATTAAAAAATTAAAATTAATAAAAATAACAAGAAAATGAAAATGGGAAGCTGAAATTGAGAAAATGAAAATGTAAAAATGAAAATGAGAAAATGAACATGAAAAAAATATAAATGAAAAAATGAAAATGAGGAAGCCGAAAATGAAAATAAATCAAATGAAAATGAGAAAATGAAAATGAGAAAATGTAAATGAGAAATGTACATGCGAAATTGAAAATAAGAAAATGAAAGTGGGAAAATGAAAATGAGAAAATAAAAATGAAAATTGGGAAATGAGAAACTGAAAATGAGAAAATGAAAATGTAAAACTGAAAATGAGAAATGAACATGAGAAAATGAAAATGAGAAAATAAAAATAAAAATGAGAAAATAAAAATGAAAAACTGGAAAATGAGGAAATGTAAATGAGAAAATAAAACTAAGAAAATGAAAATTACATACATAATTAGAATTAGAAAATAATTAATATTAGATTAAAAGTCTGAAAATTGACATATTATATTTTCTCAGTTGCTTGTGTTTTCTATAAAAATTTCAAATTGGTCGGACCCGTCCAGTCAAGAGGCTCAATTAAATGTTTAGATTAGTGTCCCTTACGTGAAAATTCCTAATAGTTATAAATATTCAAATGAAAAATACTATATCTTAGAGTGAGGCTATGAGCCCTTGAACCTATGCAGTATGCACATCTTATTATCTCATTTGTCAGCAACCAGAGCCTCGCTATGCATCTATTCTATGTGGGTCTATTCGCTCTTGCGTCGGCTAAAAAAAAGAAGTGGGGGTGTGGCTGTGTCGTAAATACACCCGTGTATTTGACGTGAATACGTGTACGTTACGAGTACTATTTTCTTTGAGCGTATTGTATGTATATGCCATAATCATTTTTGAACAATAAGAAGTCCTTCAGATTTCTATGTTTTATTTGTGATGGCAACATTTTCCTTTCGTCGGGTTCAGGAAAGAAATCAAGCAAACAAATAATTACTGTATTATAACTTTATTTTGAAAGTATTGACTAAGTTCCTTCCTAATTGGCCATATTCGAGAACTTTATCCAAAAATCATTTTAGAATCCCATTTCCACCGTACATGCTGAATTTCATCAAAATCGGATAAGAAATGGCCAAATTCCTTCCTAATTTGCCATATTCAAGAACTTTATCTAAAAATAATTTTAGAATCACATTTCCATTCCGCATACCAAATTTCACTAAAATAGGTTAAGGAATATCCAAGTTCATTCCTAGTTGGCCATATTCCAGAACTTCATCCAAAAATCATTTTAGAATCCCATTTCCACCGTACATGCTGAATTTCATCAAAATCGAATAAGAAATGGCTAAGTTCCTTCCTAGTTGGCCATTTTCCAGAACTTCATCCAAAAATCATTTTAGAATCCTATTTCCATCACGCATACCAAATTTCATTAAAATCGGTTAAGAAATAGCCAAGTTCCATAATAATTGGTCATATTGCAGAACATTTTTTTAAATTTTCTGTCGTTTCTTATGGACGAGTATTACAAAAAATGGCGGTGCTTCCCCCGCCTCCGCAAGCGATGCGTCACAGTCCTCACTCAACGTAACAAATTCTTTGATCCTTTCTCTATCGAGTGGTGTAATTAAATTTTGGATGTAGATGATAGATATTTGGCTGCAGCATAAAATCGTATACCCATTATTTTGTTATCATCAGTTTTTTGAATTACCCCCCCCCATATATGTATATGAAAATAAAGACGTATTCACGTCAAAACCAATCACCCGCTTAGCGTCGGTTCTTCGTTATGCGTCCTTTTTCTTTGTTTCCATTTTTCTGTTTTCTCATACAACTAGTGAGAATTTTCGTTGCTATTAGAATATTTGATAATTTTTTGGTTTATTTTTCCTTCGAATTTGTAGTATAACATGTAACTCGATATGCGTCGAAATTCAGTTTGCGTCTCTCCGTGTGGAACCGAACAGGGACGCAAAGCGGGACCTTGGTGTATGTATTTTCTTTTAGAATTGTTTCCAAGAGTGGGTTAACTTGTTTAATAATATAAACAAAAATTTGAATGTTATTTAAACTGTCTAGTATAGTCTTTCATCATAACTTGAAACATTTATGATTCCACCTGTCATTAGAAGCATACGAGCAATACAATTCCTTTGATTTGTGTTCTCAGCTCTGAAAGAAAAATTGAATATTATAGAAATTAGTGTTGAACCCGGTATCCTAAAACTAGACGGCCGAAACAGACAAACTATACCCGGTACCAATTTATTGATAGTAATGAAAAAAACAAAAAAAATTATAATTTTCTTAAATACTTAAAATTGAATTGAAGAATGAAGAAGAATGAAGCAGTTTATTTCTTTGCTGGTCATAAATAATTACGATCTCACTAAACATATGTTCTTTAGGTATTCTGCTGGGAGGTGAAGACAAGCATCATCGCACCAATGGATGTCTTACCATTTAATGTAATTTTCAAATTTAAGCGACGTATCACGTTTGTTTTTCTGATTTTCCTAATCAGGAAGATTTTTTGCTTCATTTTCTGTTATCCGATATATTACCCGGTTCATTACTCAGTTTATTATGTTGTTGCAGAATTTTCAAAAACTACTTTGATTTTGGTCGCTGCAACTTCCAAATAGCTTTCACTGGAAAAAGTAGCAGGTCAAGTTTGATGTGGGAAGCATAGACTTTTATATAAAATTGGCCAAATTTATAATTTTTTATTGTAATTTTATGTATACATATACTTACAACATTTTCTCTCATTTCAGACATAGGCCACCTAAAGCAAAGGATGAAGCAATAGGCGGATCATGGTTTGTGGTAAATGTTTCCCAAGTATACGTAGCGTCTGAATTATTTAATTAATAGTTTGCAATGATTTTTATTAAAGGGTCATCAAATTTTTATGTTTTTAACATGGTTGCTGTCAATAGCGGCATTCGTAATGATTTTCGTCTATATCGGTGACTGGGTAACAAGTCCACACTCAATTATTGGTACAATAACATTTGGTCTAGCATTTATCCATCCGCTTTTGGCTGTTGCTACACGACCAGGTCAAAATGCCGACGATCATAAGCGTTTGATGTTCGGATTTACGCACATGATTGGCGGTATGGGAGTACATATTGGCGCCCGTAAATATACATAGGCATCAGTTTTTTTTGTTTTGTTTAATCATTTCTATTTTATTTCCAGTCGTCACAATCAACAAGTCATATTCGCTGCAGAGGATGCAAAATGTATCGCGTGCCTTTGAAATCGTATTTGCCCTCTACTGTGGTGTACACATTGTTGCACATATGATAGTCAGCAGAATTAATAAACCCGATTACAATGGGAAAGTGACTAAAATATTTTTGGTACTTTACTGCATTCTTATGCTTTGCTTTGCAGTCGCCCTTATTGTATTAGTGGCAGTTGCAGATTATAATATACCGAGTAACTTTGCAAAGTAGAATTTTTGTTTGATTTTTAATTTATTCTGAGTAAATTTCATTTGTAAGAAAAAAAAATGATTTTTGTGTTTTTTCTTTTATTGTTTTGCTTCCACAACAACAGCCAAAGACCAAAAAAACAAAAAAAAAAAATACAAACGAAGCGGTTTTTGTGGAGAAAGCTTCAAATAAAAAATGGCTGACAATCATTTCATTCGATTCGAGCGAGACGACTACAACAAACATCTAAATACCGAATAAAATTGAAATTATTCGAAATAAATCGATAATACAAAAATTTCGATGTGGAGAAATGTATTTTTCGAACATCGAATACTATTTTCGAATTTGTTATCCTAGTGAATATACGAAATAACGATGTGTGCGGAGAAAAATTCGTGCATACGAGCCGGCGGATGAATTTATTTGGTTGGTAATGAAAAATGTTTTTGAATTTAGTTGCGCGGCAAGGGTGACACGGAAAACTTGAACCAAACAAAAAATTCAGTTATCCGAAGAAAATCATGAAAATTGAATACGCTCATAAAGCAGAGAGAGAGAGAGAGAGAGAGAGATGAAATAGTTTTATTACGTTATTTTTTCAGGTTGAATTACAAAATTTTAATTACGAAAGTTAGATTAATAGTGTGAATGTATATGTGAGTGTGTGTTTCTGGATGTGTGGAACGAGTGGATTTATGAGTGATTAGTTGTCAGGCGTACGTATTTTTTTTTTTTTTTGATGCGGTTTAATTTTCCTGCTTTTTATTAGTTTGGTTTTGTATGAGGGAGGAGGTTGGTGGTTTTTCTTTCGGTAGAAATTTTTTTTTAGTTAACTTTTTTGTTGCTTTTATGAAGATTGAGGTTTTGATTTGAACAGTTTGAATTTGATTAATGATTGTTGAGTTATACGTAGAGTAAATTTCTACGATGTAATTTTAATTAAGAAATTGAAGAATTAAAAGGGTCAAAGGGAATTTTTCTTTTTGTGGCGGTATTACGGACTATAAGTAGGTAATACACATAATTTGTTTTCGTTTTAGAACGGTTAATGACTCATGAATATATGTATGTAAATGCGGGTGTAATTTATGGTATTTCTATTTATATAAAATACCAACATTTTTGATCTCTATAGAATTCGGGCACATGACTGACCTACAATTTATTCAAATAAACTTAGTCTGCTTGTATATTGGTGATGATTTAGCTAAGTAGCCAAGCTTACCGTGTTTGTGTTTAACATCAAACTGTTCTATTATTCATACACACAAAACGTGATAATTAGTACGCAACTATTCGTCCTTACAATTTTCTTCTCTCTAGCTCTGCATTGTGAATGTTTTCTTCAATTTTCTTACCGACTTCACCTAGGGAAGTACAAAACTATTTTTAGGTATGTTTATGGTAAGTATAAATTCTGCTTCCCACGTGTTGTTGCCTTCCGTTTTGCCAAAATTCAGATTAAAGCATCATAAGTAAGGTGCGGTTATCTTATCAATAGGTCACCATTTTTGACGATTAGGGTTTTTGACCAGATATTCTTAGACCATCAAAAATAATTTTGAACGGGTGTTCGCACAATGGACTGTATTAAGATTTTTTCATTACGCCAGAAAACAACAAGCTCGTATTCTACACCTACTTGTAAAAATGACCTGATAAATTGAACACGAGCCATTGGCAAATCGGCTATTTTTTGTTCTTCATGAATGGGCTTAGATTTGAAACATGGTATGCATTTCCTTACGACTTGACGCACTAGTGTTCTTGCTCCAATGATCCAAAACCGTTGTTTTAGTATACTTAATAATAGTGTTGGACCAGCATGCCGATATTTGATGTGATTTTCTTCAATGAATCTACACACAATTAGCAACTTGGACGATAATATGATCGGATGCCGAATATTGTAATCGATTGCTGTGCGCGATAATCGTCCACCAACGCTGAGAACGCCATGTACATCGATGAATGGATTCAAAAAACGTAAACTTGAACCTTTGCCAATCTCTTCACACAAATTCAGCGTTTTGACTTCAGGTGCGAATATTTCATCTTATAAATTTCCACCTCAGCTCTAACCAAATCACTCGCTCGTATTTTTGAACATCTTAATTGTTTTGGCGTTCGCAGAACCTTCGAATACTTAAATATTAACGCTAAAATTTGTGTCAGCTTTAAAAAACTCAACATACGTTCCACCAACTGTACCATCACTTCATTTTTATTTGAAGCAACAACCAAACACTCTACTTTCTTTTGAATTTCATCGTATTCGCTATCACTAAGCATTTGACAAGGCCACTTTTTCCTTGAAGCATGCGACCAATGGGGGCCATTCCACCATAACCTTGATTGTTTTAATTGAGTTTGAGTTGCACCTCTTGATACCAAATCAGCCGGGTTTTCGTTGCCCGATACATGACTCCAATGATTGCGCTCATATAATTTCGGAATGACTGATAATCGATCACGTCACCTTTCACTGGATAATTTGTCAACCAATTGAACACCACAGTAGAGTCAGTCCACGCAAAGATTGACTTGATTGTAATTCCCATTCCGCCTTGCACCTCCTTCATCAATTTACTTAAAATCACCGCTGAACATAATTCCAATCTAGGAATTGTGAGGAAATTTGTTGGAGTTACCTTTGACTTACTGGTATAGAATGACACTTTAGTGTTGCCATCAGGACTGACCACCTTGACGTAAAAACACGCACCATATGCATCACAACTGGCGTCGCAGAAACCATGGATTTTGACTTCAGATCTACTGTAAATCCATCTTAGAATTTCAACCGTTTCAATTTCTTTTAACTGTTCACGCATGCAAACCCATTGGTTTTTTAACGTCAGCGCGGCAGCTCTTCGTCCCAGTCTACGTTTGCTTTCCAAAGCAGTTGCAATAACATTTTGACCTGTACAATACAATCTCCGATACTAATCCCAATGGGTCAAACACTCGACTGTTTTTACGTATAATGCCACCTTTTGTTGATATTCCTTTTTCGTTTAACCGAACCTTGAATATGAATCTATCACGCACAGGTTCCCAATGGAGACCTAACACCTTCACGTTTTCGTCTGGAGCCTCGATTGACTTTAAGCACATAACCACATTACTTTGTGGTAAGCCATCGAGCAAGATCGAAGAGTTTGAGATCCACTTCTTCAATTTCATTTTATTTTCTTCGAATAATTTGATCAAATCTTCTCGCAGATTCACTAATTCGGATTCAGTATTGCACCCTGTCATTATGTCATCCACATACGTGTCCCGTTCAATCACTCTTGCAGCTTTCACGTCCCGGTCTTTTTCGATCGTTCATATTTCCATTAGTGTGCGTGTTACCAACTAAGGTACACACGTTGTTCCATACGTCACTTTGATGACAGTAGAAATCTATTGGGCTATCTGGATCATCGCGCCACACTATTTTCTGCCATTTTGCGTCTTCGTCAACTATTCGAATCTAACGATGCATTTTTCCACATCTACAGTTAACACGAATTTGTGTACCCTAAACCTTAACAAAATGGAAGAATATAATGTTGATTGGACTACTGGACCTTTCCTCATGACATCATTATTTAAAGAATATCTGGAGGAGCGTATTTACTCTGGTTTTAATTTTATCATGTGACCTAGCTGTCTATATTCGGCCATGAATAATTTGTATTGTCGTTGGAACTCCGGATCTCTTTTAAATCTATTTTCAAAAGATTTCAATCTATTAATCGCTTGATAAGTGTTGTTGCTCAGTTCCGTTGGAGAAATTTTAAACGGAATTTTCACCACAAATCTACCTGCATCATTCCGTGTTGTAGTGCGGATGCGTATATTTCTTCGCAGATCTCGTCTTCTAAAGTTAAATGGCTCTTGGCTGGAACTCGCTCTAGTTTCCAAAATTTCCTTAATGAATATTCTATAGACTCTAATGTACTCACTCCAACAAAGGCTGACGATAATTCTGACTGCGACTGTTGCCCTGATATGACCCAACCAAATTTCGTGACCCAACCCAACTTCGTGTTTTGAGCAACTATATTCGGTGATCTTCACTTTTGATTTGTCCGTCAATTAAAATATTGAAAAACTGATCGGCTCATATTAACATCTCGATCGGACTGGGAATGTTATACGTAGGATCGGCAAGCTTCAAATTCGTAAATTGATTCAGTTGGTTAATATTAATTTCCCTTTGTGGCAGTGACACAGTTATCTTTGGCAGCACAAATGCTTCAATTGATGCAACTACATTGGACTTACAAACCGTTGCTTAAACCGGCCAGGAGAATTGTATTCCGATTTATCCTCAACTTGCATCTTTGCGCCGCACTCTCACAAATAAACGACGCTTTAGATCCACTATCGAGTAATGCTCGCCATGGTCTTATTTGATGTCAATCCTCTGTTTCAATATACAAAATGACAGTTAGCCTTGATGGAACTTCTTCCTTTGGTTGGAGATCTTCACTCGCAATATTAGACTGAATTGATTTTGACTCAATTGAAGAAATGCCCACATGGAGTAGTGTATTGTGGTTCCTCCCGCAGGTTGTACATCGGACCTTTGACAGACATCTAGATTCTCCATGCTCTGGTTTCAAATTAAATGTTGGGCATTTGTACAATACATGATCATCACGTTTTACCGGCTGTATTGGCCGAATATTCTATAAGTTGCAAAACTTCAAACAATCTGCTAATTGTAGGAAAATCTTCATTCCTCGTTTCTTCCATCCATTTTGATTTTGTCTCACAATCTAATTTATTCAAAATATTTCGAATGATCCATGGGCCCCTTTTTTCAGCTTCTGCTCCAAGATCCTTCACTCCTCTTAAAATCTCGTCCGATGTATCTAATACTTTTCGAATGCCGCTCGCTGATGGAGCACTGATTGATGGTTGGTCCAGAAACGTACCCACAAATGTATTAACAATTTGGTTTTTGCAACTATAACGATCCCGTAACTTTTGTAATGCCTCATTGTAGTTGGCATCACTAATCTTCTTTTTCAAATACCCGAGAAGAAATTGAAATTTTTGTGATGGACCTAGGCTTGTTTTTTCGTGTATGTTTGCACAGTAGAGGTCGTAGAATGTTTCCCATTCAGCATATTCACCCGAAAAAAATGGCGCCGATGATCTTGGTAGTTTAAGTTCCTGGACCCCATATTGACCTATATGCGACGCTTCATTTATTGTGTAATTCATGTTTGGTTCTGTTGTTTTCAGCCTTATCCATGAACCTAATTTTGCCTCAATTTCAAAGGATTTTTTTTCCACCTCATTAATCTCTAACGGTTCATCTGGATTGGCAAAAATCAAATCCCGTTCGACTTCCTTAAAATGAGTTAAGATTTCACGCATGGACGTGAGTCGAGCTTGAACACCTTCTAGTATCGCATCTTCAGGTAATTCATTCGCAAACTGCTGCAGTGATTCTATTTTTGTCTCAAACGATACACGTTGAGCTTTCCAAGCTTTGATTCTCTTCTACATTTTCTCTGCTTTACTAATTTAACTTCACTTATTTTGTTAGGTTAGCTGCCACTAGTTGGACGAACTGTTATTGCCCGTTGACACACCGGTAAATTTCCGGTTAAATCAATCCCTGACTGAACCCCTTAATATCTTCTTCAACCCTAACTCATTATAAAACACAATTGTCAATTGAAACTTCAACTTAACCTCCAACTCCACCAAAACTCAACTTTCATCAAAATTCTTAACTCAACCGTCAACTCATCCCCAAATTAAAGACTCAACTAAATTCCTAAATCAACACGGTTCACATGAAGTCAACTTAATCCCTAACTGAACCATCTCTCAATGCTCAAATCAACACACACCTCAAATATTTCCAAACTGAGTGCATCATTCAACTCTAATTTTACTTCTACTCAAATCTCAATTTAACCAAAATTGAACGCTCGTACCAATCCCTAAATCAACGTGATCCTTAACTCGACACAGTCCCAAAAACTATATGCTTATAAGAACTCAACTCACAACAACTTAAGCTAATTTCCAGCCCAACTTCGAATAAATCCCAACTGAACCGTTTACTGAACCTCAACTGAACCCTATTTCAACCCGAACGCTACCCTAACCTAACATAAACTCATTATTTAACTTAGTAAATTTTAGTTTATACATTTGCATTTTTTAAGCGAGTCATGTATTCAATAGTTGAAGCAGATAACCAAAACGTCAAAACGGAGGTTTCTGTCTTTCGTTCCCACTTATTCAACGAACATAATTTACCATCGCTTGGCCAAAACAATATAACCAACAAATTCGAAAGTACCAAGGCCAGATTGACCAATATTTTGGGTGAACAAATCTTAAAGATAACATCGCCAGTTATCAAGAAGCAAAGAGAAAAGGGAAAATCCAAGTTGAATTTTTCAACTCTGAATTCAACCAGAAAAAAAGGAAATAGAAAATTTCAAATTTGAATACGCAAACTTTAACCAGCCATGCAAAAATGTTTAAAATTGGAAAATATTAAACGCCCATTCAAAACCAAATATAAAAAATCCGTCATAAAGATAACCAACAGAATAACAAACCACAGAACAACAACTTGAATTGACAACGTTTCAATAAAAATTAGAAAATGGAAGAAAAAAAATTCTAACCAGTTAAATCAACCGTTTACCTAACCTCTAATCAACCCCCAAATAATACCCCAACTCAACCAAAAATTCACTCAAATCCAAATCTACCTCAACAAAACCATATTCAAGCCTAACTCGACCTCGACTCAACCCTTAATCTAACCATAGTCTCAAACATAACTGGACAAACTCAACTTTCAAGTCAAACGATCAATTCTACACGGTTCGAAGAGTACAAGCGTACACGAACTTAACGTAATGTAATCTCCAACTCAATACAACACTGAAATAAAACCCAAACTAAATCTCACAGCTCAACCGCAACTCAATGCCCCTACTCGACAATAATTCAACCCTTAACGCAACTCTCAACTAAATGGCCAACTCAACTCTCAAATCAACACAGTTTTAAAAGCTACATCCGTACAATGAACTCAATTCAAGCTAACGCTAATTCAACCATCAATTCAACGTATAAATAATTCCCTAGCCCACAAACTCAACCCTTAAACCAGCTTATAGAAAATTGGCAACTTGGTAATATCACCAGGATAAATACAAAATATTGGCGAAACAAAATTCCAAATCGAACAAGCCGTTCTGAAATACCATTGGATACAGACGGACATCCAGACAGATAGACTGACATTTTTTTTTTGCTATTTCGGACTAAGGGGCTTTCAAAACATTGAGAAATAAGGTTTTGGTCCAACAAACTTTTTTACTTTTTATTTATTTATTTGATATCTACAGTGGTTACAATCGGTACAAACAATTACGGCTAACTACAATTAGTTAGAATTATATATACAAAAAAAAAATTAAATAAAACATTCTTGAATGAATTTCTCGACAAATGGAAATCGAACATTTCAAATACTGAATTGAACATCCGTGATGTTCTCAGGATAGGTTCCGAAAGACCATAGTTAGTTGGCACCGGGTCAATGAATAAAAGTCCATCACGTTGCCGCATTCGACGTTCGGGAGCATAGTTTTTTAGACGTGCAAGTAACTCGGTGCAATCGATGCGGGAATTGATGATATAGCACATGAACAGCGCGGAAGCTACCTCCCGGCGACAGTCTAGACGTTGCAGTTTTAGGCAGATTAGATCGATCCTGATAAGGTGAGAGGATATATTCCATAACACGCATGGACGGCAAACAACGGAGCGCGAAAAGAACAAATTGTTTCTGAACACTTTCAATCCTCCCGGAATGACAGCGGTAGGATGGCGTCCAAACTGGATATGCGTACTCCAAAATAGAACAAACAAGCGAGATGTAAAGTGATGTCAAAATTATAGGTACAATAAAATCCCTGCAGTTTCGTTCAATAAAGCCAAACATAATATACGACTTTGAAATAATAGTGTTAACATGTCTAGTAAATGTAGCGTCGGATGCAAAAATCACACCAAGATCGGAAATGAACTCAACTCGGTCAACGCCTACATTTATTGGTGAAAAATGGGTGAGCGGATACAATTAGAGGAAAGAGTCTTACATTTGCTCACGTTCAGAGCCAATCTATTGTTAAAAGCATCTCAAAGCATTTGCCCAATGAAAACAACAATGGGCCAATGTGACTACCTTGCGGCATGCCAGATGGTACACGATACAATTGGGACTAAGAACCCAAGAATCTAACGGAACGCCAACGATCAGAAAGGTAGGAACGCAACCATTTAATAGGAAAGAGCTGGCTATTTAGAC
Organism: Tipula helvola; assembly: GCA_963556165.1. Classification (NCBI taxonomy): domain Eukaryota; kingdom Metazoa; phylum Arthropoda; class Insecta; order Diptera; family Tipulidae; genus Tipula; species Tipula helvola. Next base: position 26,061,267 of record OY744483.1, read on the forward strand.
TCTCTATAACTTACTAATAAGAATAGTGTGGTCAATCGTATCAAAAGCCTTGGCAAAATCTGTATAAACAACGTCTAGCTGCTGTCTGGAATTTAAACTATCAAATAAATCACCGCAAAATGAGACCAAGTTTTTTACTGTAGACCTACCGGGATAAAATACATGTTATGCCGGAGAAATGAAATTCTTACAATGGAATTGCAAAATTTTGTGAACCATAGACTCAAATAGTTTGGGTAAGACGGAGAGAATGGCGATCCCACGGTAATTACTCACATCACTTCTTCTACCCGCCTTGAAGATTATGGATGAATACAAGAAATCGGGAAAATTCCGCGACGAAGGCTTTAATCGGGAGGACCAAACTCTCAGCATAACACCTGAACAGAATCGGAGGAAAACCATCATAACCCGATCCCTTTGCAACCTCGAGCTGGAGCAAACAATCCAGAACTTCTTTCTCGGTAAATTTGAAGTCATTAAATTGACCGAAGCTGGGGAAAGCTGGAGTCACGATAGTGGGCGAAAGAACTGGTTTATAAATGGCAGCAAAGTAATCGATGATAGCCAATGCCCTCTCAAGATATCATGGGTAAATTAAAGTCACCCACAATGATAAGTTGATTGCTAGGACGGACAAGAGACATAACAGCTAAGTCGATGTAGTTAATAAACGTATTATAGTAATCTAAGTTCAACCCGTATACGGTATATACACGGCAACTACAATAATCGAAGTATTATTGGTCAGTCTGACTCGAACAGCAATCACGTCTAGGCTAGGATGACAGGCAATCACATCACTAAGAAACGAATTCTTTACCGCAATCAAAACACCACCACCTTTACGACTAGTGTCGAAATTGTATCTATCCTTTCTATAAACCACATAATCGGATGGGAAGTACTCTTCGGAGAACATACTTATCGTTAGCCAGGTTTCGCTGATTATTATGACGTCATAATCGTGATCCAATACGCCTAATCGAAAAACCTTAGCTTTACCTGAAATGCTGGAGGCGTTGTGGTAGCATATCGAGCTGAAGTCGTTAATAGCGCTGGATGCATTAGCAGTTATTGATGTTGTTGGACCGTTAGAGTAGCTCTGTTTTTTGGTTTTTGTAAATAATTTACAAATGGACGGATTAACACACCACGAGGCCACATATCGGGACTGTTTAGCTTATTAAAATGAGCATCCTTTAATCCAATTTTAAATGAAATGAACGTAATGGAATTGTCAATTATCCGGTCAATTAGCAATTTACTTCGGTCTAAAAAGACCAAAGTATTGAAGTCCTGTCAAAAATGACGAAAAATTTGGTTGGTCCAAAACCACTTTTCTCGACGTTTTGAAAGTCCCTGAGTCTGAAAAAGCAAAAAAAAAAAATGTCCGTCCGTCTGTCTGGATGTCTGGATGTCTGGATGTCTGGATGTCTGGATGTTTGGATGTCTGGATGTCTGGACCCATGGTATCTCGAGACGGCTTGTCCGATTTGGATTTTTTTTTCGCCAATCTGTTTCTATGGTCAAGGCGGAGATTTGAAAAGCTTTTGGAGACTGTACGCCAAGGGGGTGGGGTACCTGCCATACGATAATTGACTCAAAATAACTGCTTTTATAAATATTTACGATTTTTTTATATATGCTTATTTGATTATTGAATTGGGCATTGAATTTGGCATTGAATTGGGAATTGATTTGAAGATTAAATTAGGGGTCTATTTGCGCGTTGAGTTGAAGTTGAGTTGGAGTTGAGTAGGGGTTGGATTTGGATGTGGTGAATAGTTAACAAATTTTTTATATGATGGATCTTGCCTATTTATCAACCGATTACGATGAAATTCGACATTTGTATTGGAAATGGGATTCTAAAATGATTTATGGATGAAGTTCTGGGATTTTAAAACGATTTCTGGATGAAGTTCTGGAATATGGCCAAGTATGATGGAACTTGCCTATTTATCAATCGATTATTATGAAATTTAATATGTGTGTTAGAAATGGGATTCTAAAATGAGTTTTGGATGAAGTTCTGGAATATGGCCAAGTAGGATGGAACTTGCCCATTTCTCAACCGATTACGATGAAATTCGACATTTTTATTGGAAATGGGATTCTAAAATGATTTATGGATGAAGTTCTGGGATTTTAAAACGATTTCTGGATGAAGTTCTGGAATATGGCCAAGTATGATGGAACTTGCCTATTTATCAATCGATTATTATGAAATTTAATATGTGTGTTAGAAATGGGATTCTAAAATGAGTTTTGGATGAAGTTCTGGAATATGGCCAAGTAGGATGGAACTTGCCCATTTCTCAACCGATTACGATGAAATTCGACATTTTTATTTGAAATGGGATTCTAAAATGATTTATGGATGAAGTTCTGGGATTTTAAAACGATTTCTGATTTCTTTCTAAGTATGATGGAACTTGTCTATTTATCAACCGATTATTATGAAATTTGATTTGTGTGTTAGAGATGGGATTCTAAAATGAGTTTTGGATGAGGTTCTGGAATATGGCCAAGTAGGATGGAACTTGCCCATTTCTCAACCGATTACGATGAAATTCGACATTTGTATTGGAAATGGGATTCTAAAATGATTTATGGATGAAGTTCTGGGATTTTAGAACGATTTCTGGATGAAGTTCTGAAATATGGCCAAGTATGATGGAACTTGCCTATTTATCAACCGATTATTATGAAATTTAATATGTGTGTTAGAAATGGGATACTAAAATGAGTTTTAGATGAAGTTCTGGAATATGGCCAAGTAAGATGGAACTTGCCCATTTCTCAACCGATTACGATGAAATTCGACATTTGTATTGGAAATGGGATTCTAAAATGATTTATGGATGAAGTTCTGGGATTTTAAAACGATTTCTGGATGAAGTTCTGGAATATGGCCAAGTATGATGGAACTTGCCTATTTCTTAACCGATTACGATGAAATTCGACATTTGTATTAGAAATGGGATTCTAAAATGAGTTTTGGATGAAGTTCTGGAATATGGCCAAGTAGGATGGAACTTGCCCATTTCTCAACCGATTACAATGAAATTCGACATTTTTATTGGAAATGGGATTCTAAAATGATTTATGGATGAAGTTCTGGGATTTTAAAACGATTTCTGATTTCTTTCTAAGTATGATGGAACTTGTCTATTTATCAACCGATTATTATGAAATTTGATTTGTGTGTTAGAGATGGGATTCTAAAATGAGTTTTGGATGAGGTTCTGGGATATGGCCAAGTAGGATGGAACTTGCCCATTTCTCAACCGATTACGATGAAATTCGACATTTGTATTGGAAATGGGATTCTAAAATGATTTATGGATGAAGTTCTGGGATTTTAGAACGATTTCTGGATGAAGTTCTGAAATATGGCCAAGTATGATGGAACTTGCCTATTTATCAACCGATTATTATGAAATTTAATATGTGTGTTAGAAATGGGATTCTAAAATGAGTTTTAGATGAAGTTCTGGAATATGGCCAAGTAGGATGGAACTTGCCCATTTCTCAACCGATTACGATGAAATTCGACATTTTTATTGGAAATGGGATTCTAAAATGATTTATGGATGAAGTTCTGGGATTTTAAAACGATTTCTGATTTCTTTCTAAGTATGATGGAACTTGTCTATTTATCAACCGATTATTATGAAATTTGATTTGTGTGTTAGAGATGGGATTCTAAAATGAGTTTTGGATGAGGTTCTGGAATATGGCCAAGTAGGATGGAACTTGCCCATTTCTCAACCGATTACGATGAAATTCGACATTTGTATTGGAAATGGGATTCTAAAATGATTTATGGATGAAGTTCTGGGATTTTAGAACGATTTCTGGATGAAGTTCTGAAATATGGCCAAGTATGATGGAACTTGCCTATTTATCAACCGATTATTATGAAATTTAATATGTGTGTTAGAAATGGGATACTAAAATGAGTTTTAGATGAAGTTCTGGAATATGGCCAAGTAGGATGGAACTTGCCCATTTCTCAACCGATTACGATGAAATTCGACATTTGTATTGGAAATGGGATTCTAAAATGATTTATGGATGAAGTTCTGGGATTTTAAAACGATTTCTGGATGAAGTTCTGGAATATGGCCAAGTATGATGGAACTTGCCTATTTCTCAACCGATTACGATGAAATTCGACATTTGTATTAGAAATGGGATTCTAAAATGAGTTTTGGATGAAGTTCTGGAATATGGCCAAGTAGGATGGAACTTGCCCATTGCTCAACCGATTACAATGAAATTCGACATTTTTATTGGAAATGGGATTCTAAAATGATTTATGGATGAAGTTCTGGGATTTTAAAACGATTTCTGATTTCTTTCTAAGTATGATGGAACTTGTCTATTTATCAACCGATTATTATGAAATTTGATTTGTGTGTTAGAGATGGGATTCTAAAATGAGTTTTGGATGAGGTTCTGGGATATGGCCAAGTAGGATGGAACTTGCCCATTTCTCAACCGATTACGATGAAATTCGACATTTGTATTGGAAATGGGATTCTAAAATGATTTATGGATGAAGTTCTGGGATTTTAGAACGATTTCTGGATGAAGTTCTGAAATATGGCCAAGTATGATGGAACTTGCCTATTTATCAACCGATTATTATGAAATTTAATATGTGTGTTAGAAATGGGATACTAAAATGAGTTTTAGATGAAGTTCTGGAATATGGCCAAGTAGGATGGAACTTGCCCATTTCTCAACCGATTACGATGAAATTCGACATTTGTATTGGAAATGGGATTCTAAAATGATTTATGGATGAAGTTCTGGGATTTTAAAACGATTTCTGGATGAAGTTCTGGAATATGGCCAAGTATGATGGAACTTGCCTATTTATCAATCGATTATTATGAAATTTAATATGTGTGTTAGAAATGGGATTCTAAAATGAGTTTTGGATGAAGTTCTGGAATATGGCCAAGTAGGATGGAACTTGCCCATTTCTCAACCGATTACGATGAAATTCGACATTTTTATTGGAAATGGGATTCTAAAATGATTTATGGATGAAGTTCTGGGATTTTAAAACGATTTCTGATTTCTTTCTAAGTATGATGGAACTTGTCTATTTATCAACCGATTATTATGAAATTTGATTTGTGTGTTAGAGATGGGATTCTAAAATGAGTTTTGGATGAGGTTCTGGAATATGGCCAAGTAGGATGGAACTTGCCCATTTCTCAACCGATTACGATGAAATTCGACATTTGTATTAGAAATGGGATTCTAAAATGAGTTTTGGATGAAGTTCTGGGATTTTAAAACGATTTCTGGATGAAGTTCTGGAATATAGCCAAGTATGATGAAACTTGTCTATTTCTCAACCGATTATTATGAAATTTGATTTGTGTGTTAGAAATGGGATTCTAAAATGAGTTTTGGATGAGGTTCTAGAATATGGCTAAGTATGATGGAACTTGCTCATTTCTCAACCGATTATAATGAAATTTGATATGTGCGTTGGAAATGGCAATATTTGATATGTGTGGAATATGGTCAAGTAGGATGGAACTTGACTATGCCTTAACCGCGGGTATCATTGTGTTAGACATGTGCGTTGTAAATGGGATTCTAAAATGAGTTTTCGGATAAATTTCTGGAATATGGTCAGTTAAACGGTTAGAAGTATAATTTGTTATACTATTTTCGGTATAAAGTTCTAGAATACGATTTTTCGTTTTAAATTGGATGCCTGTACCCATGTTGAAGCTTTTGACCTGTTTGGCTGTTGTTGTATAAGTAAATATATATTGGTTAAAATAGAAATCAATAATGTCAAACAGTCACACCAACTTTATGATATTATTGAAGATACCAAAGACCGAAGTTCTGATCACCTCGTGAGGTTTCAGCCCTTCATATTTTTTATTTATTAAAACAAATTTATTTGGTATTTAGCTTATTTTTTTTATTAATTTATTGTCGACGTTTCAACGGCTTTATTCCGTCATCCTCAGGACAATTTTTTTACAAATAAAAAAACATACAAATTTCAAACAAAATAACAAGTCCTTACAAATGTACATACTACTTGATTCGAAAAAACCCGTTGGTCAAAAGTGTAAATTAATTTAGAATAACATTGTCGTAGTAATTTAACAAGAATTTGGAAATTTCCTGGACATTTAACAAATTTGGACCCCGCATTTTCTTAATATAAATATTTTCCAAAAATAAACGCTTTTCCAAATTACTTTCTTTCTCCAAAATTGTAGCATCCTCTAAAGATAATACGTGGCCACTGTCCCGTAAATGGTTTGTTATTGCACTATGTGAATTTTGAAAGTTGAAAATTGAGTCATGAACATGTTGGTAAACACGCTTCTTTAGGTACTGTTTTGTCTGTCCAACGTATTCCTTTCCACATGAGCAATTTAGTTTATACACCAAATTTGATTGTAGTTCTAAAGGAATTTCGTCTTTTAACTTAGTAAACAAAAACTTATCTAAACTTTTTACTGGTCTACCCACCACTTTCATCTCAAAATTTTGACAAGTTGATTTAATTTTTTCAAAAAGAACTTTTATGTATGGAATCGATATAAAGATCTTCCTAGTATTTTCCACCTCTAAATCCTGTGAATTGGATGGAGTTTCTAAGCGATTATTTTTGTCAATAGCTTTCCTTATGTTCCGGCGTATCGTATTCTTTGGATAACCATTTTTTAATAACACATTTGTTAATTTTGAAAAATTGTCCGAATGAAAACATTCATCTGATAATTTTAGAATCTTTTCAGCTAACAAAAATACTGTATTATTCTTATATGATAATGGAAGCCATGAATTATAATTTAGGAAGCGGCCTGACCAAGACATTTTTTGATACCAATTTGTACTCAAACTTCCATTATCATTCCGTATAACCAACACATCCAGAAAATCCAACCGATTTTCATTTTCCATTTCTACCGTAAATTTAATACGCGGCGTAAAATTATTGAAATCACTAAGGAAAGTGGTAACTTCAGAATTTGGAATAGCCGCAAATATCATCTACATATCTGAAAAAGAGTATTGGTTTAACAGAAGATAATTTCAACACTTCCGTTTCAATATGTTCCATCAGTAAATTTGCTATTGCGGGACTGACTGGTGAACCCATTGGTGAACCAAATACTTGTTTAAAAAATCTTCCATTCAAAGAGCTTGATGAAATCGCTCAGAACTTTACAACCGTTACACAAATAGCAAACATTCGAATATTTCTTTATTGAGTTAATGGCAGCACGATCAATGCCACTGCAGTCGTAGTGAAATTGCTTAACACAAGAATTGCAAAGCACAGTATCAGAAGATGTAGAACTGAATATTTAGAACACCCACTACACGACATTATAACTAATTGATGTAAATCTGCTTAAATTTTTTATGATGATGGAGATATATTTTAGAACGGGTTTAATTTATTTGTTATCACTTTATTAAGGCTTGACTGTATTCTGTAGATGCAAACCGGTAAGTGGCGCGTTACAATTTGCACAATTTATTGAACTTAATGAACTTCGTTGTAAAACAACATCTTACTTTTTACTTGTTGCTTTTTACTCCTTTTTACATTTTAGTTGGAGTGACTAGATATATGATTTCAAAAATTAGAGTAACATAGCGAAGTAATGCTTAATCGTAAGGGGCGACATTTTCAAAAAATGATAAAACATACCAAAAAGATTTTCTGTTGTTCCGTACAATATAATATCAGGCAGGCGGAATATGGACTATTATCCACACAGTCCTCACTCAGACGAGATGTACCACTTAAAGTACGCCAATGATTGGTTTGTTTATTTGGCCATGCTGTAACAAAAGCCGGTTAAAACTCTAGCGTGGTCCAGCCACTAGACGATTATTTGTCAATACCAAAAACTATATAAGTTGGACGATTACTTGTTAGAAATATTACGGACAAATGAACTATAATAACAATTTTAGTTTTGGTTTATTGGCTGTACTTCAGGAAAGTAAACTCTATCAAAAAACCGTACGGTCCACTAATCAAAATTATATAACCGTACATAATTTTAGAATATCTTACTACATAAAAACTAGAAATGAACAATTTTCCATTTTAATAAAGAAAATATTTATTCTTGAAACTGACATTTTCAATTTCCTTATCAATTTTGGTTTTACAAAAAGATACAATGGCACAAAAATATTATATCAGTTTTCGCCATCAAAGCCTTGTCAAGTTCATGCAGGATATACCTATACACAATAAACGAGGGTCGATACAAAATTTATTCTACTTAAAGCTCACTCAAGCTGTTTATTATAATGTGTTGTGTAAAATGATAATTACATTATATGTATACTGAATTGTATATACATAAATATGTTGGTTATGTTTAATTTTTTATGTTGTTTAAAAAATCTGAATTTTTATTATTGTTTTTATTCAATTAAACACTGTACACTGTACAGTAAAGTAGGTAATAACAGTATTTTTTCATCCAAACCACATTATGATAACCAAAACTATTTTATTTTGCTGTATCATCACACTTATTACATTAATTTATGTTTTTTTATTAAAATTGTGTACAATTATAGTTAATAATGGAGTACATATAATTTAAATGGAATTGGTATAATCATATATGCCATTAAACAAAGTGTGGTATAATTACACGACCAAAGCTTTAAACGTAAATTGTTTGAATTGATTTTATGAATTGTGGGTGTTGAAATTGGATCATGCATACAAGCGATGGACAAATTTCATCCATGCTGTATTTTAGTTAGAATGGGTAGAATGCGTTTTTCGAGCTCCTCTATACCATTAAAATAATTATTATAAGGGATGGAATGTTAATATCTTTGGAAAAGATTAACATAAAAATATCGACTTTTTGGTTTGGGTTTTTAAGTAACGCGTACGCATAATTTGTATTTCATTTTTTGTCATTATACACATAATATGCATAAGTGATATAAATGTATCTTATGTAACGAAATAATGGTAGCCATAAATTTATATCAAACGCGGATTTAAGAACGTACACGATGTCTTAATGTTATTGAAGTTATTCATATCCGCATGGCGCATGACCTTATTAAAGGTTAAATTCACAATTGGATGTACAAAAAATAATCACATATGTATGTATGTTAGTCACTTTTATTACAAAGGTGATCACAGAGGGTCTGAAGGACAGAAAGATTGGTGTGCAATGTTTTACATGAGCAGCCCTCAAAAGTCAAAGATGAAGATTGTGTAAAATAAATCACATTTCAATCATCTCATCAGGCTATAGCGTAGCGACTAAACTGCTAATTTATTACACTAAATTCACAATTTCTGCTGTTCGTAAAATTATTATCTATCTGGCTAATTCCAAAATAATCTAATGTTTCAAATAGAATCCACATGCATGCTTTAAATACAGTAAAATTGAAATTCTTAAAAGTTTTGAAAATATGAATTGTAAAATTCGCTAATACTACAAGTGCATTGTTGATTCCTATATGTAGGAAAAAATCAGTGTAATAAATTAGCAGTTCAGACGCTATAGCCTGATACGATGATTGAAAAGTGATTTATTTTGCACAATCTTCATCAGATCGAAACTGAATTGCAGAACTCTTAACAGTTTCTCCTCTTCGTAAAATTATTATCTATCTGGCTAATTCCGGAATAACCTATAATATTTCGATTTCTTTACTCCCATGGGCTAAAGGGAATTACGCATTAAGTCGAAGAGAAGTGCTACCGTAGAGTGCTGATTAAAATACCATGGTATACTATATGGAAAATTCCAATATTTTGATTATTTTAAAAATCCAAATATATAGTAATCCAGGTACTCTATATTTGAATCGGTATACCATGGTATACTATTTGGTTTATAATTTCGAATGCTGAAACAAATTTCGCAAGGTTTGAATGGTGGAAAATTGATATTTATTTTAACCAAAATAAAATAACAATAAAAGACTTGCAAAATACGGTTATTTTGTTATAAAGACATACCACAGATACTTAACAATACATAACTCCAATATTCATAGTTAATTGATTATAACAATTCAGACTATAGTCATTTAGTATAACAAAAAAAAATATTACAAGCTTTAATTAATCTGATTCCTCGTCAGTTTCACAACATAAAACATCATTACGATCCTGCCTCAAACAAGTCTCTCTGAAGTACCTACCAATCCAGAATTTTTGTGAAAATTTTCTTCAACTTATATCACCTGATTTTTTGAGCTGTGCTGATCAGTACTGATCGGTGGTATTACCTGATCAGTAGGGCTGTGATTTTTAGGTTTAAACTTTTTCGTGCTGGAGCCAGGTTTACGTGTTTTGGTTACATAGAAACATGATTCATAAAATTTCCTTTCATATGGCATCAAAGTTAGCACCTTTTCTTATATTTTCCGTGATTTGGAAATTTTTTGACCTAAATAAACATTTTAGAACCTTTTTGTTGCCTAAATTGTTTAGTATTCAAAATCATTTTCAAAAAAATTATGAAATGTCCGGATTTTACATCAAATTGGTATCGTATATTTTTTGTATACGGAAATGAATTTTAAAACAAGGGACAAATGTAAACGCCATATTAAACATTTCCTAGGTTACAAAATACGAATAAGATAACACATTTGATCATTATTTTTATTTCTAAAAATTTGTGAAATTGAAAGAATCATTTGTGACTTGTGACAAGTGTTATTTTGTCCAATTTGTAAAGTGACAATCGTTGCACTCAAAAAATCACAAGAAGCTCAACATATAAGAACCCGAAAACACAAAAAAATGCCACAAAAAACCACAGAACTAGAAATCAGACATTTATATCTCAGGCGAACAATTGAACGTCACGTACCCGGATTTTTTTGTTTAAACCTTTGCAAAATGCTAGTAGTTTCCGACATTCGTGTAATTGACAAATCCATATTTCGCTCAATTTATTTACAAAATAATACTCAACTTCAAATTACCCGAATAAACGACTCTTTGAAAAAATTACAAAAAGCCTATAGACGATAAAACTATTTTACAAGTAAAAAGTGCGATTAAATACGAATATATTCGGATAACAATAGAACAAACAACAGACACAACCGGAAGATATGTGGCTAATGTTGTGGAAGGTGTTTTAAAGGGATGAAGATGAAAGCCACAAAAAGTTTTTATTGAATACTGCTATATTGGACAAAGCCAATAGTTTCACAGTAGCTAGACTTTCCGACGAGTCCGTTAAAATTTTAGGCGAAGATTTTAACCTAGACAAAATTTTAATGTTTTTATCAGATGCTGTGCCTTTATGGTGTAGGCGGCTGCTGCAATTAAAATTATCTACGCGAAAATTTTACACGTTACTTGTTTGGCATACGGGATTACATCGAGTGGCCGAAACTATAAGATCAATACATCTCGATGTAATGACATGATTGCTTAAGTCAAAAAATTATTTTTAAAAGCGCCTCAAGAGTCCAAACTTTTAGAGAATTTGAACTAGGTTTGGAGCTTGCACCCAAAGCAAATAGTCAATACTTTTTATTTATGAATTTTACTGTGCTGAAATAAACAACAAATTTAAGTTAATAAATTAATTAAAATAAGCTTTTTTACTCAAATAATTTTAATTTATGGAACCTTTTTACCACCTTTTTTTAATTATATAGAGCATATTTTAGGTACCTAAAATGCATTTTTTAGGACCTAAAATTCACAGCTCTACTGATCAGTAACAAGAAACGGAATTTTTTCTCGTTGTTCTCGAATCCCACAACGTTCGAATGCACGTTTTGTTTTCATCACCGATTACATTCGTTGAAATTTCATCAGATGAAAATGCATATCTCAACAACCGTTATGTTTTCAACTTGTTAAAACATTTAAGGTTAAAAATGGTTTCACGTTAGTATAGTAACACGTTTTGTTGCTGCTCTGTAAAATTCACCAAGTTTTGATACCATGGTCTTTATCGGTTCCTTTTTCCTTATTCTAAAACTCTTGGGGTCTTTCTGCTAGCCACTTGGTCCATTCTAATCGCAAAACATTTTTAGATGCTTCATAATATCATCGTTCTGAATTGCCCAATTTTTTAAATTTTTCGGTTATTTAAGCTTTTAGATGCCATCCGTAAGAGTCTATGATGAGAAAAGCATCTTCTCGACTAAAAATGTCGCATTGTGCCTTGGAACAATTCTATATCCATTTGATCATTAGATCGGTTGACCACTCACAACTGGATGAATATTTTTAGTATGCAAAATGTTTTGGCTTTTGATAGACAACTAGCTGAACCGGCGAACATCGTTCCGAGCAAATACTTTTGTCCTTCACGAAAATTGATTTTGATGAGAGAAAAAATCAAACAACTCAACTCAATTCTTAATAGACGATTGAGTTGAGTGGACATTCCAATCACGTTTACGTCGAATTAAACACTGATGTATTGAAAAGTGAATGAAATGTCGATTCAAACTCAGGCATCTATCGAAAATTGAGTTGTTTTTTGGATTTTTTCTCTCAGTGTGGAAATGAATTGGGGTCACTTGGCATTTAAAATAATTCAATGTATTTTATTCGAGTGAAATTAAATCGAATACAGAGGCAAATCAATACAACGTATTGTGGTAAACAATATTTTCCGTTTTGTTCTCCGGGGTGTAAATGAACAACGATGATGGTTTGCCAACTCTCGCGACATACAACTGGCCATGGGAAAAACATGGAAATTCCAGATTTGAAATTGTCTGGAAGTCGAACGGAATATCAGTTGGAATCAGAGGAAATCTCGGAATTAGAACATCTTATTTCCTTTGAATTTGCCCTTGATTATCGTCGCTTGAATCACGTTGTTCATCAGCTTCTTCACAGCCAATCGCGTTCCGTTACACAATCTCAGATGGTTCAGATTGCGCAGATTATCACAGATCCGGCCTTGAGCATCAAGTTATGCGGTGGTATTTCTGGCAAATCGAGCGCATTCAAAAACTCGGTCTATTAGTTGGTTGCCTCCCCTTGATTGCTCAGACAGTCTACACCCTTCTTCTTTGCTGCCAAAATCGCTCGCTCGCTGATCCAATCGTGATTCATATAATTTCGGCGGATGTCCGGAAACACTTTCGTGATAAGCTCTTCTTCGACGTCGTGAACATACAAAAATTCGAAGGAAACGAAATCAATCCGGTCGAAATATCAACAGAAATTTGACCATTGCCAAGCGCCAACAGTTGTTTGGAAAAATCAGCAGTTGATGAGTCGTTCTGTAACGCGACTCTCATGTTCGTGGTCAACTGCAACTTCTTCACATAGCGCCACAAACTCGACGATTTCAGACATGCGTTGAGTTCATCTGCAGCTGTCGATCTCGCAATGATATAGGTACCATTTGACGAAAATCGCCGGCCAGCAGAATCATCGCCCCACCAAAACGTCTTGAGTCACTTCGTAAATCATGCATCGTTCGATTGAACACTTCCAATGATCGTTTGTGTGCACTAGTCCCAGATGATGATTTTGCATTGTTGCAATACATTGGCCATCGCCGAATTCTTGACAATTGAGCACACTAACTTGTCATTCGTGTGGATATTCGTGTATCAAATGAATTGGTGTTGGCATGCCCAATTTCAATAAATAGCTGCCGCACATAAGCAAGCACGCACATGTCTTCGATCATGATCAAAGCTTCGTTGCGTATTTCGTCGTTCATTTCAAGCTCATAGTTCGATGTAGCAGTGCGAACTCGATGCAAAATGTCGTCAGCCATCTCGTCTTTGTATTTGTTCCATAATTCCAATGCATTCGATGGCTGTCACGTCGCTATGATGATCGCGAACAATGTTCGAATTTATTTTGCCGGCGCAGAAACAGTGGCATCGGCGAGTGTTGAGTCCTAATGTGAGTCGTTTTTCAGCAAATTCAGACGTGGCAAGCCTCTCGATAAATGGCGCACAACAAACCATCTATATTACGAAGCGATTCGAACGAAGTAAGACCATAAACATGGAACAAAAGCAAACGAAGATAGAAGCATTCCTCTTGTCATGGATGAACGGTGTACACACGGCCAAGCGCACCAGTCGAAACCATACACATCGACGTATCCTGCAACAGGTTGACCTTTCTTTCGTCGTTGAAACTTCTTTGTAGACTGGTTCCAAGTATAACGTGGCATTTCCCAGTAAAGCATTGTTCGTGCGAACGGATCGCTTTGGCAAATTTCGAAGAAATTCGTGAGTGTTGTAGCTGGTTGTTGTGCTGCTTTAGCTGCCGTGAAAAAGATACGTAGCAGCAATGCCGAACATTGCGAACCTTTGTTTACGTATTTGCAAAAATATTTAATGGACTTAATGGAGTTACAGAATCTTGCAATACGGCACGATCCAGCGATTATCGACCACGACATTTTTTCTTTTCACCGTCATCGTAACTGCCACCATCTTCGGGTGAACGACGTCGATATAGTGGAGAGTCGTCGTTTCCATGTGGATGCCAGCAACGGGCGCGGATAATGTTTTGTGCATTTACACGGTGAATCTGGATTGTAATGTCCGCACATCATGTTTGTTGCGACTACCTCGAAAAACTCCGTGTCGGCTTCTGGATCTGGTATTTCGGCGCTGATGATTGAATCGATTTGATCTGGTCTGATTTTCTCAATTAACCACTGCAGAATGTGTGCATGTGGTAATCGAGACTTCTGCCACTCTACTGAGTACATTCAACAACATGGCTGTCCGAAAACCATCTGCTTAACGATGAAGTTCATTAGCGTCCTGAGTTTTTGTTTGAACACACGTGCGGTTATGTCGTGGCGATCGTTGGAAGTTTGTTAGATGATGATTTGATTTGAGGAGTTGAGTTGGGCTTGAGTTTTGATTTGATTTAAGAATGGGGTTGAATATCGAGCTTAGGTTGAATTGGAGTTAGACTACGGCTGAGTTGATGTTCTGTTGGAGTTGACTTCGTATTGAGTTGAGTAGTAGACAGCGGTTAAATTGAGAATTTATTTGGGGTTGTTTTGAGGGTTTAGTTAGAAGTTAGCTTGAGTTATTTTGAGTTAGGTTCAAGTACGAATCTAGTTTTCCGAATAGCATTGATTTGAGTATTGAGTTGGACGTTGAGTTTGGGGTTAAGTTGAAGTTTGAGTTTGGAGTCGAGCTAGCGTTTGAGTTAGGATTGAGTTTAGTTCGTAGACATATGCAGTTTTCGGACAGAGTTGGTTTAGGGATTGAGTTTGGGGTTTAATTAAGGGTTGAGTTGGGAGTTGAGTTGGAGTTGAGTTGAGGTTGTGTTACGGGTTCAGTTATGAAGTTCGAGAATATGGCTAAGTATGATGGAACTTGCCTATTTCTCAACCGATTGTGATGGAATTCGACATGTGCGTTGGAAATGGGCATCTAAAATGATTTTTGGATAAAGTTCTGGAATATGGCCAACTATTATGGAACTTGCCTACTTTTCAACCGATTATTATGAAATTTGATATGTGGGTTGGAAATTGGATTCTAAAATGTTTTTTTGGATGAAGTTTTGGTCCGGCACAGGCAGTGATACCCATATCTACCCAGGATTATTTCGTGTTACCCTGATTAAGTGTATACTATGTACTGATGATAGAGGTGGAATTTGGCTACTTCTTAACCGGTTTTAGTAAAATATGACATCCGCAAATGGGATACTAAAATAATTTTCGGATAAAGTTCTGGAATATATGGCTAAGTATGATGAAACTTGTCTATTCCTTAATCGATTATTATGAAATTTGATATATGCCTTGGAAATGGGATTTTAAAATGATTTTTAGATACAATTCTGGAATATGGCCAAGTTTGATGGAACTTCCCTATTTCTTACCAGATTTGGAGGAAATTCGACAAATGGATTGGAAACTGCATTCTTAAATGATTTTAAGAATGATGAGCAATTAGGATATACCTCAGCTATTTTTAGCCGATTACGATGAATTTTGACGTTTCCAACTAATGACACAGAAATTGTTTTGGATGAGATTGTAAGGAATATGTCAATATGGCTTTTAAATTGTTGTCTGATGAAGTTAGCGTAAACGTCTATTTCATTTGCTTAACGATCGAGATTATCTTCGAAGTAATATTCAAGTTCGCCTAGAAATTTTTCTCGTCAATACCTCGCTTTAAGCGTTGGGGTATGTTTCCTGAGTATTTACTGTCAAAATGAAGCATGTTATGGCGGACACGCGCTGAAGAATTAAAACTACCAACGGTAGTGTAGAGTCTCGGAATTAGCAGTATCATTTTAGAATCACCTTTACATCGCAAATCTTGAATTTCATCATAATCGATTAAGGAATAAGGAATAGCCAAGTTCTATCCTAATTGGCCATATTCCAGAATTTCATTCAAAAATCATTTTAGAATTTCATTTTCAACGCATATGCCAAATTTCATAAACATTGGTTGAGAAATAGGCAAGTTCCGTCCCACTTGGCCATATTAAGTTTATCCAAAATTCATTTTAGGATACCATTTCTATTGCGGTTGTCAAATTTCACTAAAATCCTTTATGAAATAGATAAGTTTTATCCTAATTGGCCATTGTAAAACCTGTATATGTGCAAGATATTTAAACAAATCCAAATACATTGACCAATTTGATCCAAACTTTACACCAATATTGTTTTTGTAGGTTGATCTGAAGACTGACTCCAGACTCCAGAGATTCAGTTTGCGATTGATTTGGGAGTAGATTTAATTTTGAAGACCGAAGTTCTGATCACCTAATACACAATTTAAGAATTTCTATCGATCTTTGCATGAACAGAATTGAATTGGTGATTAAGTTGAGGATTGGTTTGTCGGTTGATTTTGTGTTTGCGTTTAGAATTGTATTGAGATTTAGTTGTAAATTGAGAGGAAGGTTGACCTTGAGGTGATGATTGAGTTAAGAGGGTAAGTTAAAGTTTGATTATGTTTCAGGAGCAAAGTTGTGGGTAATCACCTCATCTCCAATTAACAGGAAAATCTACAAAAAAGTCACAATAAATCAATTCTGAATTCCAAATTCTGAAATTATTGTGAATATCAATACATCGTCTGCCAAACTGAAAGACGAATTACCGTAATAGTCCATAAAGTATATTGAAGAATTTCAGAATCTGGCCAAAGAAAAATCGAATCTATAAACACTTAAGATTGTCCACCAACTAGGTTATAAACGTTTATTTGTTTATTGTTAAAACGATCCAAATTCTTAACAAAAAACAAGGTTTCAAATTCCAAACCACAATTTCAACAAAGATAATGATGTGCTTTACAAACGTTTCACATTACGTCACATTCACCATTCCTACGCTTATTTGATAAATCAAGCTTCACCCTCCCGCGCCACCCACAAAAAACAAATGTAAATAAACCGTTTGTTCTGTTCATTTATGTAATTCCAGCGTCTTTGGTGTTTCCTTGTTTCAAATTTATCGCTGAATATGCTGAATAAAAGAAAAAAAAATTAAATGAGATAATACTCCTTACTTGGAATTCCTTTATTTTTTTAACCCCCCAAACAAGATGGGATTTTTTTTTTTTTTTAATGGAATGAAAATGGTAAATGGAGAATTTAAAAAGAAAATAAAGAAATTCCTTTCGAAGTAATAAAAAATGAATATTTACATTTTACTTATCCCTAACAAATATTTACAGACAGGATAATTGTTATGCAAATATATACCCACACCTCTCCATACCATATTATATAACATGTTGAACCCCGTACCCTTTAAAAATTTTTATTTTTACAATTTTTTGGATTTTGTATGAATTCAATTTCGGTTCAGTTTTTTTAGTGTAGAATTTTTCTCTTTTTTTTACCATTCTCTTGTAATATAAATTTGCAAAGTACATTTTTTTACTACTGGTGATTAAAAATTAAGTTAAAAATAGAAAAAAAAAAAAAGGAATTATTACTGGGGGATATCCAAATATAATATGTAAGTCATCTTATAATTAAAAACTTTGGATGAGAAAGACAAACATACAATAGACAATATTTAATTTGGATTTTGGTTTCGAAATGTAAATATGTATATGGTTTCTTCTACAATATATGGAGACAAATTTTCATAAACCTTATGTGGATTAAAAGCATGCATTTCTTGATTTGGTGACTCGTATATTTACCTATAATAATTTTAAAAACAAAAATTTGGCTAAATCATCAATAAATAATTGTTTAATCTTTTATATATTATTCCTGCAAAATTAAGACATAAATCTTTCCACAAATCGTTTAACCCATATATTACTAATCAATCTCAAAATGTATTATTTCCATTTAATGTGAAAAACAAAACCCCAAAAAAGCAAAAAAAAAAAAAATCCGAATTTTATAATTCAATTATATTCAACCCCTTACCTAACTCGAAACACAAAAAATCAACAATCAACGCAAAAAAGCTGTGCTCATCAAGATACGAGAGTACGTACCAAATACACCTAAATAACACTTTATAATAAATTTAACTGCTTGATGATATATTTAATCAATGTACCAGAAAACCCACAATACTTACGATTTTTACTTATCATTCAGTTTTTTTTTGTGCCTTAGTATTCCTGCCCCTTTTGATATGAGTAGCGGGAGTAGAGGAGATTATTACTCTTACCTCGTATATTATAATAAAAGTAAAAAGAAAAGGTAAATCTTTACCTATCAATTCATTTGTGTTGTTTGTTGTTTTACTTATATTTGTGCTTATGTACTGCTGTATTCCAATACTTAAACCTAAAGGGGGAATATTGATCCTTTATACGTCTTGTGTTGGTTACCAACTTGCCATAAAGTCAATTTTCTATTCGTTTTTTGTTTGTTTTTTTTTTTCTGTTTTCTAAGCTTCAATAAAAATAAGATCAAGATTAGTGTTTTTATTTTTATGATTTTCTTTTTTTTAACTGTTTATTGGGAAATGGTGGAAAAATTTGAGAAAACATTTTATTTATTTGTTCAACCGAAAATCAAACTCAAATTGAAATGATTTTCAATTTTTTACTTTTATAGGTTTGTGTATAAATAAACTGCTTAACTTGTGTATGGTGCTGCTTTTTGTTATTGATTGGTGAAAAAAAAAATGTTACTTGGAAACTAAGAGATTTGATTGTTTACTTAGTTTTAGCTAAATCATTCATTTATTTCACCCTGGAAACCTTTCCAAAATAGAGAACTTTAAAAACGGTGTATAGATTTTAAACCAAACTGCTTTTTATGTTGGTATAGCTTGATGTAATTAACAAATTAAATTAAAAGCAACTCTCTACAATTGGTACATTGGTAAGTATTTCAAGTGGATAGGATACCCTATCCACGTCGACAACTGCCGAAATTAACAATGACCTTGAGAAATTGGAGCTCGAGGAGACAGTAAAGAGGAGAACACGCCTCAGTGGGGCCGCGAAGAGAAGTCTGTCCCACCTAATTCGGCCAGGGGTCCCCCGCGAAGCTGCCTTGCAGCAATGCAAGGAGAAGATCATGGACAGAATTGTCAAAGCAAATAAAAGAAGCAGGTCGGATGACGACTCTACCCCACAAGGGATTGCAGCAAAGAAAGGGAAAGTTTCCAGTCTTTCACCAAAGGCACTGAAAGCCGCCCCAAAAGATGTCAAAGAGGGCGACAATAAGGAGAGTTGCCCGGAGAGCAGGGCCGACACGGCCACTACTTATAGTAATGCGGTGAAGGCTATCAGGCTGAAGATTACTGTCTAATGCTTTCCGGAGATCAAACTGGGCATGGCCCAGATTCTGGCGATACAGGATGCGATAATGGACACAGTGGCGAAGCTGCCTTTAGATGGGTATTAGCCCAAACTTCCTGGGATTTTGCAACAGAAACGGTTGGCTCACGGTCAACTGTGCCGATGAAGACATGGCAGAGTGGCTTAGGGTCACAGTACCCTTACTTAAACCATGGGACGAGGAATCCCTAAAGGCAGTTGGGGGGGGGGGAGGGGAGGAGTTGCCTCGCCCAAAAATTATGTTTGTCAACCTGCCACGAAGTGGTAAGGAGACAGATGAAAAGGGATACTGCGTCGTCTGGCGATCCAGAATAAGGACGTAAGAAACACAGATTGGAGAATTATTTCGAGGAAGGAGCGAGAAGGCGACCTCCTTCAAATTACGGTGTCCGTTTCACATAAAACGGCGGAGATACTCAAAGGCTCCAACTACAGAGTCAGCTGGATGTTTGGCTCTGTACATTTCCGCCCAAAGAGAGTGCCAACTCTGGCCGCGGTTGGGGGTTCACTGAGCCGGAGGAGGCCAGGAGACCTGGCACCCCCGGAACGGGGTAGACTGGCCAAACCGGGCCAAGGAAGGAGGAAGGAAAACCATGGGCTGACTCCTAAAGGAAGGGTGGCACTACAGCAACCTGCAGCAATACCAGGCTCTTCGGGGCCTAAGAATGATAGTGTGGAGCTGTGATACATACATACATCATAGTTATACACAATAAAAAAACAACAACAACAATAAAACTGAGGTTCGTGCAGATTAATCTGCATCGATCGAAGACGGCTACAAACAACCTAAATCGTCTTTTTACGATTAATGACTGAGATATAGCGCTCATACAGGAGCCTTGGACCAACAATGGGAAGATTAAAGATTTTGCGGCCAATACAGGTAAGCTAGTCTACGATACGGCTGCTGATAGGCCGAGGACTGCAATTCTCTGTCGCAAATTTATTTCTAGGGACATCACGGCAGTTTCAATAGAAATGCCCTTACTCAAAGGAGGCAGGAGGGTGATTAACATCGTTTCTGCATATTTTCCAGGGGATGAAAATGATCCCTCTCTAGAATTGATACAGAGCTTCGTGAATTATTGCTTGATTCATCACCAAAAATTCATAATTGGTTGCAGCATCAGCATCGCCAATTTAAGAGGTGAGCAACTTTTTGAATTCGGTCTTAGTAACAACTTAGCAGTAAATAATATAGGGAGTGATGCGACCTTTGTGAATGCAGTTAGGAGAGAGGTACTGGATCTTACTCTGTCTGACATGGGTACCTCCAGTGCAATTCTCGACTGGCATGTCTCCAAGAAAGCATCCCTCTCAGATCGTATGTATATCAGGTTTGATATCAATATCCCTTCGAGACAAGAGTTGATGTTAAGGATACCCAAACGCACCAACTGGCCAGTCTATAACGATATCCTTGTGGATAACTTAGCTGGTCTACAGACCTCGATAAACTCTGTTGAAGACCTCGAAAGAGTAGCAAATGAAGTTACAGAGGCAATAATTAATGCCTACCACTCAAGCTCACCACTGGTGCGTATCAGAGGCACAATTAGGGATGTTTCTTGGTGGAACGAAAACTTAGAAAACAAGAGACGAAATGTCCGTAAACTTTTTAATAGGGCTAAGAAGACGAACGATTGGACTACCTATCAGTACTCCCTTACCCAGTATAACATAGCCCTCATGCAGAGCAAAAGATTAAGCGGGAGAGACTTCTGTAAGAAAATAGACAAATTACCTACAGAAGGCACTCTCCTTGGAGCACAGGAATCCCTTGGGGTCTGTAAGGAAACCAAGTGGAGAGACAACCACAATCAGGGGGGAGACTCTAGAATGTTTAGTGAAAGGTCACTTCTCAGAATGTATTATACTGAGGGATCAGGAGGAATCCAACGCAAGTAGTGTACATCCGTATCTGGTTCCAAAGGGGGCTCAGAAGTTCTCGAGGCAGTTTTTTACGCCGGAAAGGATAAGCTGGTCAGTCAAATCTTTTGGGCCTTTCAAATCACCGGGAGGGGACTGCATATATCCCGCCTTTTTACAACTAGGCCTGCAGACTTTGCTGCCTTATCTTACTATACTCTTCAGAGCCAGTTACAGCTTGGAATATGTTCCAAAACGTTGGAGAGAAGTTAGGGTGATTTTTAACCCAAAAGCGGGAGAAAGTACCTCAGAGGAGATTAGGTCTTATAGACCTATTAGCCTCACATTATTTCTACTGAAAACCATGGAGAAAATTCTGGGCCTTTGTATTAGATCCAACACCCTCTAAAGATACCCTCTGGACTCTACGCAGCACGCTTACCAAGCAGGGAAATCAACAGAAACAGCTCTACACAAACTGACATTGGAAATCGAAGATACGCTCCGGAATAAAGAATTATTACTATGCTCCTTCATTGATATCCAGGGAGCTTTTGATAATACTACTTTGTTTCAAGGTAATTCAGGAATAATCACTAACAAGGGGCATAGACCCTTCCACCATAAGGTGGATAATAAACATGCTGAAAAACAGGAGGATTACGGCCTCTTTTGGAGACAAAACTATCCCCATAGCGGTCACAAGGGGCTACCCCCAGGGAGGTGTCCTCTTTCCCTTATTATGGCTGATTGTGATGGATCAATTATTTGGCCAGGACACAACAGTATCCTACATAAATTAAACTCAAGGTGGAATTGATCCAACTATCAGATTTGATGGTAAGGACAATCGACTGTCAGAGGAATTTTACCATCAGGTTGCCGGATAGGGCACTGGTAGATAATATTATTTCATCCCTCCCCCGCCATGCTTCTGTATGTTATACCCTGTATGTTGGGTCAAAGACAGACGGTGGTACCGGTGCAATGATAGTCGGGCCCGACCTAGAGCTATGCATACCACTGGGTACCTCCCCACAGTTTTTCAGGCAGAGATTCTTGCTATTGAGGTATGTATGCATCAATGTTTCAAAAAGAAATATAAGAAAACCGAGATCTATATAATCTCTGACAGCCAGGCAGCTCTGCTAGCCTTAGGAGCTTCAGTGTTCAACTCGAAATTGATCTAGAGTTACTACTGCAATTTATTGGAACTGGGTAAAGCAAACAAAGTCACTCTTTTGTGGTCTCCTGGCCACTCCACGATTAAGGGAAATGAGGCAGTAGACCGTTGTGCAAAAATGGGAGCAAGCCGAGATTTCCTGGGTCCCAGTCCTAGTATCGCTTTTTCAAAAACCCATTTTGCAGATGGTATAAGAGACTGGGAGCAGAACTATAGGAAGTTAGTCCGGGAGTCCTCCATTTGGATGAGATAGGCCAAGAAACTACTCAGTTATAATATTATACGTCTGGAAGAGGCACTGTGGATGGATCGCCAATCCCTAAGATCCCTTACCTGGTTTATAACAGGGCACGGCCCTTTTAATGGCCATCTACATAAAATGAGAAGGCCCCTTACGGACTAGTACAGATTCTGTGACTGCCGTAAGGAGACATCGGAACACGTACTCTTCACATGCGATGCTATCATCCTAAAAAGATTCAAGTTTCTCAATGCGCACACCGCGACCCACTGAGGTGTGTTCCGCTTTTACATGTCGCTCCTTTTTACGGTTTTAAAAAACCATCTAAATCAGGCCTAAATATTATACCTAAATATTTTTGTAGGTAGGAAACTCTATAACCAAAGAATATAACATTCCAAAAAACAAGACGATACGAGTGACTTAGGACAAGCCTGGTCAGTTCCTAAAATTATGTGAGTTTACAAAATTTGGTATTAAACAATTTGTTAATTTGGCCCAAAGACCGTACCCAAGTGGCCTCATATTTTTATGCGTAGTGGAGGTTCCCTTCTAAATTACAAATGTAACAACTTTTAAAAATCTAGACGATAATGATTTAGGGCAGGCATGTTCCGTCCCTTAAGTGGCGACTTAGGACAGGTATGTTCCGTTTCTTAAGTGCTTAGGACAGGCATGTTTCGTCTCTTTATGTAAGTTCACAACCACCTCCTAAAATCTATATTATAAGTGACTTAGGACAGGCGTGTACTATATATGTAAATTCATATGAAATTAGCTTTTAAAAAAATTGTCAATCTGGCCCAAAGCACGTCTCCAAGTGGCAACGTATTCGTATTGGACGTTGAGGATCCTCTCTACCCAAAAAATATAACAATTTCATAAAATCTATAGACGATAATTAATCTAGGAGAGGCATGTTCCTTCCCTGCATCTTCACTTCATTTATGAGAAAAATGAGAAAAGACATTCTTTTGAGGGTCAGAACGAAAAACTTGGAACAACTTTGGAAATTGATTTCACCAGAAAATTTATCCGAATCTCTCATTCTTCTACAAGAAAACAACGCCAACAATCTTTGCATTGCACTTCTGCGCGAGCTGAATTACAATGTCAACAGCAATGGAATGAAACTTTCTTGAAGCTATAATTTCTTCCTGTTGAATTTGAAGTACACAAAGATTGCAGTCATTGTTTAGAATGAGTTTTCGTAAATGAAACAAACTACAACTCTAAACAAGATACTTCACAATAAAGTGGTCTCTCATGAGAGAACCTAGATGGGGAATGAAACAAAAAACCGCATCAGTAAAAAAATATTGTGTCTGTAGTTATGACACTCCTCTAAAAAATATCAAATCGAGAACTTTTAGAGGAGTGTCACTAACCCACGTATACATAAAATTTGTATATGATGAAAAATAATTCTCGCCCACACAAATAGTTTTAATAGGATGATAGGTTGATAGGTAGAGATTTTTTGTAATTTTTTATTCTGTGACG
This sequence comes from Tipula helvola, assembly GCA_963556165.1. Taxonomy (NCBI): domain Eukaryota; kingdom Metazoa; phylum Arthropoda; class Insecta; order Diptera; family Tipulidae; genus Tipula; species Tipula helvola. The sequence goes on from OY744483.1 coordinate 26,085,851, forward strand.
GAAATTGTTTGAAAAAATGAAATTCTGATGTGAGTATTAATAATATTTAATACCTCTGTGAAATTAGCCCGAAAAAATATCCCAGAAAACGATTATAGTTAAATATGGTAATACTAATATATTATAACTAGCGTATTATGAAAACTATATCGAAAGAAAATATATTTATTGAGTAAGCACAGTAAAACAAACCGAAACAGTTGTTTGTATGTGTTTAATAAAAACATTATTAGTTACATTCAAATTATTATAAATGTCGGGAAAACTAATCACCACGCACCTTACTGACGATGTCGTTACATAATCGGATAAATAAAACAAGTTCACGTTTCACTGAATTTCAATTAATAATTTTATTCATTTAATGTTAAAACAAATCAGGTGTCATCGGATAGAGTAAATCTGAAATAATTTAGATATTAAGATTTGTTTATATAGATGCATAAATAATAATATTTGTATACTTAACTTTATGTAATAACTATCAATTTGAATTTATCTTTAGTTTCTGCAACAAGAATGATCAACAAATATTGGTTTCTGGTCACCTTATTTAATTAAGTTTATTTACCAATTTGATAAACAGAATTTTTGACAATTAATATTTTTGATCAGCTGAGTTGCATTGATGACATCTGAAGTTGAACTTTATAACTAAAACTGTTATAATTTGTATTTACAAAAATTATGTTTTTTTGTATAACTGTTAGAACTTTACTTTAAAAATTCTTTTTTGTATTATATTCATTCGATACATACCTGTCAAACGTGAAACATTACAATAAAAAATAAATCGAAACTTATATCTTTTACACAAATAAAATTGGTGTTAAATAAATTAAAAGTTGTATTCAAGTGTTTTATCTTTTATCATTTCCTTGAATAAATTTACCACAGCAATCTGCTTAGATTTATACAATCTGTTTTGGCTGTTTTCAATAAATAAACTCAATTTTTTCAATATTTAAAAATTTATTAGCAGACAGTAATTCACACTGAATTACCATAACAATATCCACTTATTTAAATAATTTGATAAAGTATTTCAAAGTCCCACAAAGTATAACTACTAGTCCCTAAAAGTTATACAAGATATCAATTAACGAGCACGGCTTGGTATAGGTTTTGTAAGACATGGATACAACTTGCCCATGGCCAAAGTAAAAAAAAATTCTATTAGCCGTAAGGCAGATAGTTGCTAGAAGCCATACAAGATATGAATTAAGGAGCACGTCTTGGTATATGTTTTGTAGGACATAGATACAATTTGCCTATGGCCAAAGTAAAAAAAAGTTGTATTAGGCATAAGGCAGATATAGTCACAGTTACTTCTAGAGTCATACAAGATATCACATCCGTTTTCTACACGTGAACATCTACCAAAATTCATAAAAATAAATGGAATAATGGCATTTTTTCGAAACTAAGGGAATATTTACTAATGGGTATATTGTTGTAGTTGTTATTTTCGGTTACTTAGGTCCACTAGCACTTATAACTGTATATGACCTACGAATGGGTATAAGCAGGTGAAAAATTTCCCAAATAGGATATTTGGTTGCATGTGTAATATACATACATTTAAGAATTTTGACAGATGTCCCCTTGTGGACAATGGATGTGAAATTCAAGAATAGGGCCCCTGATTGCTAATAATTGTAAAGATTTTAAATTTGGATTATAAAAACAATTTTTAATTACCGGATTGCTAAATTTTCTTGCAGGTTGTATCCATGTCCTACAAAACCTATACCAAGCCGTGCTCGTTAATTGATATCTTGTATGACTACTAGGGAATATATCTGCCTTATGCCTAATAGAATTTTTTTTTACTTGTATCCATGTCCTACAAAACCTATACCAAGCCGTGCTCGTTAATTGATATCTTGTATGAGTTCTAGGGATCTTAGAGGGATCTAGGATCCTTATACTTGTTCTAAGATAGTTTCTTTTCTACCAATTAAGGGATTACAGCTTACATTTGATATAGGTGAATCATTTTCATATTGAAAATGTGCAGCTATTGGCTAGAAAGCACATAAAAATACCCATGATTTAATATCTTGTAAAAATATTATTTCGGGATTAATAATGTCATGACAGTATTTTTGGGCTGACGTAAAAATTGCATGATAGTTTTTTTTCGGGCTGACACAAAATAATGTCATGACAGACATATTTTTTCTGGGATGACAGGTAAAGTATCGTGATATTGTTATATCATGATATATTAGTGTTGCCAACACACTTTTCCGGGATAATTTCCGGGCTAACTTCACAGACATATATTTAATTTATTAGATAATTTTGAGATGAAAAAATAATCGAATAAATACTAAATTACTAAATAACATAATTTTTGTAGCAATTTTTGTTTATGGTTTTGTTAAATGTCAAATTTCTCCTTAAAACTGTTTCTATAACACAATAAAAATAAAAAACACATGACGTTTACGTTTGTTTCATCAAATTTTCATTCGGTACATTCGAAATTTATTTGTACGTGGGACAATTTTTAATCATCAACAAATGTATTTAAACAACAAATCGAGATAAATTAAAAATGTGAGTGAAGAGAACTCTATGGTTGATAAAAATTCTGTGAATTTATCGTATTTTTTTGTACTTCTAGCGCTTGTACCATAAAGAATACAATGTAATTGGATTCGATTGTGAATGTTTGACAGTTGGTGGTTCACGTCGTCCAGTAGCACTAATTCAATTGGCCACACAGAAAGGATCCTGTGCTTTAATTCGATTGTGCCATTTGAAGAGAATGCGACCGGAATTAAGAGAAATCCTTGAAGACAATAATATTATTAAGGTGGGCGTAGCACCTCAGGATGATGCAGCTTACTTGGCGAAAGATTACGGAGCATATGTAGCACAGCTCACTGGATTTAAACACACAATTTAAGTTCGAGTACATTAAATGTTGAGCTGGATATAGATTGGCGTATTTAATGCTCAGATTGGGATGCGCTCACACTAAATGAGCGGCAAATCGTTTATGCCGCGAAAAATGCTCATGTCGCTATCGAACTTTAAAAAAAAAAATGGAGACTTTTTATTCTATAGTCTAAATCGTGCTTGGCTCACGAGCAAATCAGTTCTTCCTAAAATTCTACTGTTGTGTATCCAGTGCCATCAGACCAGTAATATGAACTTGAGTGTTCGTTACACATTAAGGATTATCAACTTAAGGACATCGAGATTCCAAAATATGAAGAAAATCATTCAGCGGTGCGAGCTTTACTTAATTCAAAAAAGAAAAAAGTCGTTGAGCATTTGAATAATAAAAATGGGGGCCTAGTTGAATTTGAAAAAATGTGGCGCCAACATTTCTTACAAACGATGAAACCACAATTTTTATCCCCACTCTGGTCTGTAACACGTAATAGCGACCGATGAATTTGAAGAGGGAATGAATTAAATCCGTTACAATTTCTAAATTGTATCATTAAAACTAATAAATCGATTATAAATTCAAATATGGTTTTAAATTGAAATCGGTCGTTTACATTTTATAAATTCAATGTATTCAACCCTCCTGAATGCCTTGTACAATATATTGTACATCAACTTTCATCGCTTTGACCAACCGTTATTTTTAATTTTTGTCTCATTTCTCTTGTGCGTTTTGTCCTCTGATGTATTTATGTTCATATTACAATTACATGAGCAATTCCATTTCATAGCAATGCGAAGGAGTGCTATGTATTTTATTTTTTGAAGTAAGTTAATTTTAAATGGCGTTGAACAGGGTTAAATTCCATTCATGAAATGTTTTAAGTTTTTCCTTGGTGGAACTTATCCCTATATCTAGCTTAGTCTTTTGCTGACGCAATTCACGAATGCGCATACAAGCATACATTTTCAAATTCACTTGTACAACAAGAAATAATTTGGATTTTTTGTAGGTTAAGTTACAATTGCTGTCAAAATTCCCCTTAAAACTTTGCTATAAAAAAAATACCCTGTCTTTGTCTATTATATATTGTTTGATTTTTTTTCTCTTTCTGGCGTATTTTACTATTCAGTAAAATATTCCCATGGAATACCACCATAAACTTAAGAAAGAAGGAGGCGAAAATAGCTAATACACCATGACAAATATATCTAAGCTCTGTTAGTAAAAATTAAGGCGAGATGTTTTATCCTTACGATTTAAATTTACTGGGTGTTAAATAATTTGGGCTGATGCAATGACGTAACTAGTTACCGGCAGCACCCGCCATGTATGAAATTTCGAATTGTGTTTCGATTTGGATCTGAAAATACCATATTTTACAATTTTTCAGTATTCCTCATCCATATAATGTCGGTAGTTGGAGTAAACTCAACTGTTGTTGTCAACCGAGATGCAAAATGGCTTATCAATATTTTTAAAGGCTATGATATAATAGACTTGGGATGGAGTGTTTTAGCGTATTAATCAGAACGGTGCCATATTTGCGTTTGACATTTCGATTCTGATTGATAATAACATTGGCTACGAAAGATAGCTGAATAAAGATAATTCGAGAGACCAGTCATGCATTTGATATTTGCCCTAAATAAGAAGAAAGTAGAATATTCAATTTAAAAAAAACACAGAATCAGCAATTTCACCCGAATGAAACAGCATGCAGAACACGAATGAATGGCTTCTCGGTCCTCTGAGGCACTTTTTGGTAGGTGCAGAGGCCACTGCAGATGGTGTTGGCTCCTCTTCTTAGAGAATGCTTATCCGTATTAATAGCCCAAATTTAATGTAAATTTTAAATTTTCATTAAATTTAAAAAACTGCATATCTGCTAAGGATGTGGGCATTTCAGCTGATGGGCACAATATTCTTTATTTAATTAACACAACATTCTTATTATTATTTTTTTTTTTGGAAGGAATTGCAAAATCACACAACGTAACGCTTGACCAGGTACATACAAAAGTGCACTGACGTTGTTTTAAATGGGTCAATATGTCCGACGGTGTTATTTAGAACATCGATACTAATATTGTGATGTATTCTTATGCAATTTGCAATGCCGTATCTCAATTTCTAACATCGCACTGCCATTGATTCCGGCTTGTTAGTGCTAAAGATGGGAGAATACTCATTTTAAAGAGTGACTTGAATATATTAAAAGTAAAAGCTTTTCAATTTTTTCAAAATTGTATTTTTTGCATGTCGTCAAGTTTACTTGTTGGACGGTGAATTTTTCAATTCATGTTAAAGCATTTAACGTTCACTTTACCAATATCATACGCTTACAATTACGACTCGACTAATGAATTAGTTTTTTTCATTTTTAATACATTTGGCCAGATGAGGACTGAGTGAAGATACATATTTTAGAAACGTTTCGAAACATGAGGCTGGTTCCGTAATTTGTACAATATTTCCAGATTTACGCCGTGCTTAAATTAAATTGCACTAATTATTATTATTAATTATCAATAATAATGGTACACAAACTGCATTTTTTACTCTTTAGCGTAAAGGTATAAACAGAACAAAAGCGTCGACGACCAGCTATGACGCCTGTCAAATTAAAATACACAGAAACTATACGATACTAACAGAACCAATGTCGCTGGCGACGACGATAATATCGCCGAACAATATCGGCGATACAATGTTGCCAACTGTTTTTCTATATTTTTAAGTATAGGCTAGGATAGCTGTCATATTATTAACCATTTTTTCAATCAATTTTTGTTTCTTTTGCAACATTTTGATGACATTATATTCATGTGCCAAAAACACAAGATTTAGGTTATGTCGTTTGTTGTTACTTTTTTTTATTCGTCGACGCTCATCGTTGTCGCTCTTATTCTGTTTATACCTTTAGTATTCTACAAAACACTGTGCAAATTTAAATTTTGCAAAACGCATATTAATCCAAGCACTCTTTCTATAAATGAAAACTAAATTGAAAAGTAACCTCATGAGGATACTTTTCGTTGGCCACCTGGGGGTGAATAGTGTAACGTTGTTTTGAAATGAAAAGTCGAAAATTTAGTCAAAAAAATCGACCTGTGGCACACAGCTTAAATATAATAGCACATTTAAGAATAGACAGATGTACATCTTGTATGGGCCAAATTTACATTAGAAATTTCAATACAATAATTCCAATCCAATCCTTTTAGAGCAGGACATTCTTATCTGTAATAATAGATTAAAATACATTTACTGGAGAACTACAGGAAATAAAATAAAATTTCTTCCACTGAACATTGTGATTCCACAAATAAGCAGAGGCGGCTGGACCATTTATGCAACGCAAGTCAACGAATGCGCGTGTAATGAATAATCTCAAAACTAATTAGCACAAAGATTTTAAAATTGGAAAGCCGGGTGAATTAGATTGTGGGCGAGGAAAACTTGTTTTCATCACGTCAGGCAATTCACCGGGTTTCCGAAAATTGTAAAGCAGTTTATTGCCCTTATCATGTTGTTTTATATATTGTAGTAATACATCTTTTACAGGTCAAAACGTTGCAATATGTCACCGTTCCCGGGGCGATATTTACGACAAGATTCATCGTTCCTACTGAACCCTGGATTTAAATATCGCAAAACTTTAAATCGAATGTAAGCTAAGTCAATTTTATAGTTTAATATGCAATATTAAAAATAGTTACAGAAACGATCTATTTTCATACAGGTTGGTGTTGTTTAGAACCTCGGGTTTAATGGCCCATGAGGTTTTAAGTACAGAACTATTACTAGATTCATTGGAATTGTCCAAAACTGCACTGGATGAGGATCTCCAATCAATCACATTTTACCAAATTCATTTAATTTTGGTTATTTTTATGGTTGTCGCAGCTTTATCCATTATAATATTGGTTATCGAAATTCATTGTAAGCGCCTATTCATTTGATGAGATTTATTATTATTCAATTTTATTTGTGAACTACACTAAAACACAATTTATAAATAAATTTTAAATGTTTGAAAAGATCTTGATTTCACCATACATAATGTAAGTATATATTGTATTAATTGGGCCAACTAAATTTTAACAAAACTTCCATTTTAGTATCTCTTCAACACAGAACTATTGCTTGCGGCTAAATGTGTCATAAAGATTCTAAATGTGAAGGACATGACAGTTTTCATTTTGCAGAACCAGCCTCAACCAAATGAAAATATCCGTCATAGTGACAGTTTATCATCGGAAACTAAAGCTAAACAAACATTTTAGGGCCAATTTAATATAGCCATTGTCACAGAGTAATGCACCTAACTGATAGTTTATTTGTTAGAAAACGTTGAAATGCACGTTTATTTAGGAAATTAGCGTACTAATATTAATATTACACAATAATAGATTTAAGTACAAGAAGTGGAATTATAAATGCAATCAATTTATTGCTGAGATTGATACTACAACTCTACAATCACCTCGAAGAATTTGCGAGAAAATACAATGAATAACAAAAAAAGATCAAGAAAATTGGTTTCGCATCGATTCACCTTGCTTTCAAGTTTTGCTTAGATATTACACTATTCTTAAGTCAGATTAAGCAGAGAATTTTGGTTTTCTCAGGCCTTAAGAGTATTTTAAAGCTCAACAATTTGTTTTAATTTAAGGAAACGGTTTTCCAAAACTTTTAAATATAAATCTTGATTTAAGAAAAAATATTCTTGTGTTGAGAAAAACAACTCGCAATAAGTAATGGATTCTTGGATCAAGAATTTTTATTTAAAAGTGATAAAACAGGTTTCTGTGGTTTAAGTATGTCATTTTACGATTAAATACATATATTTTCTTGCAAAAATAATTGATTTATCTTCAATTTACTTGACGAAATATGATTTTAAAGTAAGAATAAGTCTGTTTTTATGCAATTTAGATTCCGATTTTTTTTTTTGTAAAGAAAAGTCAAAATATTCTTAGCTGCACAAATTATTTCAATAAAATTTTCAATCTTGAAATTTTAAATGGATGTAGCACTATTAACACACCTGTTAACAGGTGGGTTTAATCAATTTTTTTATCTGTAAATGAAGCACTAATTTTATGTTCAAATGTTTAGTGAAGAATAGTAAATGCTTCTATTTAACTGTTTTTTTTTAATCTTGGTAGTAGAGAATTTAAATCGAACTTTCTTCTTGAAAGGCGAGCATTATCTTGGCCTTCAAAAGTTTTCTTACTTTTTAATTCATTCCACTAATTGTTATTTGTTATACTCACAATAGATTATAGATCAAAGGAACCAGATGATATAGTTCAATTATGGTATTCAGAAATAAATTTGATCGATCACCTATGGGGTGGGTGTGTGAATATGTAGAGCAGCGCCGGGGCTGGCGTGATATCTCTACTTATCGTATATCCCCAATGTTTTTATTTTAGCGCTCCGCGTCTCCGAACGAAATTATGGTTCGATATAATGGCGGACAGAAATAAAATGCGTGGAAATAATTTTATGTTTTCAACTTTTATTTAATTCACTTGATATTCACTACATTAGTTGAATTTATTTATAATGTAAGTATTCCACTTGGATGTTTTCTATTGCCACCAAATTTATATAAAACCTACTTTTAAATTGCTTGTACAAAATTACTTTTTACTTTTCGTTTTTATTACGACTTGTCGATCATGACGCTGGCTAAAAACTGTACTGTAGTATATGTGTATTGAAAAAACGTTTTTTTCCTTTGTTACTTTGTGGAAAAATTTTCGAGTGGCGATTGCTATAACTTATTCCAAAATGACACGAGAGCCGTGCACCGGTTTTAGTTTACGTGAATTTTTAGAGCTGTGAACCGGTTTTAATTTCATTGCTCGTGCATGCTATGTTTTGTGTTTATTTATGCCGCCACATTACTCCCCTACCAGTGAGCGTTTAGCAAACGTTACTCATTAAACCTGCTAGGACGTTTTATCTGACGCCCTGATTTTAATTTAGACGTAACAGGGGGCAATTGACTAAATGTTACTGTTTTGTTTGGAAGTGACCGTTGCTCGGCTTCATCCTGGATAACTTCTTGTGGAGTAACTGAAGGAACGTCAATTGGATTGTGCGCGTGATCGTTCGAAAAACAAGGCTTAAGGCGATTTTTAGAAATTTTTACTTCCCTATTCCTCATTTTTATTGTGAAATATTTAGGATTCCGTTGAATTACCTCGAATGGTCCTTCATATGGCAATTGTAAAGCTCCTCTAAGTGAGTCTACTCTTACAAATACGTGTGAACACACATTGAGTTCTTTGAAAACGAATATATCATTGTTACTGTGCCTTGTTGCAGGAGTAGGCTGAATCATAGACTAAAGTAATGTTATAGAGACGTCTCAATACGAATAAAAAAATTGCCCCAAAATTGGTATACATACACAAATGGCTGTAACACAAAATGTACACAGTTTTTCCTCATTCAATTTATTTTATGATTGAACTATGCTTTTGCCAATGGTGTGCAAAGTACACACAAGTCAATTTTTGTTTTCTATTTCGCTTTTATTTGTTAATTTCACTAAAGGTTACTACTTATTGGCACCCGCTATGATATGGATTGGCACCCGGTAATTGGATCTTTTTTTTATTCGTATTAAGACGTCTTTATAATATTATTTTAGTCTATGGCTGAATGCCATTAAAGTGTTTACGAAGTTCTTCTATGAAATCGGACACATTTGCGTTTGATTTGGATTTCACAAAAAAATCTCCCGGCAATCTCAAACATTCACCGTATACTAATTGTGCGGGGGACACCTTTAATTCCTCTTTCAATGCTGTCCGAAGGCCTAGAGAAATTATCGGTAAGACCCTACTCCAGTGTGGGTTATTATGACACATTATAGCTGCTTTTAAGCTGCGATGCCACCTCTCTATCATGCCATTACATGCCGGGTTATATGCAGTTGTTCGCTTGTGTTTAAAGCCCAAAAACATGGCTAATTCTGTAAACAGCGCTGATTCGAACTGTGAACCTCGGTCAGTCGTGATGCTGGATGGCACTCCAAAACGGCAGATCCATTCTTTGAAAATTGCAGTTGCCACTGTGGTTGCTTTTATGTCTGCGACTGGAATTACTTCCGGCCATTTCGTATATCTATCGATTAAGGTTACGCAAAACCTGTTTCCCTCAGATGGCGGGAGTGGACCAATGATGTCTAAGTGGATCTCGTCGAAACGCTTAGATGTGATCAAATATTCTCCTATCGGCGATTTGACGTGTCTAGATACTTTTGCCTTTTGGCATGCTAAACACGCTTTGGACATGTTTCTGACGTCTTTGTTGACTTCAGGCCAAACAAACTTTTTAGTCACCATTTTAGTTGTTGTCCGAATACTCGGGTGTGATAACTTATGCACGCTATCAAAAATTACCCGTCGAAAACTTTCTGTGACGTATGGCCTTGGATAACCGGTGGACGTATCGCAATAAATTTCACTTTCCGTGCCAAATATCGGAAATTTTTGAAATATTAGGGATTTATTTGTTTCCCTCAAATTTGCCAACGTGGTGTCTGTGGACTGATCTTTTGCTAGTTTCACATAATCGATTGAGCTGTCAAGTGTTTTGCTTTCGATTCTTGACAATGCATCTGCGACAAGATTATCTTTACCGGAGATGTGCCTTATATCCGTTGTATATTGAGATATGAAATCTAAATGACGACGCTGACGAGGAGATGCCTTATCCAAATTTTGCTGTAAAGCAAATATTAAGGGCTTATGATCCGTAAATAATATAAACGATCGGGCTTCGAGTAAATGTTTGAAATGCTTTATTGAACTATAAGCTGCCAATAATTCGCGATCATACGCACTATACTTGCGTTGCGTGTCGTTTAACTTGACTGAAAAAAAACCAAGTGGCGTCCACATGTCCGATATGCGTTGTTGTACTACAGCGTCAATGGCTGTATTGGACGCATCAACCATGACTGATAACTCGACTTCCGACGAAGGATGTGCGAGAGTAACAGCGTTTTTCAACTTAGTTTTGCAGAGTTCGAATGCGTTACTACTTTCGGTAGACCAATCAACTTCTCTTTTATCGTTTTCGCGACTACCCTTTAGAAGATTGTTTAAGATAGCCTGATCTTCCGCGGCGTTCGGAATAAACTTGCGATAGAAGTTAATCATACCTAGGAAACTTCTTAAAGCTTTAATCGTCTGAGGTTTAGGAATGCTATTAATAGCTTTCACTTTCGCTTCAGATGGTTTTATGCCTTCGCTTGAAATTTCGTGTCCTAAGAAAGTAACCTTAGGCGTAGCAAAAACGCATTTGCTAACGTTAATGATTAAACCGGCGTTCTTTAAACGCTCGAATACGATTTTGAGGTGATCTAAATGCTCTTCCATAGAATGGGATGCGATCAATAGATCATCTATGTATGGAAAACAAAACTGTAGGTTTCTTAAAACTGAATGAATACACCTTTGGAATGACTGCGCGGCGTTGCGAAGTCCGAAAGTCATCCGCGTAAATTCGAACAGTCCAAAGGGTGTACAAATTGCGGTTTTCGGGATATCCTCCTCGTTAATCGGAATCTGATGGTAAGCCTTGACTAGGTCTATCGTTGAAAATACCGTCGTTCCGTGTAGTTGATAAGCGAAATCCGTTAAAAATGGAATGGGATACCGATCAGGTTTGGTTTGCGCATTAAGCATGCGATAATCGCCGCACGGACCCCATGATCCGTCTTTTTTGCGAACGAGCTGTAATGGGCTGGACCACTCTGAGTCAGAAGGACGACAAATTCCTTGCCCGAGTAGTATATTGAACTCTTTCTTTGTGATTTCCAATTTTTTGGGAGATAATCTGCGAACTTTTGACGCGCATGGAAGTCCCGTGGTAGCGATAACGTGAGGTACTTTCAATATGTTAGTATTAACATATAATTTATCCACTGTTATTGCTTTGAATTGGCTTAATAATTTAAAAATAACCGGGTTTAGCGATTCTGAGGAGATTGTCTTCAACTCGGAAGATGGACCTGTTATTGTTCCCTTTGATCGAACGTACATTGATGTCAATGGATCTAGTAATTGTTTGCTTCTAATATCCACCAATAAACCAAAGTGTTTTAAAAAATCAGCACCAATAATTGCTTTATCGACATCTGCCATAATAAATTTCCAAACGAAGTCTCTACGGAGGTTTAAATTTAATTTTAAAATTTTACTTCCGTACGTATTAATTTGAGTGGAATTAGCGGCAAACAGTTTAAAATCGCTTTTGTTATTTTTTTCGTAAATGTTAGGGGGAATGACGGACACATCTGCCCCAGTATCGACTAGGAATTGTACTTTACTAGCAAAGTCAATAACTATAAAACGAAAATTATTATGGCAAGCGTCATTGGTCGCCATCAACGACGAGCCTACTGGTTTTTTGGTTCATTGCTATTCAATGCTTGCGACTTAAAATTGCAAGGTGTCGTGCACCTATGAGCCTTATCATCGAATTTGAAGTGGTACCAGCACGTTGGGTACTTCTGTTTTCCGTTATTGTCTTGCCCTACTTGCGCGTTATTGCTATGACAAGGATTCGATGGTCGCCTTGACGAACGACTTCTACTTCTATGCTGAACCTTCATGAGGTTATTTAGCTGGTTAGAAACTAAATTAACTTGCTTTGTTAGGTTATCCAATGCGGAAGAATTGTTTGGGGAAATTGAACAAACTTCCGTTACGGATTGAACTTCGGCAATTTTATCTGCCGTGGACGCTAATTTGTCCAAGCTACCTTCTTCTAAGCTAGTTAATATAGATTGAGCGTGGGACGGCAAACGTTGAAGCCACAGATTTTTTAAGACTTCGTCCTGCATCTGTGCTCCTGCCAAATTCTGCATTTCCCTTAATAATTGCGATGGTTTTCGGTCACCTAATTGAAGTCCCTTAAGTAACCTATCCAATTTAATTTTCGCCGAGTCGCTTAATCTTTCTATGATAGTTTGTTTAAGGTCGTTGTATCTGTCTTTTACCGGAGGTTGCTTGATTTTTCTCTGACGCATTTTACTGAATCGGCGTCGAGTGCTGCTACTAGATAGCTGTATTTCGTTTGGTCCGTGGTTACATTTGAAATATTAAACTGTGCCTCTAGTTGATGAACCCATATTTCAGGATCATCCCTATTGAATGGAGGAGCTTTAACTGCAACTCTAAACGTGGATTTTGAATTTTGTTCGTCGTCGGACATTTTATTACAAAATAAACAATGCATGCAACAATTTCCACCTTAAACTACACTAAAACTTGTAAACCACTCTAGCGAATTTGGAATATTTTAACTTAGTGTGCTCGTATATAAATTACGACGGAATACTTAAATGCGGTCTCGTACAGTTTTGCCAAGATCACGTTACAATATATATATATATATATATATATATATATATATATATATATATATATATATATATATGTGTTTGAATATAATTTTATAAAAATATTAAGAGCTACTTTAAAATTTATTTCCAAGATAAAACAAAAAAAATTAATTTTAATCATGACAATATAAATTGTGGACACTTACGAATGATCTCTGCTTTTGTAGCCCTGGATGAATTTATGCTTCTTAATATTTAAATGCGTGTTGAAATTGCGGCAATATTATTGTAATACCATTGAAATATCGTTGCAAAACAATAATGATAACAGCCGTTAAATTATGTTGCAAATTGCAATATATATTACCGTTGGTTTTGCCTCGTTGAAATACGTATTGCGTGTACCGTTTCGTATTGTTGATTTTGTACGTTGATTTTGAACCGTTGATTTTGTATCGTTGTACTGTGTACTTGCGTATACCGTTGTACTATATGTATATTTATTCCCACGTGTTTTGAGTAGCCGAATTGGAAGTATAAATTTTTCAAACTTTTTATTTCGAATAATTCCGATTAATTTATATCAGAAGTACTGCAGATTCTTTTTGTCGTGGTCACCAATTATGGGGTGGATGTGTGAATATATAGAGCAGCGCCGGGGCTGGCATGATATCTCTACTTATCGTATATCCCCAATGTTTTTATTTTAGCGCTCCGCGTCTCCGAACGAAATTATGGCCATTAAAATAAAATAAATTAAAAATAACGCCATTATCGATATAATGGCGGACAGAAATAAAATGCGTGGAAATAATTTTATGTTTTCAACTTTTATTTAATTCACTTGATATTCACTACATTAGTTGAATTTATTTATAATGTAAGTATTCCACTTGGATGTTTTCTATTGCCACCAAATTTATATAAAAACTACTTTTAAATTGCTTGTACAAAATTACTTTTTACTTTTCGTTTTTATTACGACTTGTCGATCATGACGCTGGCTAAAAACTGTACTGTAGTATATGTGTATTGAAAAAACGTTTTTTTCCTTAACGAGAGCTGTGAACCGGTTTTAATTTCATTGCTCGTGCATGCTATGTTTTGTGTTTATTTATGCCGCCACATTACTCCCCTACCAGTGAGCGTTTAGCAAACGTAACTCATTAAACCTGCTAGGACATTTTATCTGACGCCCTGATTTTGATTTAGACGTAACAGGGGCAATTGACTAAATGTTACTGTTTTGTTTGGAAGTGACCGTTGCTCGGCTTTATCCTGGATAACTTCTTGTGGAGTAACTGAAGGAACGTCAATTGGATTGTGCGCGTAATCGTTCGAAAAACAAGGCTTAAGGCGATTTATAGAAATGTTTACTTCCTTATTCCCCTCCCAGGATAGGGTATCCAGTAATTTCTTAGAACACTTCCAAGATACTTGCAAGTGGTTGGTAAGATGGCTGATATTGACTAAGCAATTATCGGTGCTATTCAAATACGGTAAACCGATCATAGGTATTGCATCAACCTGCAAAGACTAATTGTTGATGCCATAAGCAAGGTTTCTGAGTTGAAATGTGAACATTTAAAATATCAACCTATACATCAAAATAGATTTAAAAAATTGCATGATCTACGAAAATCAAGGAGTGGCAATTAGGATTATCAACCCTAAAGTATTCAGTAAAGCACTCGTTGGGGTATCGCAAATGAGAAAAAGGCTCTGATGGCTTATGAACGGACAACGGGTATTAAAATGAAAGAGATCGATGTATAGTTCAATATTTTGGCTACCACAACAGACGGCATACAGAAAACAGTACTACAGTCGTCGAAATTAAATGGCCACAAGCATTATTTGCAATGTAAAATGTAGATGCGGATGACGAGGCGAACTCAAAATCCTGTGACTTTATTATTTGGACACCAAAATTCATAAAAATTATTAAAATTTTGTACAATGATAATTACAATATGATTCTTTCGGCTTTTTTATAGACAAATATATTATTTTTAATGGCATTCCAATATTTACGGCTTGGTGAGCCAGTAAAATAAAGAAGCATTTACATTACTCATAATATATCTTCTCCAATCAAAAGTAGAAATATCATTAATTGGCATGCTTCCTTAATTGTGAAGGGAAGGTATGACGTAAAATATTATTAAATTTACCTAAACCAATGACTCTCTCTACAAGAATCCTTCGATTAGCAATCCTTAGAGTTTCTAAAACTTCATGAGGGGTCAGTTGACTCTTATTTCGCAGAAAAGGAGGTATGTTTAGAACAACACCGATACCCTCTAAGACATTACTAACGTCAAACTCTCGATCAGCCAGCACAATATCACCGTCCTTTAATTTGTGCAAAATACTACAATATCCTACTGTATATCTGTCACTCACTCAAATAAAGCTTGATTGAATTTTGGATTATTTCTGCTATGGTTGGTCTTTATCTCAGAGCAATTTAAAATCACAGTATATTTGTCTTGATTCTGATACCTGAAAGACCACCAATCTACTGCTTTAAACACTGCATTCATAGCACGAGTCCAATGTACCATAATTTTTCTTGTGGTTAATAAGCTAAGGCCATACCATAGACAATCATAATAGATTTCTCATTTGACTAAAAAACAGGTGTGTTGTTATCGGTGTATTATATATATCAAAGTAACGCAAGTAGACGACTAGTTCAGTGAACTTCTTTGGTTTCCTGCAATTCCATAATTTCGTCACTAAAATAAATGGATTGAATATTCTTCACGAGTGCTGGTAAGGAGCTATCTATTTCATCCGCAGTTAGTGGTCCCTTATTTTTGGCAGACTTGCATTTGGCACAATTGGAGATGAACCGAAGACAATATGCAAATATTCGAAGTAACTTCGTAAATGATTGTCTGTGGTTTATTTCATCAACAAAAGACGGACTTGTTTCAGATATCAGAAGAATTATCTTTGAACTACGATGCTCTGGAACATCGGTGTGAATGGTAAGTTGATTTGAGTTAAACGGCCACTCTAGTTCTGGTTTGTGTAAAAATGTAGGGCCATGAAACCATTCAGTCGCCTTGCATAACTGACTGGGAAGTATTCCTCTGCTGATCATATCAGCCGGATTATCAGATATTGGTACATGATTCCATTGATTCCTGTTGGTGCGATCCTGTATTCTGGAAATCCGATTCGCCGGGAACGTGTTCCATGTATAAGACGGAGCTGATATCCAGGACAATACTATTTTTGAGTCTGTCCAGTAGAACACATTTTCTGGGGTGCAAGGAATTACATTAGAAGAGCACCGCACAACTCAAGCCGTAGTAGTGAGGTAGCTTTAAATGGTGCCACTCGTGATTTCGCGCACATTAAGTTAACGTTTATTTGGCCGTTGACGTCTACTGATCGGAGGTAAATTGATGTTCCATATGCAGCTTCACTACTGTCACTGAACACATGAAGTTGTATCTTTTTAATTGATTCAAATGGAAAAATGTTTCGTGATATTTGTAAGCTATTTAAATCACAGATCTGTTGCCGAAATTTCACTCATCGAGATTGGTATTCTATTGGAAGAACTTCGTCCCAATGCGAATTTAATTTCCACAGCTGCTGGATGAATATTTTGCCTAAAATAACTATTGGTCCTATCAGTCCTAAAGGATCAAATATCTTGGCTAGATCCGATAGTATAATTGGCTTGGTTAGAACCTCGTGCTCGACTGGAATTATGTGGAAATGAAAGTAATCCTGTGATGGCTGCCAAATCAAACCGAGCGTTTTTATCACGTTATTTTCCATAATGTTGAGATGCACTTTACGGTGATCTTTTGGGATGGATTCCAGAACAGCAGGGTAGTTTGAGCAATATTTACGTAGCTCGAATCGTCCACTTTCCAAGAGTGAAATTAGTTTATTCCGCAATTTAACGCAGTCATCAATAGTGTTTGAGCCGGTCATGACATCGTCCACATAGAAATTTTCTTTAATGGTACGAGTAGCTAGATGATACGAAGCTCCTTCGTCATCGTTTCTCTGGACTGTCACGCCAAAATATATATTGGAATTTGCGATCCGATTCATGAAGTATAATTTGGCGATACATCTTCGAAATGTCCGCAGTGAATACGTATTTGTGAGTGCGAAATTTTACAATAATTGAAAATAAGGCGGGTTGTATGGTGGGCCCAACCATCAGGACGTCATTAAGATACAATTTCGAAGTGGTTTTAGAAGAGCCATCGAAAACCACTCTTAATTTCATAGATGAACTGTCCATCTTATGTACACAATGGTGTGGCAAAAAATAATGTGGTTGCTGAATATCACTTAGTTCGATCGGTTGCATGTGACCGAGTTCTTCATACTCCGCCATAAATTCGTTGTAAGCTTTTCGAAGGGCCTGGTCCTGACCTAATTTTAGCTCCAGATGATGGAAACGTTTTCTGGCTGTATTCTGAGAGTTTCCTAACATAAAATGTTCTGCACGGAAAGGCAGGCGTACGATATATCTCCCACTCCCTGCATAATCGCGCGTTACAGTATTTTGGAAAAATGTTTCACATTCCTGTTCCTCGAAGGTGTATTGGTTCGTTGGAGGGTCGTGTCTTTCCAGTTCACAGAATTAATGAAATAGCTGCTCCAACGATGGACTAGGAACTGTAGAGACCATATTGCAATGGATAGTTGGTTACGGCGACATAGTTCTACCAGTCACGATCCAACCGAAGGCTGTGTTTTGCAGTACTGGCATATTATCGTCGAATTTTATTTGTCTTTCCGACATTAGTGAACAGTAGAGCTCAGCCCCAATCAATATGTCTATTGTTTGTGGATAGTTGAACTTGGGATCTTGGAAGTGGCCAATTATGAATATCAATAAAGTTGCTTGGTTGATGTTGAGTAATTCTAGGCAATATTAGTGCTTCGATGGTGGTGGAAAATTGGCTAATTCGAGATTTAATTGTGAGAATCGTACATTTCTTGGCATTAACCACACAGTTGCCAATTCCAGCGATTGGGCTATGGATATCGAAGCGCTTAACTCTTAATAGAGCCAACAGCTGCATGAACACTGTTTGTTGCAGCTGACTGAGTAATGATACCATGGCTTTGAGCTTCCGACTGGGCAGTGTTATTATTTATATTTTGATTAGAACTCGATATTGGATACTGATTTAGATACGTGTGATGTTTGGCTGAGCACTCAACACATCCTGATTGTTTGCACGAGTCCGCAGTATGAGAACCATCAAGTAGACAATTTGAACACAAGTGCAGACGAGACACTGCTTACTGTCTTTGATTTATTGAAAGGTTGATAAAGCGCCTGCATTTGTATATATTGTGTTTTGTCACAGCGCAGTAAGAACAAATACGATTATCAACGTTGTTTGATGAAGCAAGAGTTGAAGTTGGATTTGCAATGATGGCTGAAGAAATAAGAGATAATTTAGAAGTTCCTTGACGAATATTTTTCTGATTATAGTGAGGCTTGCTAGGCAGAACTGCGGCTGTTTGTTGTGTTTGGTCCTTCAATAAACTAAGACCTTCTAAGGTGTGGGACCGTCTGTCTAAAAAGGTCAAAGTTCATCCAACCTAGCTAATCTATCATGAGGACACTCATCATGCCATTTTGTTCTCGTAAATGTATCTAGTCTTTGTAGTACCATATAGATGATTAAGTCATCCCATTGAGAAGTTGGACGGCCGAGACCTTTCAAAGCGTTGAGATGATTGTTAAGACTGTCAATCAGTTCTCTTAGTTTGACTGAAGATCACTTGTCCATAACTGGCAAATTAAAAAGTGCTTTAATATGACCTTGCGCTACTAACTTGTGATTGTCATATCTATCGGTTAGAAGTTTAATAGCAACGGGATAATTTATAGCAGTGACCTCCAATGACCTAATTCTATTGAACGCTGCACCCGTTAAGCTACTCTTCAAATGATGAAACTTCTGTATGTCATCTAACCGTTTATTTTTATGCACCAGTGATTTAAATGTTTCATAAAACGGAATCCAATTCATGAATTCTCCAGAAAATGAAGGTAACTTAATTTTAGGCAGCTCTAATTTAGTGAGATTTTCTTCGCTTAGTTCAGGTTTCAAATTTGTTCTAGTTTCGTTTTTTCTTCGACTAATCTCAACTAGCAATGCCGGTTTTAATTTATGATATTTTCCCTCAAAATTTGCTCGGGAATTGGTTTTGTTGCTCGGGAATAGGTTTTTGATTCATTTATGTCCAATTCTTTCATTTCTTGAGCCGTTTCATTTAAAAATATGGGAATAGTACATCAAATCGGCCTCGATACAAACCAGTGCACCTATTAAACTGCTCATTTGTTAAGCAATCGTAAAATAGAGACAGCTTCATTAGCACAAATGTTTGCGTTGAGCAGGAGAAGTACGTGGCGTTGTTCTACAGAAAGTTTCTGATTTTCACGTTCCACTGTTCCACTAATGGTCTCATCATGGTATCCAGCTCCTTTAAAAACATTAAAATAGTGCTAGTTATTGTGGAAAAGGGTAGCTGGGTAATTTAGTTACATACATTCTTCTTTTTTTATTTTAAAAGAATTAAATAATTTAAAATAATAAAACTTTAGATACCTGCATCTTATTTTATCACATATTTTGCTACTGTCCGCTTAAGGCGCTTTTTAAACTTTTGCCGTTCCTTATTTTCTGATCACGACTTTGTGTTCTTTAATTTAATTTTGACTCTGTAATTTTGCCAAATTTGGTTGTATTTGTGTTGAAAATCTTTTTCCCCACACCGTTTAGAAGAATGTTTTTGGATAGTTCTTATTGTATGCTGAAGGAATGGATATGATGGACAGCTTAATACTAAAAGTAGAGTGAAATTTGATATTTGCGTATATTGCGATAGTAGATTTTATTTTATTCCATCCGTTATTCCAACACCTACAGCTTGAGTTTTCTGAAGAGTCTGATGTAGTGTTAAATTAAAGTCTGCTCAATATAAATTAAATTCATGGACGAATAGAACAAAATGTACAAACAAAATAATTTCCGTTAATTACTTGTTTATTGATTACAAATCGTTAAAAGTAATTATAACATCTTCAAGCCTTACATCAGAACACTACGTCTTGTTGAAATATAACACTAAACTGAAGAAAAAATAAGAAAAAATTATGTTTTAAGCAACAACAACAAAAACAGCTAAAAAGCAAATTTAATTAAAACAAAGCATACATAAGAGAAATGGAAAATTTAGAAAAACCACGGCAGGTGTTTTTTTTTTATGTTTAATTAAATTTAATTTTTACCATCAGTTAAAGTAATTAATTTTACTTTCGTAGAAAGTTATACGACATCCATATCTAAACGTACACAAAACATAGAAACATATACATATATACACGAGTATAAATACAACTTGTTGTTTTATTTTCTTTCTTATCATTGAAAAGCATAAAAAATTCAAAAGTTTAAAAATAATAAAAAATAAATTTACGACCAAACACAAAGATTAAAGTTTCAATTTTTCAGAAAAGCTTAATTTTTATTTGCCGTCACACGTTATTTTATAATACACACATAAGTATTTTAATCATATTCGTAAATATGTTTAAATGGCGGATCATAAAAATATTTTATGATTATACGAGGTAATTGTATATCGCGCGAGCTTAATTATAATTTATGTTCATATACCATTATTCATTATGTTAAGTGTAATGTTAGGTGCAATTAATCAATTTCATTTCAAGTAACTATTCGTAAACGTTTCAATTGATAAATAATTGTTATTTGTATGCTGTCAATTTAGGAGGAAAACCAACAATCCAAAATGCTATGAATCTTTTTTTTTTTTTCTTTTTTTGCTGACCACAAAATAGAAATATGTACAAAAAAAAACTCTTACGTAAGGAAATTTCGGTTTGTTCATCAATTTAATTCATCTAAGTAAGTAATCCTAAAATAAAAATTGATTTTATGTATCCTTATCTATGTATATGTAGGTATGTGTATATACCAAAGTGATTTTGAATTATGGTCTTTTTAAAAAAAAAAAAAAGAAAATATAAAGTCAAATTGAAGGTAAAGTATAAATTTATAGCTTTTATTTAGGTGAAATTTATATCGAACCTATCCAGGTAATAAGGTAAAAGCTATATTACCTTTATGCGTTCCTAAATATATAATGTGTCAATTGATATTTAGAAAGAAGAAAAATGTTGGCCTGTCTAGACCATAATCGAAATTCTAAAATATTTTGGTTGGTTATTTTTGACATTGATCTGGACAGATTGTATAGTATTTTAGGTTTATCTATTCTAGAGGGTATGCAGTTTTTCATCATTCAACAAATAGGTTGTCTAGATCTCCCGAAAAGTACCAACTTCTTTTAATAAAATATTTAGAAGGAAAATTTAAATTGAACATCCTCCATGTGAATTATTCCAGTGACAGTGCCTGCTTTGTTGTTACTGGTATATTATAGTACTATTTTGTTCCTAACGATAAGGTTGAGACGATCTTTAATTTTGGGTAGCGGTTTTCGGCTGGCTTAAGTTGCATTGAAATGAATTTTAGCGTCTGTATCTAGTTCCCCTTGGTCTATTTTTAGTCATTTGGCTGCATATTGCTTAGATTCCATGTCTTTTTAGGGTTGCATTCGCATGTTCCAGAGTGGAAATGCCTTCAGGTCTTTTTAATTTGCCCATAGAAATGACTGGTAATATTTGCCAGAGCCGCCTGCCAACAGGACCACGATACCACCCATTAGGCTTGAGTAGTTGCCCATTTCGCTCCAGGGCCTCAAATGCACGTTTATGCAATATTTTGCATTCATCCCCACTAACAGCTTTCTGTCGTAGCATTACGCCTCGACTGCTGTTTTTGATTATGTTAAATATTGGTGGTGCTTTGCTTGCGAAATTGAGTAAGGAAATTTTCCAGTCCCTCTTCTCCTCTATCAATCTGCTGCAGAACTCTGTCGAATACTTGTCACTAAACGCTGTGGTGTGGAATCGAGTGCCCTGCTAATTTCGTCAGATCAAAGTGGCTCGTTCGAAGTGGCGTGGTAATTCCGTATTCGTCAAATTTGTTGCTGGCGATAGAAATCAATTTGGCTTCAACAATAATCAAATCTTCGTTACAAATTTCGTTGTTAAACGTCAAATCCGAATTTAAAACTTGAAGTCTGTGCCATTTATCTTCCGACAGAGCATCTTTATTATATTTTTCCCACAGCTTTATTGGGTTTGACAGCACACATGTGCTTATCAAAATTGCAAACGACAATTGTGAGCGACATTGAGCAGCTTCATCCTTCGTGGAATGCGAATGGTTATCATCTTTCAGTAAACCCAACACTTCACATACTTCTATGTATGTTGCCTGTTCGTCGCAAAAACGCGTGGCTAAGCCCATCGCTTATCAGATGTTGACAAAGCAATTATCGGTGTTGATTTTTTGAAGCACTATGGTTTATTGGTAGAAATTAGAGGTGAACAGTTGCTGGATTCCCATGCGTTCATTTATGTTCGCTCTAAGGGAACAATAATGGGTCCACCTTCCGAACTGAAGACGATATCATGCGAATCATTTAGTCCGAATGTTTTTAAACTACTAGGTCTTTATAAGAATATAATAACAGACAAATTATATGTTAGTAATTTCAAAATAGAAGTAGCACATAATATTTCGACCTCAGGACCGCCATGAGCCTATGCAGATATCAAAGAAAGAATTCGACATCATACTAAACTAAGGAATTTTTCGTGAATCAGATTCAGAATTGTCTAGTGGTCTAGTCCATTACAGCTTGTTAGGGAAAAATATGGATCACGGTGTCCTTGCGGCAATTATCTCATATTGAATTTACAAATAAAACCTGATCGATAATTTATTCCATTTCTAACTGATTTTTCTTATCAGTTATACGGATGTAAAGTATTTTCTACAATAGATTTAGTTAAGGTATATTGAGGCACATACTCGATAATTTATCAATTCGCAAACAGCAACTCGTTAAATATGGCGGATTGCATACATCAAATTTCTTGCGGAAAATCCCATACTCGATCATTTTCGCAATGCAATATATTTTTTTACTCAGCATTCAGCACGCAAATGTCAATACTCTGAATAAAAAATATAACCTCAAAACGTGAATAATTGAAAGTTTTTTGTTCTGTTTTTAATCAAATATGTAAACATGAGTCGCATTATAAATCTCAATCAGTGAACATCTTTTTTAAGTTTTTCGCAATAGTGGTTCCGGGTACTGCGTATTATCGTATAAGGCCCATAATATTCATGCAGAGCGAAGGTATCACAAATTTGCGACTCAGTAAAATAAAAATTATATTCGAGGATGTCTATGGCTTCTTTAGAGAAGATTCTGGAATAACCGTTATTTAAATACTACGTAAAAAATAAAATAACATTAAATTCGACATACCAGGATTTCCCTCGAGAAATTTCGGGAATTACATTCTGTCCTAAACCAAAGGCCATGTGGATCCTAGTTTAGATCTGGCCATAGCAAATTAAAAAACAAACAAATATATAAAAATAACGTCAAAAAAATTAAATAATTTAAATTTAAAATATTTAATATGTTGAAAATGAGTACGAAAAGTAAACTGAAATAAAACCCTTTTTGAAAATTTTGTATTTTATTAACAAAAACGGAAAAGTCGTTTGAAAAAGTGGTATCAAGAAATTTCAAACATTTAATTGGAAAGCTACAATATGATCATAAAATAACTATCCAATTTCTATTACATAGTTTGCAAAATTTTAAGTATTTGTTTGCTTGCTAGCTAAAGCAAAAATATCGAGTATAAAATTTTTTGTAATTCAGCAAAATTTGTTTGCTTATTAGCATCGAGTATACCATTTACCGCAATCTAGCAAAAATTGCTTGCTTATCTGCTTGCTATAGTATCGTGTATATACCCCATTATCAGGTTCCGATTAACTAAGTTGATATTACTAAAACGACAATCTATATGTATACACGCAGAGAACTAAACGTTTGCGACAACCGAATCAATTGCCCTACCGAATTATTCGGTCCTGTATACATTTTAATTAAACTTTGCGACAACCTCTTTTTATTGTTTATCAGAACTGAAAAAGAAGTTGTAACTGACCCTTTTTAGTTAGCCTAAAGGAATTAGCTTGTATGAAGAACGAAATATACTGTATTGCAACCGACCATTGGTTGAGCTTATCGATCATTCGGTTGAGTTAATCGAATATTGGTTTAAGAATATTACAAATTATAGTTGTCGTGACCACTGGTCGATTATAATAACAGACTTGGTTATTAAAGCAACTTTCTTTGCACGGTTAGTGCAATCCTGTTTCGGTTACTACACAATCAGAAGTAGTTGACATAACCGAATTTAGTTGTTTTCTCCAACCGAATAGGATTGTTGCCAGTTCATTTAACCAAATTAGTTTTATTAAGAAAAAAGTAGAAATATCCTCCCGCCACCCTTTATTTTACCACAGAGTCAATATAAATGTATCGACTCTCAAAAATGAGAACCCTCTTTTACATGAGTTCAATTATATTGGTAGTTCGGTTTCGTACTCAAAAGTACAACCTACTTAGGTATAAGGTAGTTGTCCCGACACCAACTCGGTCATCGCAACTAGATTAACATAAAATTTCATATAAATCGAAAACTACATATAAAAAAAATGAGAAACAATAATTGTATATCATAGCTAGTTTCATTGAAATTCCATTAGATTTTTTTACAATTCGTCATAAAAAATTGCTTTTGAAACGCAAGAAAACTATTGCGTTTGTTCGGGGAATCAAAAATCTAAATTGCTTGTAAATTTCAATAAAAATTTTCCAGGATACTTTGATTTACTCAAATTGTTTGCTATTTTTGTTATATGCAGTTTTCGATCCGCCATTTATTAGCTCTCGCGGATTCTATAATCATCATGATTATTTTTACTCTCAGGTGTCAGTATTTCGCGTACATTATAAAACAATTTATATTATTCATGTGATGTTCATGTTTGCAAAATAACCACAAATCATTTTGTAATTTTTTCAAATAGTTAATCTACCCTCTCCTCATACAACACCCTCTTCATTTTGTATTAGGAATATTCCAACAACATATTAAACATTTTAGGCAGTAAGTTTACAATCACAACAACCGATTAAGAGTTAATGAAACTGATACGATTATAATGTGTAGTTGTAGCAACGGAATTCTAAAATAAATAATTCCACTTTGATATTTTGGTGCAACGACAGAATGATACGATTACATTGAACTACAATATTGTTCTCGCAACAGCATTAGTCAGTTACTTTTGTTCGCAGTTGTCACAAAAGCCTCGTTTAATTGGTGTAACAAAATTACGTTTCTGGCAACTGAAACGAGGTTGATACTTTAAAAACTATTAGGCTCATTCGGTTCTGACAACGAATATCTAGGAAATTAGCATCAACGGAGTAGAAGATTTGGAAACGAAGTTGTTGCAACTATCTGTGCATTAGCGGCTACCGTAGTTTGTTTGTACCAATCTCATGTCAGTTGGTGCTATCGAAATTATGTTTTAGCAACTACAATTCGTTCATCGCAATGGAAAGTATTTTCTCGCGACCTCATGCCAACGAATCAGTTCTCTCAGTGTACCATTTGAACTTTTTGCATGTAATTCTACAAAATTTAACATTCTGTTTTCCATATCGTCGGTTTGCGATAATAGCGACACATCTCAAAAAGGGCCAATTTTGAGATAATAGGAAAAAAATCCTTTAAATGTAACAATTTTTTATCTGGCATAGTGTCACTTCTCAACTACCCATAGTTTTCAATAGATGTGACGTTGAATTTGATAAATTTAGCTATTTTACACCAAACAAAAAATTCAAATCGATTTCCTCAAAAATATGATATTTTGAGATGTGTCACTATTCTCGCAAACCGACGATATATTGATGACTTGCTTTTTGCGTCGCATTCTTTGGAAGAATATTTGTTTCATCTTAAAACTGCTTGCGATCGATGAAAAGATGTAGGCTTGATTAAATATGTTAGTAAATGTGCTTTTACTGCCTCTGAGGCTTCTTGCCTTGGTTAAAAAATTTCGTGTATTGTACGGTATCCTTGGACCTTAAACAATTAATTGCTTACGTAGTTTCTTGGGCATGAGAACTTTTATAGAAAATTTATTTTTAATGCTGCGAATGATTAAGTATTTTTAAATATATTTCTCAAGAGAAGCACAAGAAAATGATAGAAGAAAAATTGCTTCTACTGATGAAAGTCGCAGTGCTTTCGAACTCTGTAAATCTAAATTAAAGGATGCTGTTATATTAGCACAACTTTCTTCTGAACCGGTTTGACATTTATGGTAGATGCATCAAACACAGCTATTTGTGCTGTAACTTAACAGCGATTGGCATTTTTTGGGAGCCTTTTCATCTCTTAGTTTTTTTCTCAATTAAACTATACGATGCTCAACGTAAACATCGTAAAAGATCGTGACCTATTAGCAGCATACAGTTCAAATAAGCATTTCAAGTACTTTTTCGAAAGCAGCCGTTTATTCACACTTTTGCCACAAGCCTTTAATCTATGCTTTACCACAAAATTTAAACAAAGCATCTCCACGAAAGCGTCGCTATTTAAATTTTTTACATTTTATGTCGAAGTACACTACGGGTACCATCAGCACATTTCCGGTAAAAATAACATCTCGCTGATCATTATCACAAATTGAAAATATAGCCTTTAATAGCCCAATCGATCACGACAGTGTAGCAACAAAAAAAAATACACATCCCCACTTACCGAAATTAATGGAAACGAATTAATCTCTTTTATTCCAAAAATTTCCTATATTTGAATCTGACCATGACATTTGGTGCGATATTTCTACTGGTTCCCCAAGACGGAAAGATTTTGACTGGAAATTTGCATCGTGTTCATAACTTATCGCTCCCAGGCATACGAGCATCAGTAGAAAATATGCGACAGAAAAATTTGTTTGGCCCTGAAACCAATAGGGATAATAGGAATATGGCAGGAGCCTGCATATCATGACAGAAGCCAAAAGTAAACGTTTCAAGTAAACGTTTTGATGAAGTTTATTTGTGCATTATAGGTCTATTACCACCATATCCGAGGAGAACAATTATTGTGTAATATTAATCGATAGATATACTCGATGGCCGGATGGTATACCGGTGGCAGATTGGGTTTGCCGGTTTGGTGCATTAGCAGTTCAGAATTCGTAATTTGAATCAACATTATTCACAGAGTTATCCAAATTTTTAGGCTTTAAATACAAACGAACCACCGCTTATCTCACCCGGCGTTAGTGGCATGATTGAAAGGTGGCACCGTTCTTTAAAAGCTGCTATTATGAGCCATAATAACGCACAGTGGACCAAAGCCTAACCAATAATATCCGTGGAACTTCGAACAGAGTTAAATGAGGAATTGAAATTTAATCTGCAGAATTAGTTTATGATGAATGTTTACGATTGCCACGAGACTTTTTTTTTCACTACACCTACACAAAACCAAACTCAATATTTCCGAATTCATACAACAGTTAAGGTCATATTTTAGTAAAATTCAACCTACTCCTGCAATAAGTCATGGTAGCAATAAGATATTTTTTTTTAATGAACTTAATTAACACGTTTTGATGCAGTTAAAGAGAGCTTTGTAGCCGCCTTATGAAGGAAGGACCGTCCCCTGTCATAAGGCGATACTTTGAATGTGTTATAGTGAGAACTAGACAAAGGAAAGCTAATTTATCCATAAATAGACTAAAATCTTGTTTTTTGTACAAACTGAGCGAAAGCATACATATAGTTAACTCCAGCAATAGCTCCACCAAATACATTTGTTTCATAAATTTTAATCAGTAGAGTTTTGTTCGCATACTAAATTGGAGCGTCAAATAAAAGAGATAGCCTTCCAATATTGAACCACATTGAAAGCTCACACATCAACAAAACACAAATAAATTTGCAAAATACATCAAATACTGGTAAAGATACGTGAGATGCGATACGTGGATGATATTGGGGCAGATACTCGATAATTAAGCAATAAGGAAATCGCACGTCGGTAAATATGGCGGAATTGCTTACGTCAAAATTGCTTGCATAAAATCTCACACTCGATCGTTTTAGAACTGCAAAATATTTTTTTTTTACTCAACACGCAAATGTCATGGTGCAAACCTCAAAACGTAAATAATTGAATGGTTTATGATTTGTTTTCAATCAATTATGGTAAAAATAATGTCAATAAATTATAATAGTTTAAATTAAAAATGTATAATTATAATACATTAAAAATGAGTATGATACCTAAGCTGAAATACAAAACCGTCAATGTCAAATTTTTGTTTTATTAACAAAAACAGAAAAAAAGTTACAAAAATCTTAATTCAACAATTAAAAATTAGCATTCATTTTTTGTTACTAGTTTTGCTACAAATTAATTTAATTTTGTACAAAATTGATTCCAAGGCAATAATTAGATATTAAATAATAATTGCGTATTCTTTTAATCATCTGCATTCAAGGCAAACACTTTGAGCATACCATTTTTGAATATCAGCAATAAATTTGCTAACTAAAAATATTGAGTATACCATTTATAGCAATTTTGCAAAAAATGCTTGCTTATCTGCTTGCTAAAGCATCGAGTATGTGGCCCACTTGGGGTATATACACGATACTCTAGCAAGCAGATAAGCAAGCAATTTTTGCTAGATTGTGGCAAATGATATACAGTATACTCGATGCTAATAAGCAAACAAATTTTGCTGAATTGCAAAAATGATATACTCGATATTTTTGCTTTAGCTATAGCAAGCAAGCAAATAGCGAAAATTTTGCGAACGATTTAATTTATCGGAAAAATTATTGTTTAATGTCAATCATTGAGTTTAGACCATTTTTCATTTGGGAAATATTTAGAAACGAAGTTAACTATTGTATACGAAATAATTGTATTTCATGTTTTGGAAAAAATTTAATTAATATAGGTAAAACTATGTATTAAACACTAGATATTTATTTTTATAATCATAACTTTTCAATTAAAATTTTTGAAATTTCTTGGTACCACTTTTTCAAACGACTTTTCGGTTTTTCTTAATAAAATAAAAAAAATTCAAAACAGGTTTTTTATTTCAGTTTATTCTTCGTACTCATTTTCAACATATTAAATATTTTAAATTTAAATTTTTTTTTTTATTCAGCGTAATGACATTTGCGTGCTGAGTATAAAAATAATTGCATTGAGAAAACGATCGAGTATGGGATTTTACGCAAAAAATTTGATGTATGCAAATCCGCCATATTTATCGAGTTGCAATGTGCCAATTGATAAATTATCGAGTATGTGCCCCAATATTACAGTTATATGAGTAATGCCATATCATAGCAGTGCATTATTGTGTTACGTATATGATTTGAAGTTCATTTTTAATGGCGTTCGATAGGGTTAAGCAATACGCAAATTGCAAGTCGGTAAATATGGCGAAATTGCTTGCGTAAAATCCAATACTCGATCGTTTTAGCAATGCAAAATATTTTTTTTTTACTCAGCACGCAAATGTCATGGTGCTGCATACAAAATATAACCCCAAAACGTAAATAATTGAATGTTTTGTGATTTGTTTTCTATAAATTATGGTAAAAATAAGGTCAATAAATTAAAATAGTTTGAATTTAAACTGTATAATTATAATATAAAAGCTGTATTTGCGCAACATTCAGTAATTGCAAATTTCGATATTTGCAACCTAATAAACAAAAATTCCTTAGTTTTGATAATTGCAATATTTTTGCTTTTACATTCAGCAGTTGTAACATTTCTTTCAATTAAATCTTTCTGTCTCTATTATAAATACAGTTTTCTAAAAAAATAAAATATTTAACAGAAAAAATATATTATGCTATCTCAATTCAACCTAATTATTTAGAATTGGAATATGCCAGTGGGAACAACACAATTAAAACGGCATTATTAGATCATATACTTAACTTTTTCTCACTCGCTTGTTTTTTACTATTCTCTGAATAATGTTATTGGGGGACATACTCGCACATCTCGCATGTTAACAAATTGCGACTGTTAAAGATGGCCGATTTGCGACCCAATCTTTTATTTACTAGAAAACGCATTTTCAATACTTCTAGCAAGTCCGCCATATTTGTTAATATTCAGCGAAATGCTGAGTATAATTTTTGACATTTCACTTAAAAACAAAATAATTTAACCACAAAATACAACAGTTTGAAGAAATTTTAAATAAAACGAGTTAATAATTTTTATAAAGATAAGTGCCCAAAAAAAAAGGAAACCAAATTTCAGTGACAGTGATTTATTAAACTTTTTAAAAATATTAGAAACTCGCAGAATGTTAGTAAATGGTATGATTATTAATTGTTTTTGTAATTATTTTTCAGGAGAATCAAATTTATTTGGAGAGGCATTGGTGAGCGCTTGGAATGAGGTTGCGGATGAATTTTCCGCAACTGCAGTATTTTCGAGAAGTGGGGAGGAACTTCGCAACAAATTTACGGACCTTAAAAGCCGTACTAAAAAACGATTGACTGAAATAAAAAACCACCAAGGAGAAACAAGTGGAGGCGCGCCACAAGAATTAAAGCCTTATGAAGAGATTATTGTACAATTAGCTGGCCATAATTCGATTTATGACTTTAATTGCTATGTTGATGCATTTAGGGACGTAAGTTAAAAGTTAAAAATGTCATTGTATGGAATTTTAGATATATTTCTTTTTAGAATCCAATTGTTAACGTCGATCAGGAACCAGAATCTCCAGCGCCGAAACGATCTGAAGTTACATCTAATTCGAACCAGTCTACACAATCTTCCAGTAACGGTTCGGGAAGAGTTAAACGCCCAAGAAATAAGAGGCACAGTCGAGAAATCGAAAATGATTTTGAAGGGCAAATGTTAGCAATAACCAAAAAGAATATTATTATACAGGATCAGCAATTGGAGGAGGCGAAAATTATGATCGCTTTGCAGAAACAGAGTTTAGAGGAAGCAAATTTAGCGAACAATTTAACAAAAATACGACTTGAAGAAATAAAAGCGACAAACGAGATACTGCGCGACATTGCCGAAAGAATACCGCTTTATCTTAGAGATAATTAATTAATTTAAGTACATTTATTGAATTTACATATTTAGTTTTACATTATTTTGGAGTAAGTGAAATGTGATTTTCTACAAAGAATGAATTTTGAAAATAAAATTAAAACGCAGAAATTAAAATTCAGTTTAATTTAATTAATTACAAATATTTCTAAAATTATAATTAACCAATGTTTGCCTTGTTATATTACCTCGGATTTGAAAAGACAAACTCTCGTCAAATTTAATTAAGTTTTCTATTTCGGAGTCTAATGATTCGCCTTCAATGTCAAACTCAACATTAGGGAGATTTTTTAATTTTGCTATGTTATGCAAAATAAAACAAGCTGTAATTATATGCACACATTTGTCCAGTCCGTAGCACATAAATCCCCCAGTTTTGCAAATAATACGAAATCGGCTTTTAAATATACCGAATGCCTGTTCTATAATTTTCCGAGTTCCCTTATGTTGGTTATGTTGTACCTAATTTCACCGAACGTCGTTGGATGAATAATGGGAGTCATTAGGCAGTGCAACAATGGATATCCATTATCACCCAGAAGATAGGAATTCTCCGGAAGTCTGCTTGATAACAGAAACCCATAGAGGGAACTGTTTTTGAATATATGGGAATCGTGTGTGGATCCTGGCCAACGGACGATAATATCAGTGAAAAAATATTCAGCGATGCACACCTATAAGATAAACAAAATTAATTTTCCTCTTTTCTGGTATTTGAATAACAAACTTACTGCTTGCACATTTATAGAAAAAAATCCTTTTCTGCTGTAAAAAGCACACGCATCTTGTAAGAGCGGCTTATTTATTAGAACATGAGTTCCGTCAATACACCCTATTACATTTGGGAATCCATATTTTCTAAAAAACTCTTGTTTGGTTTTATTTACGTCATCTTGTGTCGTTGGAAATTTTATAAATTCTTTTAAGTGTCCCTGTATTGAATTTACAAATTCCTTCAATAGCCTGTTGATGATAATTCATCTCACCAGTCATGAACTGAAAACTTCCAGATCCTAACACATTTAAACTGGTAAGTACCTAAAATAACAATATTATGTAGTGTTGTTAAAATAAGTTAATTGTCTTACTGTTAAATAAGGAGAAATTGCTTTACTCCTGCCAGTAACCCTTTGAAGCTGATCGCTTAATTTATCAATGATAAATTGAGCGGCCGGTTTTGTGAATCGATATCGCCTGAAAAAAGTTTCCTCTTCGCATTCAAATGGATTTTCCCTGTCTAAAAATATTTTTCGAGGAACCCGATTTCTTCTTCGTCTTACAATGAATAACGCTTCCATTTACTAACAAATTAAAAAACAATCAAACCATTAAATAATTAATATAAAAACCACTACTACTAAATATATTTCATGCTCTGTTTATTTTATTTGTTCAATATAAAATATAAAATCACTGATAGCTTGTAAACTGTCTCAAAGTGAAATGTCAAACAACCAAAAATTTATGTTTTTATGCTGTTTTTCTGTTTTGCGAGCTCAAAAATTGGGTCGAAAATATTTTAAATATTTTTCTTACTAGAAGGTCGCAAAACCAATCGAGAATGCGAAAATTACATTTTCAGCTCGCAAGTTGCTAATTTGCTTGCTAGAACGTATCGAGTATGTCCCCCATTGTCCTTTATAACTGTTTTAAAATGAAACAAAATAAATTTATAAAAAAGGATACAATCAAATTATCATTAACAATAAAAGCGATAATCACAAATTTTTAAAATTTATCGAAAACCAATGCAGACTACTCGTATTATTGATAGATAATAAGTCCAACCACGAATATGCTTTACAACAAGGAAATTGACTTCCATTGACATTTTGTACCATAAATGTTTCTTCCACAAATTTGGTTTTTTGGTTGGCTTAATCCGTTTTGTTAGAATAGAATCGGCGAAAGTATTGGAGCAGATTGCGAATTTAATTCCGGAAGGGAAATTTGTAAAAATTCCGGAAAATGGAAATTACCATTCTAATGTTAAAATTAAATCTTCCTTTTCCAGATTACAAAATTGGGACTTATTTCATTCCTTTTTTTTTGGATTTATTTCATAATGATCTAAAACCCATACAATTTGGGAATTATTTTATTTACATTGGATGTTATTTCAAGGTTGGTATCTTTACCAAAAACAAAAAAAAACAAAATCTCGCAAACAAGTTTTTTTGATAAAACAAATTTTTGGTAAGTTATTTAAATTCGTTTTTTATCTTAGAGGATGGCGGCTGCCACCTAGAAACGCTAGCATTGGCGATTATTGAAATTCCAATATTTTTACAAATTTAAATATTTTTCAATAATTTATGTTTTTTGATAATTATCCACATACTAAAATAGAGAACTATACGTGTTAGTATGCACCTCCTTAATATTTTCAACGCTACTTCTCTAATAATACTCTAGAGTATGTGAGCAGAAACACGGTATCGTCGAAAGTTGCCCTGTTAAACATCATCCGTGAGACATTCTCACATAATGTCGCGTCTTCATAGGTTTCCGGCTTTATATGACAATTCCTCGAATAACAAATTTAAAACAAAAAGTTAATTCACCAAATGGACTTATTCCAGAAAAATAATTTTTGTAAATTGTGATTCTCTACCTGCCACTCTATAAGACTAATCCACCCCTATACCCAACAGAGGTGCCAATGTAATGGTTATAAATTTTACTATCACTTTTATTTTATTTTCCTCGTAGGGGTCATTTCAATGATGTTTCAAATATCCTAAAATGTGAGTTTTATACTACACTAATCCATTTCTAGGTACGAGTATATAATATGTACCTACATTCAAAAGGGGAGAAGATTACAAAATGAACAATAATATTCGACACTTTCTTCCGTATAATATTCCGTATATTTTACGGCATAACACTGGTTCATACAAGCAATAACGAATGGGAGGTTTGGTAGGTGAAATAATGTCGAATTATATTATAAATAAACATAAGGAATGTAAATGGTTGGAAAATTGAAAACATGAACGTACAAAAAATGATTATAAAGTTTTCCACGATTTTTCCGATACAATTTTTTATGTTTATACGTTCACATAAACATACATACATACAAAAGACACCTGGTGCCCCATATTATCATTTTCCTACATTACATCATTTCTATATTGAATGCGCCAAACAAACAAAAAAAAAAAAAAACAAAACGAAAAATACAAACAAAAAGGCATTTAATTTGATGAAATTCCAGTCTATACCGTTTTTGCTATTTTCTTTTAAATTTTGTAATCGATCCAACTTTAGAATGTATATCACTAATCCTTCACATAATATCTTGTATAAATACAAGAACAAAAATTTACGAAAAATGCCATTTTACAAGCCATTGACAGTATATACATATAGACACAGAAGGTGGTGTACGTTTACGGAATGTTCCTCGACGGAAACTGAATTTTTCTCGTCGATTTTTATTTCTATTTTCGATACGTTACCTTTTCTTTTGTAGCTGCTGATGCCTGAATAGCTATATGGCAGTAATTCGAAAATCAATTTTTACGTGATCAAAACATTATTTATTGCCGTATGCGCGAGAAAGAACAAAGATGTGAATGAAGATTTTTTTTTTTGCTAGAAAATTAGATGGAAAATTTTATCTGACATGATTTATCGCTAATTTCCATGTTACATAAACCATATTTAAATTATTCGTATAAAGGGCGACATCAATTTTAAATATCTATAATAGAACATGTGTTTAATGTAGCCTCTGGTCCGTAATAAAATCGGTTAAAATAAAGAAAATCGATTTTACCATCAATTATAAATGATGTCTTGCTTTCTGTGTTAAACTTATGAATAAGATACACCACTCATAATGTTTTAAATCAAAATAAACAAAACCGTAATTTCCGACTGTAATTTCGAGTAGAAACAACAAATTTATCACAAATGCAACTTGGAATATTTTGATCTTTATAAAAGAAAAAAATTTGTATACTCTAAAACCAAAAAACAAATATTTTTGGAGCTTTTAGGAATCCGGAGCTTTTAAACCCAATATACATGCTTGTTCCACAATGTTGGTCTTACAAATTTTGTCGCAGTGTACGATCCGCTTGGTATGAAGCTTTTAGATAAACATTAACTTTTCCAAACGTATGATACTTTCGCGCCAGTTCTGAGTTTCCAAAACTTGGAACTTGGAAGTTAAATAACTACACCGCGTTCCGCTAGTTAGTTATTGCCTTTCTTCTCCTGTAAAAAGTAAAAAGTAAAAAGTAAAAAGTAAAAAGTAAAAAGTAAAAAGTAAAAAGTAAAAAGTAAAAAGTAAAAAGTAAAAAGTAAAAAGTAAAAAGTAAAAAGTAAAAAGTAAAAAGTAAAAAGTAAAAGGTTGAAGTTCAGGTGAGGTCGAGTTAGGGTTTAGTACAGTTTGTGTTGAAGTTCCATTGGATTTGAGTTAGTGGGAGGCTAGATTAAGTTTAGTACATAAAATATAAGTTGAGTACATACACGCTTGTAGCTAACGAATCGAGTTGATTTTGGGATTGAGTTTGCTGTTGAGTGAACAGGGTTCAAATTTGATTCAAGCTAAATTTAGTTAAATTTAGTAAATTTGGGTTGAGTAAGGCTTTAGCGAATTATTTGAAATTTATTTGCGATTAAGTTGAACATTGATTTGGGGTCGAATTGGTAATTGATATGGATATTGGTTTGCCGATGGATTTACCATATTGATTAAGCTTAGGATTGTGTTGAGATTGAGTTGGAGGTTGACCCGTAAATTGTGTTTTAAATTGCGGTGGAGGATATATGAGCTGATGATTGAGTTAAGAGGTTCAGTTAAGGCTTGATTTGAAAGTTATGTAGTTCTGATCACCCCGTGAGGTTTCAGCCCTTTGTATATTCTTGAAGGGATTTATACTGAGCGCTTCTATTATGGTTGTGTTATATATGTATGGCACGAATGGTTTGCTACTCTGAGTAATAACAATTTTTGGCAACTTGAATTACGAGTGTTCAGCATTTCAGATTCACTGTTGGAGTGACCAATTAATAAGGTATTTCGTGCAAATCCCCTGAGATCTCCTTTTATTGCAAACAAGACGAAAATGTGTAATTAGTTCGCTTGAGTGTGAGGATGGCGATTTTGTTTAGCTTACTTCACTAGATTATCATTGTCTCAATAAGTGCATGCGTTCTCAACAGTATTAGGCTCGACGGACCAAAAAGTTATTGCAACATAATTTGTTTACAATGGTATGTGAAGGTGACATGATATGGTTGGACCAGGTCTACCAGTTAACCAAGCACAAGCCATAGTTATAAAACATGTGCGAGACATTAGAATTTGGTCAATTTTGGAGTGCATTAAGTGCATAAGCCTACTGATTTATGTAGCAAGGAAACAATACAATATTTTAATAATGCCTTCGGATTCAAAATCAATATTTATTCGGGTAGGATGGTATAGATTTTGATGTTAAATATTTAATGAAATTTCCCAATTAACCTCATTCCAGGTTCAAAAAATAACTTTTACTTAAATATATATTATAAAGGTTTGATTTAGTCCATTGTTAAAGAAATTTCAATTTTCGTTTCTAATATGAGCAAAACAAAACACAACAAAAAATTCTTTAGAATCGAAAGACAATGAAGCCAATCAAAATTCTGTTGAATTTTTTATTTTTTATTTAATAAAATTTTGCTGAGTTTAAAAATTTCATCTGTATATAGATAACAATTTAAAATGATAATTTTATTGTTTATAACAATGACAAAAATTATTGTTTGTTTAAGGTCCTGGTGGTCGAATATCAAAACTGTCAGTTGATATTTTTTATTATTTTTTGATAGACAGATGCGATAAAAACTGATGATAAAATGGGATTTATTGACCCCGACACCAAAATTAAATCAATTTCTGAGTAGATGATTCAATTAAAAGATTAGGCGTATAATTTTTAATTTTTAATGGGGCTAATTAGGGTTTCGTTAGGCCTAAACAAACGAAAATAATTTTTTTTTTTTTTTTTACCAAATTATGGGTTTTTAAAGAATAACAACATTTTTGTTTTTGTATATGCGCGCTCCAAACCACCGTTTTCGCCAAATACTCAACGCAATGGTAAATATTTAGCAGTAAACTCCAATATACACAGATTTTTCAAACTGTGTACATCTGTATATATAAATAAAAGTGGAATATACATGTATTAAACCATATTAATTAAATAAGATCCAGGAGTGGAAAAACAAAGTTTTTCCAAACAAAATTTTATTTAATTCCATAAGATATAAAATTGAATTAGATTTTCTAATATTTAAATACAAACCTCAAACCAAAAAGCTACCAAATAAATATTCAACGTAAAATTTTTATACCTTAACCAAAAATAAAAGCAGCATGAAAAAAAAAACTTATAAACAACAACATCCAACTAACGAAAGCTCTTTAGATGAAAAAATGATGAAACTTTTTTTTTTTTTTTTTGTAAAATACTTTGCAAATCACTCTAAGTATCTCACTGAGATAATACTTTATAAGTAGGTAGGTATGTAGTCGTACAGATGCATATACTATTTTAAGATTTTTCCATCTTTTAATGAAAACGAAAGTCTATGTAGACAACTTTAGACATCAATCAAAATGTTTTACATCCGATTTTAAATATCGGAATAAAAGGGGGTCGCGTTTTATTTTTTATTTTGATTCCCTTTTTTGATAGACTTGACTGCACAGTGCGGGTAATTTCCTTTTAATATATACATATTCCGGGGTTCAAGGATCAGTAGATATATCTGAAGACGGTCTACAAGTTTATTTACAGCACATTACTACAACAATTTTGAATTATTTTCTCCAACTTTGATCTTTCATACATCACCAATTTGTTTACATAAATTCTTCGTATCATCTTCAACCACTGTTAAGTATAATGTAAATGATATGCGATACAAACATATAACAAAAAAAAAATTGTTATACATCATCGTATTTTTAAATTGACTATACTCATTACAAACAAAAAGCTTCAAAAATTACTTCCCTTGTATTATGTTGTAATGTCTGAAGATGTAATCGTATGGGATAACAAAAAGGCTGGTAACTTTATTTTAAACAGCGAAAAATGATGAATGATCACTTTCGTATTATGGTGATGGTGTTTATAGTATATATGCAATTTGAAGAGTTTGTGATTATGACGAACAAGTTTGACATATGACTGTGAAAATTTAACAAAAGTGGATTTTGTAAAAAAATATTTGCTAATGGTAATAATTAAGGGAAAAAATAAATTAAGGCTGACAATAGTTATGATTTTAAGGACCATTTTACAGATATTTCCATAAAAAAACAATCTAACCGCTAACTCAACTTCCATGTCAATCCCTAACTGAACCCTTTAATCCTTTACTCAACCCGAAACTAAATTTTCACTGAACCTTTAACTCAGGCCTCAATTCAAATCTTAACTCAACCCCAAAGTAACCGCTTAACTCAATCCATAAATCATAACGCTCGCTCTACCTTGAGCCCCTAACGTTGTTGCTCAGAACCAACTATATTCACTATTATAAGAAAGCGGATTCAACATTTACTAGGGGACCTCAAAGAACCAGCACAGACAGCATTGCAAAAACTCTGTGGTTATGTTGGAAATCAGCAACTGACTTGTTCAAACTTTAACCAGAATAGTAAGAAACAGCCGTAAAACAGTCATCAAGACTGTTCAGGCAGTTAAAAAACCAACTGTCATCATGAACTATGAGCACTCTAATAACATTACATCCTTTCGTTGACGAAGAAGGGATATTAAGAGTTGGCGGCAGATTAAACAAGTCTAAACTAACATTTAATGAAAAACATCCCATCATACTATCCAGAGGACATTATTGAAATTAATTCTCAGAGAAGCACATCATAAAACTAGCCATGGCAGGAATCAAGCTACTATATGATAATAAATGTGAAGAACTCGATTCGCCACATAATACACAATTGTATAATTTGTGCCAGATATAACAAATTTACGTCATAAACAAAGGTAATTCATTTAGAACTGTTAAGCGATCTAACAATAGAAGTGTTTGTCACAGCTGGAGGATTGCGCCATAAAATGTTAAGTCATTGTGGCACAAATTTAATTGGAACTAGCCGACAATTGATGCAACAACAACAAAAGGAAGCAGTCGACAAACTGCAGTAGAACTGAGTGGCCTTTTATCCCCCCATTTTAAATTAACAAAGCAACACCTTCAAAGAATCCTTAATGGTAACTTATTCACCTTTGTAGAGCTCACAACCTTTCTATATCAAATCAAAACTTGTCTAAATTCAAAACAGCGAGTTCCACTCAGTAATGTTGAAGAGGATGATAGAGTGCTAACACCAGGCCATTTTTTAATAGGAAGATCAATAGTAGCTTTTTCTGAGCCTGACATGACCAACTTGAAGATAATTACATGATGGAATCTCATAATCAAATTGACCAAATAATTCTGGAAACAATGGTACTCCGAGTATCTATCAAGACTCCAAAAACGACTCGAACGGCTGACAGAATAAGGAAGGAAGTGGTAATAAACCAACAAAATCAGTTAATTCTGAAGTTTCTCGGGGGATTCAAGTTGGCATTTATTGTCTTGCCTGCTCTGTAACTTGCAGCTTTCACAATGGTTCGTGTTACCTCGACGTAGTGACCGCTGGTAACTAGATTGCTGATTTATTGGCTTCTAGGCTAAACCAGGGTACTAAAGGAGTCAACATTTAACAAATCGCAGGGCTGGGTTAAGGTGTTACCCGTGCCGTGTCGATAATCGACCAGGCCGCGGGGGCTAGATAAAAAAAACTAGCTCAGTCGCTAACGGTTGATCTGGATACTTGGCGCCCTCCAGATTAAGTAGCCTTATTTGTGTATTGCGGATCTCTACACAGAAGGACGCTCTTTTTTCCGCTACTGTTGGGCCGTAACATGGAAGAAGTGTTGATTTAAAACAAATAAAGAGTACGGTTCTCTAACAAATCCGGGTAATGTAGATAAGAAGACTCTGAGATCTGTAGGCCTGCCTCTGAGTCTACAATCAAAACGCGGGACACAAGCTCAAGAAAGGCTGGTCCATTCACTCCGGTCACAAAACCTGGGCTAACAAAGTGGAATTAAAGCACGAATGAA
Organism: Tipula helvola; assembly: GCA_963556165.1. Lineage (NCBI taxonomy): Eukaryota > Metazoa > Arthropoda > Insecta > Diptera > Tipulidae > Tipula > Tipula helvola. Next base: position 26,126,473 of record OY744483.1, read on the forward strand.
GCTGGTTCCTCAAGACCAACGTATAATACTAGGAAAAAGGTCTGTATAGGATTTGATATACAACACTAATACCATAATACTATCTATTGACTACTAGATGTCTGGTACCTTTCAGACAATTTTATAATCCTTGCTGATTATTTTAAGGCATGATAAATTTGGTGATTAATTTACTGTCCTTGCAATTCAGTTACCTAATTTAATTTATTTTAAGTGTTAAACGAACCAGTTGCTTATTACATAATCGATTTCGATATTCTGAACAAATCAGAAACAACTGAGAAACCTTACTGAATTTCCGGAAACATCTGGAAATTAAATAAAATTTGTAATTTATGTTGTAATCGGAGGCCGATATTTTCATTTATACAAGTTAAATCCTGTGAATTAAGTATAGTGCAGGTTAATTTTGATTTTTTTCAGAGATTCCTGATGTATTTGGTTCAGCTTCTATATAAACTAATTACTGTCCTATAATTTTAATTTTGGTTACTGGTACTGACAAACATTAATTATAATTCATTACTGGACGGCACCCTAAATCAATAGAATGAAATAAACGATTTATTCAAAAGTAGTACTGGATGGCATTTCATACCACCTTGGTTCTTATCAAGGGGGTGCAAGTGACAAGAAATGCGATGTTGTCAATTTTTTACATTCCAAACCAATATTATTACCGCGCATGTACCGAACATTGTATTTAATTACAATTGCTGGAATAATTAAAGTAATAGAGCGAGTAATTAGGTTAATTAAAATTAATTTTCAATCAATGGTTACGGTTTGTATTGCAATCAACGATTTAATAAATTAAAACCATAACGTGGCATTTAACGTTTAGTTTTCCTATTGATTAGTTTGAAAATGTTTTATTCCAAAAAGTTGAATTTATTTCGAGAACAAGAGTTTAAATTTAAATATCCATATCAGCCTCTTATTATTATTATTAGTTGAGGGCCATGTGGGCGTTCAAGCCACCCCGCACTGCGACCTAAAAGATCTTTTGTGCATGGACCCTACTTAATGAGCCGTCCAGTCAATATTCAGGCTCTTAATGAACCTGACAATACTGCTGGCCGGTATATGGTGCATACCATCCGGGCTCATTACTCTCCCTCCTAGATGTTGTAACCTTTTGCAGAAAATGGCTGGGCAATGGCACAGAACATGTTCCGCTGATTCCGCTTCCATGTCACAGAAGCGACATCTATCCGTCGGACTTAGGCCCATTTTCTTAAGGTGATACCTTAAGGGGATGTGACCTGTGAGGAAGCCGGTAAGCAGCCTCAACTCAGGTTTCCTAAGTACGAGACATTCCTTGGCCCTGGCCGACGAAGGTGAAATAAATTCCTTCGCCTGTCGCAAACCTGGAATTCCGCGCCAGTAAGAGGACTTTTGCACATCCTCCCAGCGTTTAACTGCTGCCCTAAGGTGCCCCTTAGAGACGCCGCAGAAGGGCTCTGGTCCAATTAATGGAAAGGCAGATCCCTCGCGGGCGAGGACATCAGCTGCCTCGTTTCCCACAATTCCAGTGTGCCCTGGCACCCAAACAAGTGTTACCTTATTTGAGCTTGCCAGCGATTTAATAACCTTCAGACAATCCCATACCAGCCTTGACTCAATGGTAAAAGACCTAAGAGCCTTTAAGGCCGATTGGCTGTCTGATACGATATAAACCTTTGCGTCGTTTAGGCCTTTAGAAATGCCTATCCTAGCACAAAGTTCTATAGCATGCACTTCTGCTTGAAAGACGGTTGCATTGGTACCCAAGGACTTCGAGAGTGATACTCCACTCCCATGTATTCCTACCCCCGCCCCATCTTCCGTTTTTGATCCATCTGTATACCACACCAATGACCCTCGCTCAAAGGATGGTCCCCCTGTACTCCACTCCTCCCGGTCAGGTAATCTAACACAAAAGGGTTTGTGGAAATCCAGTTTGGCTGGCATACAGTCGGAAGGCATTCCTATAGTGGGATCTGTCTGAAACTCCTTAAGGATCTCCAGATGGCCCACCATATTGCCTGGTTTGATGTTACCCTCCGCCTGCATCTTAAGGGCCATATTAACAGCATCCTTTTTTACATGCAGATGCAATGGAGTTAGTCCTAGGAGTGTCTCCATTGCTGCGGTCGGACATGTTTTCATTGAGCCCGTAACCCCAATGCAGGCCATACGCTGAACCTTATTCAATAAAGTTTGCGCTGTCCTTTGTTGAGTTTTAGGCCACCACACTAACGATGCGTAAGTGATCATAGGCCTAATAATTGTTAGAAATGACCAGTAGATCATTTTTGGTTGTAGTCCCCAAGTACGTCCATAGAGTCTCTGACAGGCCCAAAAAGCCTTAGTGGCTCTATTATGAATTTTTTGTATATGTTGTTCCCAGTTCAGTTTATTATCCAGGATAACCCCTAGATATTTAACCTCTTTGGAAAAGGCAACAATAGTACCGTTTAACGAGGGAGCTACAAGCGAGAGCTTTCTCCTCCTCGTAAAAGGGACAATGACAGTTTTGTTTGGATTGACACTAAGTCCTTCCTTGTTACACCACTGCCATATCAAGTTGAGTGCATTTTGCATGAGATCAGAGATGATATCATCAAACCTGCCTCTAATCACGATAGCCACGTCATCCGCATAGCCCTGGACATCAAACCCATGGCTATTCAGGAGGACCAGCAGTCTATCAATAACCAATGACCATAAAAGAGGAGACAGTACACCTCCTTGGGGACAGCCCTTTACGGCCCTGATGGTTACTGACTCGCCACCTAGTGTGGCTGTAATATCGCGATATTTCAGCATGGAGCGGATCCACCTAGTTGTAGACGGCGGAACCCCCTTCTCCATAGCTGCCCTCTCTATTGAACCATAGGAGGTATTGTCAAATGCCCCCTCAATGTCCACAAAGGCACACAGGGCAATTTCCTTAAAAGCCACCGCTCTTTCAATCTTCGTGACTAGACCACTAAGAGCCATCACAGTGGATTTGCCAGCTTGATAAGCAAACTGGTTCCGATGCAGTGGGTTATTTACAAGGATTTCATTTCTTATTTGATTATCCAGGATTTTTTCCATCGTCTTCAATAGAAACGATGTTAGGCTAATTGGCCGATAAGCCTTGGGCTGGGTGTCCAGACGACCCCCTCCCTTTGGTATAAAGACCACATTTACTTTCCTCCATAGTTTCGGAATATAGTTAAAAGCATAACTTGCCCGAAACAACTGGACCAAGCTGGGGAGTATTTCCTCAATACCTCTTTGAAGTAAAGCCGGAAAGATACCATCCCCTCCAGCAGATTTGAACGGTTTGAAAGAGCCAATAGCCCATCTCACCTTGCTGGGTGTGAACATTTTTCCAGAGAGGCTCCAGATCCTACTGTGGGGTGAATAGTCTACCTCACTTGAAGGGTCATGCGGGTCCTCCTGGGTACCTACCACTATTGAGTCCGGAAAGTGGGTACCTAATAGTAACTCCAGGGTTTCCTTCCGGTTTTCAGTGAACATCCCGTTTTGCTTCTGAAGAAGCCCCAAACCATTTGAGTGATCTCTAGCAAGGACTTTCTGGAGACGAGCTGCAGAGGGTAATTCAATAATTCCCTCACAGAAGTTTCTCCAGGTAGCCCTTTTGGATCTTCTTAATTCCAGATTGTATTCCGTTAAGGCCATCCTATACTCGCCCCATTCCCCGGTGCGTTTAGCCTTATTGAACAACCTTCTAGATTTTTTCCTCAGCTTACTCAGCGCCCCGTTCCACCAAGGGACCAACTTAATGGACTCTCTTCGCTTAACTGGGCAGCTGTTTTCGTAAGCCGAGTGTATAGAATTATGCAGCTGGTTTGAACAGAATTCCAAGCCCTCTGGAGACTCTATGTTCCCCATTACCGAGGGCATTTCTGATTCGAGTGAGACTCTATAAGAGTCCCAATCGGTCAGTTTTGGAATTCTTATCTCCTGCCGCTGCATGGCCTCGGCCGCCAAATCGAATCTGATGTGCAAGTGATCCGATAAGGAGGCCTCTTCAGACACATGCCAATTTTTAACAAAATGACTAAAATGCGGACTAGCGAGGGTCAAATCTAGGACCTCCTGCCGAATCGCATTTATGAAAGTAGGTTTCCTTCCCCTATTGACAATATCTACATTATTAGTAATTATATACTCAAAAAGGTACTCACCCCTATTATTGATGTTTGTGCTGCCCCACACCGTGTGGTGCGCATTTGCATCGCATCCTATTAGGTAAGCCAGCCCATTGCGCTGGCAATGAGCTATGAGCCGCCTAACTTCAAGAGGAGGTATCGTTTCCGAGTCTCCAGGAAAGTAGGCGGAGGCCATTATAGCCTCCTGTTTCCCTCTTTCACCCAGAACCTCCACCATTACCGCCACTAAGTCCCTGGAGATGAACTCTGAAATGGGAATAAAATTAATTTGCGAGCTGGCCAAAATGGCCGCCCTTGGACTCTCAGTTCCATTACAATAAATCAACTTACCCATTTGTTTTGGTATACCTTTAATTTGGTTACCTATTACCCATGGCTCCTGTATTAGAGCCATGCCAATTTTCTGGCAGATAAACCTACGACAAAGGACGTCCGAAGACCTCTTGGAAACCATTACATATTTCTAGAGGACACTGATGATATTGTAAATATACATAACAAACCATATCAATATCACGCCCAAACTTTGAACCAAAATACGACTTTAAAATTAGCGGTGCGTGCAAACGAAATATGTTTATCTGTATAGCTGATAAAATGTAGTTAAATAATGTAAAATTGATTTTCACAGACTACGCCTGAGGTTCCTGAAATATTGTTGATGCTGTTGGTCGAGTTACAGAAATCTCTCAAATATATAATAAGTATAAGCAATATTGAACATAATATGACGCAGGAACTGAATCAATTTCTTTTTATCAAGTTCACCTGATTTTTGTAATTTTGGTAGTAGGATATGCTTTATCATTAATTGTTTTATTGGTTGAAAGGATTGTACGATTCAATTCATCTACTGTCTTTAATTATATTGAATGAAAGTTATTTTAGAATGCAAACTAACAAATTTTGATTAAACCACTGATTTTAGTTTTTCGTAATTTTACTTCTAATTATTACTTATACATATTATATATTATGGCATTTTGAAATAAAATATTTGAACAGCACAGATAATTTGTTTGGTGAATTTCAGAACTTGAGAATAATTTGGGAACAGTTCTTGGTAATAATATAAATACATTTTTCTTAATTCAGCTCTACATTTGTTTTTTAACAATCATATTTGATTGATTGATTGATCAGAATGTACCGACCAAGCTTAAAGCAAGACTCTTGTACACAACAAGGCCGAAGATGTTAAGTATTAAAGACTCGAACCTGTTCGGGACAAGTAGTCGATAGTAGTAAATTTGTTTAGTTTTTTTTTCTTACTGACAATTGTTTATCACAAGACAACACATTTTTTTTTCTTATGCAGCGCTCCCGTGTTGTAACCCCAAAGTTCTTGAAAGCTTTAATTATTTTAATTATCAATTTTGCATTTTTTTTTGTGTCTCCACTATTTTTCCCATACGTGCACAGTGCGGCGAAATCAAAAAAAGCTGGCCAAAAGTCCAAAACAAAGTTCCTAGATAGGTTTCTTGTCCATTGGGTTGGCTAAAGTACATGTCTAACGTTCAGGTATCACTCAGAGAAGATTACATTTCCTTCTACCTGCTCCGGAATATTCGTCACAATGCTACCTTTGTTCGAGTAGTATATCAACATTGTTTCGGAAATGGTAAACAACGCGCTTGTTAAAAGTAATACAGAAAATCGAAAGCACAACCAATTCTTATCAGACAGAATGGAATCAACTTCTGAAAGTATACAAAATATGAAAATAAATTGTAATGTACTAATTTTGAAAGTATCAAATATTAAAAACGCAGTAATTGTAGTCGATTTTCATCTCTTGTCAATCTTTAATATACGATATGTTATTATAAAAAGTTGTGTTGTTCTGTCGTGCTCAATTGTAAAACTTATCAGAGATCGCAGGTGAAAGCATATCTTCCAAATAAAATAAAAATTGGCTGCTTTAGGCTGCTTTTTTGAATTTTATTGAAGTTTTTGAAAAACAGGTTGGGGGAAAAAGTATTGAGAGATTCTTTGTCATTTTTTGATTAAATTTTTCTTGTATTCAAAATGAGTTTTATTTTAAAACATATTGGCCATTATTATCTGGTACCTTTTGCCCTTTTTCGGGAAGTTTCATAATTTTATCGGTGTAGAACTTCTGGGGTTTATCGGCGCAAAACTTGGTCAAGGGATTTTCACAGTGCTTTTTGAAGCTAATTTTAGACCAACAAAGGAGGTTTGCAGAGATCAAAACAAATGGTAGTCAGAAGGTACAAGGTCCCAGCTATTCGGTGGATGTGTTAAAACTTCCCAGCCGAGCTCTCTCAATTTTTGCCGAGTCATCAAAAATGGGTGTGGTCTGGCGTTATCATGATCGAAGATAACAAGCTTTCTATTGATCAATTCTGACCGTTTTTTTTTTCTATTTGCTTGCTGCATCCTGGTTAATTGCTGACAGTAGAGATTAGAATCGATAGTTTGACCAGATTCTAGAACCTCATAATGTACGATTCCCTTCTGATCCCACCATACACACAGCATAACTTTATGGGGCGTCAATCCTGGCTTTGAAGTCGTTTGTGGTGGTTCACCTTTCTTTAACCATGACCTTTTTCAAACGATGTTCTCGTATTTTACCCACTTTTTATCGGCAGTAATTATTTGCCCCAAAAATGGATTGATTTCGTTGCGTTTCAGTAGCAACTCGCTGATGAAAATCTGGTCAACCAAATTTTTCATCGAAAATTCTTGCGGCACCCAAACATCGAGCTTTTTACGTATCCAGCCACACGCAATTGATTTAAAACTGTTTTGTGATCGATATTTAATTCCTTAGCAATGTCATGGCTTCTTATGTATCGGTTTTCTTCGATTTTTTGTAAGATTTCATCGACTTTTTCAGTGATTGATCGACCAGAGCGAGAAGCATGACATCGAAATTTCTAGAATTTTTCCAATTTCAAATGTGCGACACCTTTGTTCGTTCTCTTCGATTGGTAGCACCGCGACTCCACAAATACCTCGATCATATTCACCGCGACGCGTGCGGACTCTGGCAACCCTAACTATCCCTTGGTCGTCGGGATTTGTTTTAACGATGCGTCCAACCGACCAGCACAAGGGAGGCAACAATTTGTCACAAAGAAGCGCCATCATTTAAAAAATGGTTTGACGTTTTTGAATTCTAGGCGATCCTTCGGGAAATTACCCATAAACTGCGCCAGTATTTTGGGGCGCACTCCAAAACACCAAACACACTTTCGAATAATACTGCGACACGCAACAAGTCCATTTAGTCGTAAGAACAGTCTGTGGACCCGAATGCAAAGTCTTGTAACGATAAAAATATTGGATTAATGAATTGGAAAATCGATGGTTTTTAGGAAGAATTAATTGATGACGAGCATCAAATGGGAGATCAGCCTTCTTAATTCTTCCTTCGCCTCGTATAAGATCCTGATCGTCAATAAACGGCGCCAAACTTCTTAATTGAGAGCTGAGTGAAACGGCCTGATTATTTTACAGCTTTGTGTAATAATCAAGGAAGGCTGCCCGTTGGACATTGCGCAGGAATTGATACTCGACTTTGGTTTCTTCAGAATAAGTTGGCGAATGTATCTTGGTGTAAACGTGAGCCAATGCATGTCGTTGTAAAATTAATTGGCCTCCGTTCTTTGTCATCATGGGAGCGCGGCACCCTTTAAAAAACGCGTTACGAAAACCAAGCTTCGATGAATACCCCTGAAATTGCTGGATAAGCTCATTGAGTCGGTAATATCTCAGCTCCTCCTCATCCTCAATTGGCTGAAGCGGAGAGGGCCAATTTTCCTCATTTTGGTACAGGAACTCAGGGCCGTTGAACCATATACTATAAGAATTTGAAAGGTCGCTCGGCATAACACCAAGACTGCCGATGTCTGCGGGGTTCAATTCACCTGCGGAATGTGATTCCAGCACACAATTTTGGTTATTTGTTGAATTATGGACACGCGATGGGCAACAAATGTGTTCCAATTATGGGGCTCCTTATTTAACCAGCACAGACGGATTAAACAATCGGTTCAATAATATTCTGCTCAAATGATGATGTCATTCAAAACCACGCTCTTTAGTCGACACACCAAATCTGAAATTTGACAGCCAACAGCTCCAGTCTGGCGATCGCAATTGTTTTGGTGGACGCCGCCCATGGTTTGGCACAAAGCAATCGAATTACCGGACGTCGGCTCTCGAAATATGAACGGAGGTATACGCAGGCATTATATGCTTTTTCACACGCATCCGAAAAAGCATGTAGCTCGATTCTGGTGCCATTGAGGTCGCCGCACAGAAACCATGGAATCGTAATAGTCCCAATTGAGCCCAATTCAATGCGAAATCCATTGTTTTGATTTGAATAAAATAGCTTATCTAAATTAAGTTGCTAGTGAGTTTACATAAATTAAATTGTTTAGAAACGACAAGTTGGATTTAAATTATTTACTACTAAAAGGTAAGTAGGTATATAAGTTTATACGACTAGCTATATTTTATGTAATTAACGTTTTGGTTATTTTCTTTTCAGGAACAGCTGCTCTTCGTTATCTTACTGGAAGGATTATTGGATGTTTCATTTCATACGTACAAAGTACATTTTCCAAACGCCCACCAACTCGCAATAAGCCATTTGAATCAATAAAAGGTGCTAGTGATGCGATCCGAGAGTTTGCCATTACTTTAGAATATCTCGTTAATGAGCTAATGTCAGTGCTCATTTCTGTTTTTTGGACGACCTTGATAATTGTTGTTTCCTCTTCGGTGATTTCTTATAAAGTAAGATAACCGATTAATCTATTCTCTGTTTTACTATTAATTTTATTATGAACAAATCGCCTTACGTATGCCATTGTTCGAACTAATTTTGACCAAGTTGATATTCGTTCCCATAGTGCAACAATTAGATTGTGATTTGATTCTATACCTACGGCGTTAAGTGATTGAATTTCGATCGCTCGCGTTTCTTGTAGAGTTTCGAGCACTTTGTTTTTTGGTGGCCAGCATTCTTCGTTTTCAGTTAACCACTCTGGTCCTTTCCACCACAACTTGCTCTCAACTAATTTATTCCCGCTAATTCCGCGAGTAGCTAAATCTGCTGGATTATCAGTGCCTTTTACATGTCTCCAAATCGCTTCTGGTACCAATTGATGTATTGCTGTTACTCTATTCGCTACATACGTTTTCCATTTGCGTGGATGTGTTGATAACCAGGATTAAACTACTGTTGAATCTATCCATAGCTGAATGGAAGCATTTTTAAGTTGATACGCATCGATAATCTTTCTTAATAACTTTGAGAGTAAAGTGCTCCACATAGCTCCAACCTTGGTAAACTCACTTGCTTCATTGGACCTATACTTTACTTTTTGCTGTTAATAACTTCACATTAATCATGTCGTTTGTTCGAATACGGATGTAAACAGCTGCAGAATACGCTAGTTCACTGGCGTCGCTAAATCCATGAAATTGAACCTCGTCGTTTAATTTGCTTGTAAATCGAGGTATGTGAATATACTTCAAATGCCCAAACTGATTATGAATTTGCTCCCAAGCACGATGTAGCTTATCCGGCAATGGATCATCCCATGAAAGTTTGGTAAACCATACATTTTGAAGAAACATTCTTGAGTTGACAGTGAATGGGCTTAACCATCCCAGTGGATCAAATATTTGTGATGCGATGGACGAAATAGTTCTTTTGGTTGAACGCCATTTTCGTAACAGGAATTAATTTTGTAGCTTCTGCTTCGTCATCTGTCCCCGTTAATACACCGTCGACGTAAAAGTTGTTCCGAATAACCGATGCCACAGTTGGATATTGCTCTTCACAATCACTCGCTATTTGAAATAATACTCCAATGGCTAAAAACGGCGCCGATGCAGTACCATAGGTGACAGTTAACAGTTCATACTGACTTACTAATTCTGCCGAAGACTCCCTCCAAAAGATTCGCTGCAATGATGTGTTTACTGGATCCACTAAAATTTGCCGGTAAATTTTGATAAAAATTAAAAATTGATGAATTGATAAATTTTTATTTTTTATTTTCTCAATATGGCGGATGAAATCTTCTCGAAGTTTTTGAAAATAATTATTTATTATAATATGAATGACGCCGCAGAAATAAACAGCGCTTGAAAAATAGTTGCCCTTACACCTTTGATGCCCCCGCTCCGCAAACAATATTTATTTTTATATGAAGTAACAATGGTTCGTTCGTATATCGCTTTGATTGATTACAGCAAGACTGAAATTAACTACAAATGTCTTTGCTGATCAAATAAACATGGCGTCGCACGTTCGTTCACGTGGAATATTGATGTGTAGCAATTAATTCAATTGCAAATTTCGCGAAACAAACAAAAATACGATTTAAATAATTCACGATTTGATTTTAGGAGGCTTCAATTGATGATTTAATCTCACTCCCAATTCAATTGATCCTCGCACGTTTCACAGTTATCACGATTCACATTCACAGATTTAATATTTATTAGCTGTTTATATCACAATCACGTATTTCTCAATGGAAAATTAGGATAATTTTCCAATCCGGCTCGAAGGACCACTTTTTCTATGTACAGCACACACACAATTTCCTTCACCGTTGCTGAGACTCGTATTTTTAATGAAAACAATTTTTATTTAATATTTAAACTTTATTAATTTATGTAATTTTATTTTATTATTACTTTATAAATTTGTTCACCGTGTGGCTATTCCATAGGAAGAATTTTGTACTAGTGAAGTGACATGTCTTTTTTTATCTTTATACAAGTCAACATTTTTTATTTGAATGTACATTCTATCTTTTTCATATGATTTGAATTTCTCTTTCTAATTATCGAACTACAATAATGATGTAAGAATACTATGCTCGTTCAGATTTATTTACATTAGGCATTTTCGGAAATAGACCAAAGTAACTTCAGAGTAAGTTTTAATTTTTATTATGTTGGTAACAAAGTTACTCAAGTTACCTTTCACATACAAAAAAGTAAGATAGAATTTTGTGTGCGTTTGTTTCATGAAGTTACTTTTTTCAGTACTGAAGTTACTTTGATCGTTCGTAAATAGATGGGTAACTTTAATGTTTGAAACTTACTATGAAGTTACCTTGGTCTATTTCCGCACGGAAAAAAATAAACTGGTCCTCAGCTAAGAAAACGGACTTTTAATTCAAGAAAATGTACTTTTTCTTGATTTAAAATCTAATTTTCTTATTTCTATCGAGTTTTTCTTCATTTCAAGAAACTCAATTCTTACATGAAGAAAAACTCGATAGAAATAAGAAAATTAGCTTTTAAATCAAGAAAAAGTACATTTTCTTGAATTAAAAGTCCGTTTTCTTAGCTGAGAACCAGTTTATTTTTTTCCGTGCGAAAATGCCTATTGATGCGGATTATAGATTGTGAAATTAGTTCAAACAACTTTCGCTAGTTTCGCTAGTTAGTGTACAAATTTGTTTGTTTACATTTTTTTAATATGGAGTTTCGCTAAAAACAGCTATAACAAAATTGAAATAAATTGAATAAAAAATGCCACGATATGTGGACCGCCACCCAAACCTAACCTAACTTAGTATATCAAATAAAACTAAATTACTTTACTTTTATAGAATTGTATAGTTGTTGCTTATTGGTCTACCACAGATTTTAATATAAATCTAATAGAGCTTTACGTAATTTCTTTGATTTGCAATAATTATTTTGTGTAATATCAATATGTATTGTATATGTATATACATATGTATGCAATATATAAATTAACTGAAATACTTAATAATACTAATAATTTTTTACGAAGAGAGGAATTCAATATTTTTTCATTATGAATTTTATTAATGCTATCAAGTAATGTATATTAAATCCATAATTAAATTAAATCAAATCCCGAGACCCTATATAAAATCTCTAGACCTATATATAATATTTAAAGAATTATTTCTGGCACATATACTTTTTAGGATATTGGCACTATTTTCTACAAAAAAAAATAATGGAATGGGATGAGAAAATTGTATACTCTAATTATATTTTAATGGTTACTAGGGCCCCTTTGAGCTCTGTTCTAATTTGAAATAAATATTTGCTGTGCTCTTGTTACCAGCAGTAGCAAATCAAATAACCCATCATAATATAGTTGTTGTTACTAGCAAATAAATTTATAAAATTTATAGAAAAGTATACTTACATAAATAATTTCCTGTCAAGCTTGCAAATATGTAATAGCACTTAGTGTTGAGAGCGTTACAAGTTGATTTGTTACTGTAGATATGCATTTGATAGAACCCAAATTGCTCAAAATAAAAATTTGTTATATGTTTTATGCAAGATATATTTTATTATAAATAAAATTAAAAAAATTACAAAAGCATTAAAATTCTTCTGTAATAATAAATAACAGAAAACCATATACAACAGAATAGCATCATTACAATTATTCAAAGCACATAAATACTTCAACTTCAATAAATAAACGAGTTGCATACATAAATATACAATCCAAAAAACTAGATACATATAAAATAGAAATAACTTGCAAAACTAGAAAAAAATATATAAACTTTTCAACTAATCGATGTCAGTTGCTGACAGACCATTTGTAAAACTTAAAATTGTATCCAACATAAGTAGACAAACAAATTATTTTTCCAGTATATAACCCAGTTACAGTAATAACAATTTCAGATTCAACTCGTATATGCATATCAATTGACATTTAAAATAGCATTTTACAATATCTATCCCGCAACACACAAAACAACAGAATAAAATGTACATCATTCTGTGTACACATATCCCCATTTTTTAGATTTCAAGAATATTGGAAAAAACTTCAAATAGAATAATCTTAATACTTATGTATATGCAAAGTGTTCTTTTTATTATGACGGAAATAAATTGTATTGCACATTTCTTGGTCGACTAGATAATAACTATACTCGTGTACAGAGTACTAACATAGTTAAAACATTAATTGCGTATTCCGCCCAATTACACAGATACGAATAAGTTTCATATAGCCAAAACACTGATATAGCTAGTTTCTAATTAAAATATTCAATTTGAATAATTAAAGTTTCTATTTAAGTATTAAAACACAACAACAACAAAAAAAGTTCTTAGAAAAGCATAAAACTTTTATTTTATTGGAAAACTTTTTTTTATGTAATATGTAAGTATTTGCTGTTTGAATTATTGAAATAAAAAAATAGTTCGTAAGACAAAAAAAACTTTATGCATGCTTTCAAATTCAAATAAGATGTTTGAACAGTAAGTACATTGCGGAGAGTATAAAAAACGAAGCAGCAAAGAAATAAAATTGATAAGAGTGATGATGATGAAAAGTTTTATTTCCCACTTTGACTCAGTAGATTTAATTTTTATTTTTTTAATGGAACTTTCGGAAAACAGTTTTAATTTTTATTAGTTGAAATAATTCAACATAACATTTATTTTGTTTTTTTATTGCTTTGCAATATAAAAGACGATTTAAGTATATAAATAAAGTTGCAGTGGCTCTGGGGAATTTCGTAAACTGGCTAACGAGTAGAGCTCTCATGAAACTAAACTCTATGAATCCAATATCCCTTGAAAAGGGTTATTCAGGATAATAATTATGGGACACATTTAAGGAATTTAGAGTACATTTTCTCACTTAATTGTTTGAGTATTTTTTAACTTGGCCCTAGCCATATGGATGAAATACGATATATAGACACATTATGCAGAATAATAAAAATGTTTCAAGACGGATACTTTTAAAATCCACTAGACGATATTGATAAAGTTAAAACCCCCTCTGACAACACTTAAGTTTTAAGTTTTAAGTTTTAAGTTTAAAGTTTAAAGTTTAAAGTTTTAAGTTTTAAGTTTTAAGTTTTAAGTTTTAAGTTTTAAGTTTTAAGTTTTAAGTTTTAAGTTTTAAGTTTTAAGTTTTAAGTTTTAAGTTTTAAGTTTTAAGTTTTAAGTTTTAAGTTTTAAGTTTTAAGTTTTAAGTTTTAAGTTTTAAGTTTTAAGTTTTAAGTTTTAAGTTTTAAGTTTTAAGTTTTAAGTTTTAAGTTTTAAGTTTTAAGTTTTAAGTTTTAAGTTTTAAGTTTTAAGTTTTAAGTTTTAAGTTTTAAGTTTTAAGTTTTAAGTTTTAAGTTTTAAGTTTTAAGTTTTAAGTTTTAAGTTTTAAGTTTTAAGTTTTAAGTTTTAAGTTTTAAGTTTTAAGTTTTAAGTTTTAAGTTTTAAGTTTTAAGTTTTAAGTTTTAAGTTTTAAGTTTTAAGTTTTAAGTTTTAAGTTTTAAGTTTTAAGTTTTAAGTTTTAAGTTTTAAGTTTTAAGTTTTAAGTTTTAAGTTTTAAGTTTTAAGTTTTAAGTTTTAAGTTTTAAGTTTTAAGTTTTAAGTTTTAAGTTTTAAGTTTTAAGTTTTAAGTTTTAAGTTTTAAGTTTTAAGTTTTAAGTTTTAAGTTTTAAGTTTTAAGTTTTAAGTTTTAAGTTTTAAGTTTTAAGTTTTAAGTTTTAAGTTTTAAGTTTTAAGTTTTAAGTTTTAAGTTTTAAATTTTAAGTTTTAAGTTTAAAGTTTTAAATTTTAAGCTTTAAGTTTAAAGTTTTAAGTTTTAAGTTCAAGTTTAAGTTTAAGTTTAAGTTTATGTTAACTGTTTGTTTTTAACTTAAAAGCCCCACATCGACACACGCGAAAACCCCAACATCGTGATCAAGTTGTTTGAAGATCTGTCATAAGGTGCTGATTTTTTATGTAAGGAAACGGAAATCATATGTTTACCTACAAACACTAATCAGTTTAAGGAACCTACCAGTCCCGCTTTTGATGACAGTAAGTATCAATTCGTGATCAACTTATGGTCAATTATATCGCCTGCCAATCGAAATTTGCTCTTCAGAGTGTCTAACGTGTTTTGCTGGATTTTGGCAGAAACATTTTTGACCTAACCGTTTCTTCAGCGGGTTCATTTTAAACTTTTCTAGTCAACAAAGTTCAGTATACGAAACGTTAATGTGTCGAAATTCGAGCACTTTTAAATGATGAACAAGCATTCACTGTCAAAGATAATATTTGAGAGCGAAAGAACAGGGAGGCTTGATTCATGAAACGATCTAGTGGCTAGGGACAGATGCTCGAATGAAAATCTATGAAATTATTAAACTTTCCAACAATTAGATGTCTTCGTGGCAAAATAATCAACAGCGTCGGCCTCTTGGATTTTTTTTTTTTTTTGCAAAATGGTCTGTCGAATATCTGCATACCTCGCAATAACATCCGCAGTGCAAGTCTACTATTTGTTTGTCTAAACCTTTTTTCAATGTCAATGAAAGCATATATTATTCATGTTTCTGTTCACTCTATCTAAGCTCATAAAGCTCCCGAAAATTTCTTTTTAATGACTCAATTTGTCACAATCGGCTAGAAATTCCTTGCTCATTAAAACTGAAAGTCTTTTAAAGTCAGTAAAAGTGTAGAATTGTGACAAGTGCTACTCATCAAAGAATATTGGTAACATGCAAATCCACGAATACCACATGAATCTTGAATTTATATCTGCTTTAAACGTGATTTTTTTTTAATATTCAAGATTTAATATTGAAAATTATTTCTTTTTAAACCGCAAGCAAGTCGTATCTATAAGTATAGTATACATATGTAGCGACACAGAGCACAATAAGAAAATAATAAGTTTTTAATTACACCCGAATACATAAAAGAAATTTATATGACGACAAATGGTGCGCGCAGAGACGAAGTAGCGGCAGTTTTTGAATATGAATATGACTTGTTTTCAGAAGAACATTGAATTTTATTTTTCTTGTTATTAAATTTTCTAATTATTTTATTATTATTACCATTGCTGTTATAAAATTTCAGTTTTTTATGTTTAGCATTTTTCATGAAACATAAAATGTGAGACAAAAGTTCAAAAGACGTAAATTGTAATTAACTAATGTTGTTTGGATGAAAACACACAATACAATTCGTCTGGTTGGAATCCAAATAAATTTGTTTTGTATGGTTTTACATATACAAAAGAACCTTTGTTGCCACTATGTACACGAGCATGTAAGGTGTCATTTTGTGCCTCCTCTTGAAAAGTGGTTCTCATTTTTACACCTTCACCTAACGCGTCGCCATATTACATTATTAAATGGGAATCTTTTCTTCATTGCAATATTTATGCTAATAATACTAAATTATGTAAAAAAATCCCTACATAATTGAATTAATAAATTACAAAAATTTATTTTAGGATAATTGGCTTGGATGGTATCCAAATTGTTGTATATACAACAAAAGATCCTAGCTAGACGATTATTTTTTGCATTTTACTAAAAAACACCAAAAAGAACGAACCAATGTGTTGAAAGGATTTTTATATGCTTTCAAATTACAACATAAAAGTGTCTGTCTGTTTTATTTGTACATTTTTTTTTGCATGTACGAGTATATCTGGCAACTAATATATGGCCAAGTTTTCATTTGGAAAAACATAAAATTTAGAACACTGAAATTTCTCATTCTTTGTAGTTGCTTCATTATTAATTTAGATAATTTACGACGATTTATGGTTATTCATAAAGTGTTGTTTATGTAAATCCTGGAATTTAAATGAAAAAAACTTTTTTTTTTCTTTTACTGTCTGCGCAATACATGTACCTAATTTTTACATTCTCAGTGTATACATTAAGATTAGACTAACAAAAACATAAATTTAAAACGCAAATTTCTTTTTGTTTTTTTAAAACTACAAATTACCTTGTGGTGTCCCAGAAAGTCAGAGCTTAACTCATTATGTTATTATGATGTTTTATGCATAAACGGGAGGAAAATGCTTGAAAGAAACAGTTTTGTTTTTCTAGGTTTTTCTACCAGGCATGAATAGCTCATGTTATTTTCAATGTCATTACCGAATTGCCAAGTTAGTTCATCTACAACTGTTCCACTGTTTTCAAATCCGTTATTTTCCTATCATCTTTACAAAATTAATTGTTCATTTCCTTCTTATTGGTAATTTCTAACTGGAACCTTGGAATGTGAAGCCTTAATTTGAAGAGCTGTTAAATACGCGAACATTCAATGAAATTAGATTGAATCAATATTTTGGATTTTTTCTTATCCTGTTTATATCAGATTTTGCAGTTTCAAGGAGCTCTTCGCTACTTCTCCTCGTCTAGTTGCACTTTAAACAACAAAAACTTTATTTTAAATAGAGCCGGTACTAATACTCCCAACAGAAATTGATTGAATAAGGTAATACAAACCTATGACTGTCACAGTTCGTAATCGTTCATAATCGTTAATTCTTTCAAAACTAAGATAGCGGCAGTGCTTTATATTAACATCGGTGTAACCAAATGACCAAAATAGTTGATACGTCTTTTCTCAACGTTTAACAAGATCTTGAGTACCACAAAAAAAAAAATGGAACTATCCGCCTGTCTGTCTGGATGTCTGTACCTATGGTATCTCAAAACGGTTTGTCTGTTCCTATGGTCAAGGTGGAAAATTTTAAACCTTTTGTAGGCAACGATGATAAGATAGCTGGTGAATGTACTATAATTCAATTATTGTGAATGGCCCATAATTTGAGGTAAATCGGATGTTGTGAATGATCTATAAATGTATGTGTTCGAGCATATCGGTTCCAACTGAGTATATGCCAACTGTCATCTTTTGCGATATCATCCCCTCTCCGTATGGTAAGGAAGAAACACAGTGCTAAGTGGCAGTACGCCGGATCATTACCAGGTCCCCCCCATATTCAAAATTTTACAATACACCTACATAGATGGATGCAGTGTTTTTTTGAATAGCGCCTAATTATGTGCATAAAACGATAATAACAAGCCCCTTTGGTTTGTGCCAATTTGCTAGTATGTCCTACGGCCTTCGAAACGCTGCTAACACTTTTCAGCGCTTCGCAAATATTGTAAAAGGAATAGATTCTGTATTAATCTACAATGATGATGTACTTGTTGGGAGGCAAGCAACATCTACTACGTTTTGTACAAATTTGGGTGACGGATTGGTAAAATGATGATGGAACGAAATCTAGTAAGGGAAGGGCAGTGTCAACTACAGATGCAACAGAAGCAGTGCTATAGTAAAAGAACGCGGGTTATTGGCAACATTTGAAATTTTTCCCAAGGAAGCGTTCAGTGGACTTCTCGCTATTTATTTAGATATTAAGTATTTCCGATATTTAAGAATTTGATTAAAGCAACAGTTTCTCCGAGCGAGAAAGTCCACGGTAGGTGATCAATCACTTTTCATCCCATAGAGGGATTTGGCCGCTTCATGACATGATGAAGTTTCGTAATCGTTATTTTTAATGGATAATGACTGATTAATTCATTGATCCTACATTTACCAGCCGTGATTTTTTCATCACCCGCCGGGAATCGAACCCGGGACCTCCGGAGCTTAAAGCAAGCATTCTAACCACTCTGCCACCGGGACGGCCAACCAATAGATCTTAAAAATCTAGCTAAGAAGCAACAATCCGATGATGAATTACATCAATAATTATTGAATAATCCAACCAACGCGCTCTGAAAATTCCCAACTAAAATTAAAACTCACAATCCTCCCTGAATTTAACATTTATTGTGAAACATCAACAGGCACGAATCGCTTATTTGATCATGCACCTTATAGATGTGTAGTTTTCGATGCTAAACATAATTTATCTCCTCCAAGTGTTCGAGTATCACGGAAATTAATTTTACACTGATAATACACACATAAATGAAATCCTGAATCGGTTGCCAGAAGAGTAACCAAAATGTAAATTCCGAATCCAGGCAGTTTCAACTCCGTTCTTAACGGTTCTAGCACATACCCATGGATCTAGTGGAACCTTTGCCACCATCCGAAGGCTTTACGTATATTGACCAGAGCTTATTTGTATTCCGTATAGTGTCATGCCAAAAATAACGACAGACCATTTTTTGGTCGGTTATATCCGAGCCAAAATGAAACAATTCAGAACGATCACCCATAAACTGGATAACCACAACCGACGATATTCGAGAGTCGAGGTCGAATAATTGCGAGAGGAGTTATACGCAATCGATCGCGAAATACAATTTCAGAGTAGGTTAATCAAAAACCCGGATATGGGAACGGTGAGGGCAGAGTATCGGAAGTTGTCGTGCTTAACTACCAAGAGGTTAAATCAACAGAATTGCGGAAGATCGATGGATTAATCATCACATGGGAAAATGGCGTTAGTATTAACAAGAAATAGTACGACCGAGGCCCTACCGAAGTTAAAAGGCTCGAAGAAAAGAAGGCAGACCCAACCCTATAATTCAACGATATTACAACATTAGCATTAGCTGATTATGACTCGGACGGCAGCGAACCAATGGCCATGGAGGTGTTATCAAAAATAAATCCAGCCATGGACTTCCTATCCTATTGTTTTCGAGGAGAAATTTCAAGCGGAGGACCGTCCACGATCAAAAGACCCAAGTCATCAAGCGCAGTTCAGCAGTACCTCGGCGGCCGGTACATCGCGAGGTATTGAATTGGGTAACCAGGGTGATCAAAATTCACAGCAACCACAGCTCGGTAATTTTAATGGGAATCCAGCTGAGAAGTCCATGACATGATCCAGTTACAAAACTACTTTATCTACAGTGAGCCTGTGTTGGCAAGGCTGCCATAACGTTAGGGTCCTGGCAACCCACCCGTGACAATTACAAGCTGACATGGGAAATGTTGATGACCGTGTATAACGATGATTATCATATCATACATGGAATATTAGGACAATTAATTACATTTCATTAACAGACATGAGCGAGAGACCAATAACTCACTCCGAATTATATTGCATTCAATAAATAGTAGGACAAGACAGTTTTCAACAACGGTTACCTAAGGCTACATTAGACTCTTGGGAGCAACATCGTAATCGTAACGGTGCTACGCTTGGACTCCAAATCGAAAGGACGACGAGAATTCGAGGAGAAAAAATCTAATTGATCTCGAGTGGCCAGGTAGTAGTGACAAAGCCCAAGGCGAGCCAAATAACCATCGATATAATTATTATAAGCCATATAGTAAGTTCAATCGATCACAACCAGAGTTATATAATAAGTCTTCATTCAATGGAAACAGAACGAGTGAAAATAAATAACTGACTCCGATAGACTATCAGTCGCGCGCTCTAGTAGAGCTAAGGCAGTGCGTGATCAAAGATTGTACGCACAGACATTCAATCGATAAACGTGATAATTTTGGAAAAATTAATATAGAGGACAAATGCTGTGCATGCAAATGCTGTTTGAAATTAGGACACCAGGTAGCAAAATTCACGCAAGGCGGATGTTCCAATTGCCCAGACTCACCAACATTATGTTGTAAGGCAAGACATAATAATGAATTGGGCGATTCAATAAGAAGAGCAGTTAGGAGAGATAATCCATAGCAATTAACACTATTAAGCGCTTCGGAACAAAAAATATCAGAATGCCAAGTAGTAAACCTATTACCAAAGGCCGTCTTACTTAGGTACCTACGCAATCAAATTCAAATTCGTTCGATCAACAGCCATAGGCGGCATCAAGGGTATTGCCGACAAATTAGTAAAAACTAAAGGCGAAATATAAATGGAACTGTGGCACAACCAATCAGACAGGTTGGTTATAAGAGCAAAGTTTGTAGTACTATTGGACACACTTCCTGGTCATCCCCAAGAAGCATTTCAACCAGAGCAATTTAGTAAAATTCGGAGTGAAGAGTTAGTGGATCCACTATATTACAAACAAGATCGTATTGACGCCTAAATCGGAGTAGGGCCCTTAAAAGGTCACATTTTGTTTTGTATATAAATGTCTTGACGATTTTTTTTTATCTCTTGTATATTACGTTCAAATGAAATATTCTAGAAGTTTGTTTATTTGGTATTGGTGATGTGAATCAGTTCTGTCGAAGTGAGTACGATCGGAGTATTTGTACTACTTTCGCCTAGTGCTTACTCCTGTATTCCGCTATTTCATTTTGTACTCCCCTGTTCTAATAATTGCTATACTAATAATACTTTTACACAATATTTTAGCTTATCGGCTTTTGCTGGCAACAATTATAATATTCTGGAAGATAGCGGGCTTTTTCATGAAACATTTTTTAAAAAACTAACTTATAATGGTTTCTGTGATTCCCCGGCAAAATCCCATAAAACGGTTTTCTTGCAGTAATGTGTCAGCCAATTAGCAAATTACTTGAACTTCATAAAGCATTATTTTTGACAATCCCAAGATTTGTTGCTAAAACTTATAAAAACATTAAGGCACTCATTATGGGGTACCAGATAAACTCAAACATGATAGAGAAAACACATCTTTTATCTGCTTTGGCTAAATATTTAGATTAGGACCTCAGGAATACAAAAATTACGCTTCAAGATAATTTATGTGGTTTAGCCTTGCCGCACCAAAACGGTGTATGGAAGTCTGGATTTATACAGTGTGATATGGGAAATTTCATTCGTCCAATACGCCTTGACATCTATATATTCTCAAATCGTTTACATTTGAATGAAATTCAAACTCCCATGAATCTTTCTTATCTGGCAAGGTTAAATACTGACAGCAGAAAGTAATGGTCTTTTAGTTTTAGGATCTAGGTAGGAATAGGATGACCAGACGTCCTGGTATCGTTGGATATGTTCTGGGTTTGCAAATTTCTGTTGGCATCCAGGAAAATGTCGTACATTGACCTGGTTTTTAGATAATATTAATTAAAATCACTAAATTTACTAGCGGGAATACAAAATTCAGGAGGGACCAGAAAAATAAAATTTTTAACAAAATTTTATTCGTACTCCAGCCTAAATGACTGGCCCAAAAAATTCTTCAGGACGTAATTTAATATGGTTAGAAACTATTTATATAGAATCGGCTTCACATCTCCGAAATAAAATTTCAGTAAAATAAATGCATCGACAAATGTGTGTATTCTATTCGGTGCTGGAGACGAAGAAAATTGTCTGAGTTGGCTGTGTAAGGAAAACCAAAATTGGCAAATCAAATTTTTGATTTATGGTATCGATCATGATACCAATATTTCTTGCCGTTTGAATTAGCTAAGCATAGGTAAACAAATAAATTTGGCGAATATCATTTTTGATTTAAAGTGTTCAACCCAAAAACATCCTTAATTTTAATAATGGTTTAATTAAGAAATCAGACCCTTGATGATATGGCCGAAGGAGTTTTCCAGAGCCGGAACTAATACATTTTATATTAGAAACTACTTAAAGAATCAACTTAACATCTTAAATCTCAGATAAACATTCTATTAAAATACATCGAAGCTGGAGACGTAGTACATTGTCTGGATTGGTTGTCAAAAAAAAAAAAAAAAAATTGGTGAAACAATGTTTCTGATAAATGGCATGAACCAAAATATCATTAGTAGTGTTCCGAAGTATTTCTTGAATTTGGCAATTATTTTATTTAACAAATCCGACCCCAAGTGAGGTGACTTAAAAAATTTGCAGAGCGTGAATAATTAGGTTTTATATTAGGAACTACTAATAGAATCGGCTTAATTACTCAGATATACAATTTTACTAAAATTCATTGACAAGTAAGCTCGATTTGGTGCTAGAACCTGGAAAAGTACAGTAAATGCCTGGATTGGTTATGAATTAAAAAACAAATTTTACTTTGCCAAATTTTTTTTACCGTGTCGTTATAGTGTCTTACAAACAATATTTGTTGAATTCTGGCCATGTTGTATTTAAGCAACTCCATCCCTGCCCCAAATGGAACTGCTGTGATTATGCACAAATTTCATTGAAATTTATTGTCTGACTTAACTAATATATTTGATGATCAATGAATTTGTTGTAGCACCTCCAAATTATGAATCAAGTTAGCGGATTTAAAACTTTACTATAAGAGATTTCACTAAGTGCACTAAGTACTCTTCTCTACGAGAAAAACTTAAAAATCTAAAAACGGCTAGTATATCTTGTCGCACATAAATTGCGACCATACCAGATATAAGATATAAGAGATGTAAAATTGATTTATTTTTGGGATTTTTTCACTTTTAAGATTGGTTATTTTTTTTATGAAATTTGACAATTCTAGCCCCAATAAAAATTGAGTTTTCTTCCTCTTCGTCGTCATCATCTTCGTCATCATCATCTGAGAGTGCATCGTGGAGTGCCGGGAATAGCTCATCTTTTGCGTCTTGTTTGTTGTTTTCGTCTTCATGTTCGTAGCCTTCCGCATTAATTTGCACATTCCTGGTTATCTCATCAATTTCCATTTCGATAATCTCCTGTTTATGATGCCGACCAAATCAGGATCAATATCTTGAAGGTTTGGATATATGGGTGCATTAAGCTCTACATGTTGGAACACTTCACGGTAGACAACATTTCTCGTGAAGACTCGGTGTTGATTTAGACAGTAATGTTGCGGCTGTCACGGCTTCTTGATAATGCAATATACAGTTGACCATGCGAGAATACGACATCGTTGAGGTAAATGCCGAGATTCTCGATGGGTTAGCCTTGCGATTTCTTGATGGTCATCGCGAAAGCCGGAATCAGAGGGAACTGTTGACGTTTCAGCTTCACCGGCATAACGGAATCTTCGCTCACAAGATCCATTCCAAAGATTAAGGCTGTTTCTCCTCGATGTGATTTGCTGATCATTTGACAGACAATGGCATGTGGCAAGAGGTCAGTAATGATGAGACGTGTACCATTGCTGTTAAGTTGGTCGCTTGCATCATCAGAAATGATTTCATCAGCATTCAGGTAACGAACTGCATTACTGTTGAGTGTGGCAATCATGTGATTGTTAACTTTCATCACTTCCTTCAGATTTATTGTCAGGATCGTTCTCGACGTCAGTTGTTCACGTGTCAGAGTGTTGATGTCATCTCCAAACACACGTCGAATCATTACCTTCAGATCGATAGGCATGTTGTCATTGTTGTTATAGTTGGCTGCTCCTGGTGTTGGTGCTGGAACTTGAAGCAGCATTTCTTGTGGAATTTCTACAATGTTTCGATCTCCTGGCATCATAGGAGGCAGAGATCCGCTTCCTAGTTGTAGAAGCTATTTGACATATGTTAGATTGCCTTGGGCACGTATACTCTGGGTCAGGCTGATGACTTCGAAGTGTCTCCAGAGATTGCTATCAAGAACACTTTCGGCGATGCTCTGTGGTCTTGATCCGCCGAGCTGGTCCAAACAATCCGCCTTTCATGTCTGTGATAAGTGAATTCAATTTGATTTTGAAGACACGGCCGACAATGTCCGGACGATCTGTTGGTTGTTCGCTGGGCAGAATGCTTTTGGTGATGTCGTCCTAACGCGGATTGCACATGAATATGCGTCTTGACAAAGTTGGCGCATATGACGATTTGGCCCTGTGAAGCTGGATGGCAGGATGATTGATGGTGTTGCCTCGATGTTTTGTTGTCGAGCACGTGCCGCCACAAAGTTGTTGAGTGGCTGATAGTTTTGAGCCTTAATGACGTCTTGAGTCATTCTGATCCAGTTCAGATTGTTCGGTTCGATTTGAAGATACGAATCCACGATGAATTGATGTGTGAGGTTCGCAGCGTGGAGAACCGGTCGCCATGGATCCTCGCGAACTTGAAGCAATGCTAATTTGTACTGGAGTCATCCTGGAGCCTTTGCTTTTAGACTCGTCAGTTGTTCGGTATTTTGCCGTCTGAGCTGATCTGCCTCTCTTGCTTCCGTACGTCGCCAGAAATCGTGACTTTCTGCAGACGTCAAAGATGTTGATGGTAACGGCCGTGGTGGTGAGTTGCCCATTCTCCGTGCTCCTGCTGATTGAGGTGAACATGAAGCAGTGGGACGTTTCGGTGAATCGTCGAAATCTGAGTAGCACATATTTTGTCGACCTCGCGTTCCTCTTGATGTTGTTGGATACTCTTGTGCGATGAGACGTGCTATTGGTGGGGGGGGGGCATTTTTCGGTGAGCTGTTGGAAATCAACATTCGGTTGCTTGTTGATGCAGCTGCTCGTTTTGATGATCTGCCACATCCTCGACTTGAAGGTCGTTCATGTCCTCGTCCTCGTTGTGTAGTTGTTGTTGGTGTTGTGTCATCGGAACTGGAGCTGCGGATGCGACGCCGCTGTGCTGTCTTTGGTCCTGATGATGTTGCTGTCAGAATGATACCTGTAGAGAGTGGAAGAGATGGAAAGTTTTCGTCGTAGAACTAACGGGGTAGGGATGGGTTAGTGGGGTCGAATGAACGACGGTCTTTTGCATTTATGCATAGCCTTCTGCTCATGTTTCTCGCTTACTTTGCGACACACAACACGTACATATAGTTTTTGATGATCTAAAAATATCTGTGATTTCGGAGAAAATTTTGGCCGCGTTAAAAAACTATTTAGCTCCAGCAGCATACATTGCTTAATAGCGTTGCCAGAATGCGGTGTAATAAATTCGATTTAGCTAAACTGGATCAAGTACCCTATGAAAGAAAAAAAGATTAGCAAAATTTAGGGTTGACAAAGTACGGCTAAACTCGAAAAATTCACTAAAACCCATTTATTAAATCGCAGTGTGTCAATGGTATACCGCTTTATTAGTAAAATAGATAAACAGCTCTAACCTAATAAATAAAATAGTTTTAAATTTTAGTGTAATTTGCTGGATCGTGATTTTTTTTTTTAAACACAAAATAGTACAAAACACCAGCAATTGTTTATGCTTAAGGTTTAACTACTGTATTTCGTACCCTTCGGACTAGAAATACTCCCCTGGCGGCGAGCTCTAGCCAGCTACTATACCGCAACCAGACCTCTATTTGGATGTCTGTTAACACAATCCCTTTGGGGGATCATAGTACGATCTTTAAGTGCCAATGTTATTCAGGTAGAAGTTATTACTGGTGCAAATACGGGAAACATATTATATTTTTAACCAAACATCGTCGGATGTCAGTAGTCCATTCAATTTCAGTCTACGCCAATTTCCAATTAAATTAGCTTCACCTTCCACTAGTTTCACCTTCCCCAATTCATCTACATAGATAACACTCTTTTTTTTTATTTCCGACTGGAATATTAATAACATAAACTGCACTTTACGTTAACTTTAACAGGGCCTATGTCTTATACCCCAAACTTTTTTAATTTTGGACGCCTCCTTACCATCATAAAAATGTCATCATTGCAGCACGTGCAGACGAATATGATATTTAACAGATAGGACCCACCCATCATTGTAAATATTAAAAAACAAATATCTTAAGCTCAGGGACGTCCGGCTGATTTCATCGGATTACCGGAAAAACATAGCACGATCACATATTTTGCCTTAATTTACCTTCCCCAATTTACCTACATACGAATACCAACACAAATCGTAAATAAAGGAATTATTCAATTACGTGCAAGCATGCACCTCGTATTACAAAACAAGGGAATATTTATTTTTGTTGTATATACAAATTTCACGTTTTTTCTGTTGACACAAACGAGGCGGCAGGAAAAACGGGAAAATTCATATTTTTGTTTTAATATAATGGGGAGAACATTTTTTTATCATCTATACCTTAAAATTTTATTTTTTTTTAATTGAATTATGTGACATTATGTCGTTCACTATATGTTGCTTCATTTTTTTGTTTGTCGCTGTTTACTCTACGCATTATTGTAAAATAATAAGCATCCATTGAAATGCCGTGAAAATGATTGTGCCACTTTAAAACTGTTTAGGAGTTTTTACTCATCAGTTGTATCTATGGTTATTCTGCACGAACAAATGCTGCGGTGTTGCGACATTTTATTCGAAGTGTATCGTTTTATGGTATGATTGCAAAACAAACTGGAATTTTATTATTTATGTGAAAGTATTTTTTGTAAATATGAAGACAAAACAATTTTATTTTCCACTTTTTCCTCTTTTTGTTGTCATTGTTGTTATTGTTGGTGTCACTGTTTTTCCATCTATTACTCGTGTTACTTGTTGTGCTATGTATTTTATATAAAATATAGTACAATAGTCTGTTTATACGTAAATGTATTTGTTTCTTGGTGTCTGTCGTCGAAAATTAATTATAATTGAAAAAGGTGTTACATTGTCGTATACGGAGAAAATTACATAAAATTAAATTAATTAGGGAAAAATTGTCGTAATGTTACATAATTTTGTGGTAAATTTAATTGGTTTTAACTCGCTTTGGTGTTGCTTATTATTCATGTAGTGTTGCCTCTGTTTTTTTATTTAATTAGAAAATGTAGCTTCAATGTTTTGTAAACCGAAAATAGGAAAGCGGAAGCAAATACACAATGATAGTGATGATCCTATTAAAATTTGTATCATTCTAAATGACGTCATAGTTTTAAGAGCTTACCACAGTAATATTTATAAAAACAAACGATGCTAATACCATTTTAACAAGCAACTAAAATTGGTAAACTTCTATAACATCATCATCCGCACTAACACATATAAAGTGTTAAATCTTCTTTTAGAACGGAAAACTGCAATACAAATCATTCTTTATTACCTGCAACATAATAATTATAGCGTTAAGTTCATGATTTATGGCGGCTAAAATAGGAAAAACAAAAAAAATTTAGCAACCAGCACAAACAATGTGGAAAACAATTTTTTTTTTTTTTGTTTTGGTTTTTTTTTGCCACCCCAAAAATGCAATGCAAAACAATGAGTATAATATAGAGTACTGTACACAAAACGAAACTAATAAATAATTTTCATGAAGAATAAATCTTCGTAAGACGAAATAGCAACACAGTAAATAGTTACAAGAACAACAACAACAATGAGATTAATTAATGTGATGGTAAAATGTAGTTTTGATGAATTAAAATTGTGTTTTGCTGTTTTGTATTTTCGCCCCGAGTATATCACAAAAGTTTGTTGTACGATATACTCGTATGTATTTAGAAACTTTCAGACAGTGAGATGGTTTGGCAACAACATAAATTTAATTTGTTTATGTATATGCTGAGGGTGCCAAACTATTAAATATTTTGTAGAACAATGTACCATATAGAATCGATTACATTTTGTTATTTATTTTAAATTTTAATTTGCTAAACAGATGCTCTACATTTAGTTTTTATTTTATGGAGGAAAACTATTTCAAAATTTTAATTATTTAGGACATTTTTGATGAACTTATTTTGGTCGAAATTACGGAAATATTTTGTAAATTGAATCGAATAAATTGGAAATATGAAAATGAAACTTTAATTCAAATTGATATTTTTAATTTGTTTCGACGATTCAGCTAATGGAAATTTATTATTGTGACCTAGATTGAATTCCTCCTCTTTCAATGAAAGAGCTTTAATCTTTTCCAATAATATTTGGTATACGTGTTACTTTTGTGATATACCTAAGAATAGAGAAATAATACTAACCGGAGTCAATTAATTTTTCTTCTTTTTCGAATTGTCGGTTTCAAAACATCTTTGCTTTCAGACGCAGCAACGTCATATCCCGATTCGCTATAGTAGCGCCCAAACTTTGCCTTCCCCTTTACATTTTTGTTGCATCACTATCATTATAGTTTTATTAACAGGTATAGGTAATACCTGTTGATTCCAATGTTAGTATTCATAGTTTTGTTTTAGTTTTATCCAAGCTATCAGTCTATCAGTCTTGCGGGGCATCCTTTCCGATGATTCATTGATTTGGATGACAAATTAAAGCAGCTGATTCAATGGTCACTGATTTTGATATTTCATGTTGTCTTGGCTTGTATTCCGTTAATTTTAAAATCGATTTCGCAAACTGTTAGCAGCCTGAAATATATATTAATCTAATAGTTTGAAAGCGTAAGTATTTCCAGTATATGAAATATATTATACTGTGGAGATATATTGTTCGTACTTACGTTATTAATTTTAGTTCTTCTGCTTCCTTAACCCAGTCACAGACATGAAATAAGTATAACTCACGAAAAGACCCAATGACAATTATTTAAATATTACAAAACAAATTTAAATCTCTGCCAAAATTTTATAATTGAATATTTATTTATATTATAACATATTATTGACATTGCATAGCACTATTTTTATTCGTCGGGCCAATCTTGTATACTAATACATTACGCAATTTAGTTTAGCATTTTAGTATTTTATTAATTTTAATCCTACAATTTAAAATGGCTTCTCTGGCGATAAAATCCAAACATTTGAAAAATGTTGAGTTTCCAATTGAATATAAAAAGATAAGGGGCTGTAATATAATTGAACCTCTTAAATCAATCTTTAGCTCAACCTCCAACTCAATTTACAACTAAACCTCCAACTCAATGGCAATTGCAAATTAAACGCCAACCCAATCGTCAAATCAATCACCAAATCAACCCTTAAGCAAACCCCAAATCATTCCTTAAATTATTCCCCAATCGAATAACTCAACTAACCCCAATACAAGCTGACTAAACGCTAACTCAACTTTAGATCAACTTAGCTCGAACCAAATCTCAACAGTCGGCTAAACTCGACACTTATGTATTGGTCAGCCCAATTCCAAAATCAACTTGATTCCAAAGCTACGTTAATGTATGAACTCCTTTAAATCCCTAATTGAACTTCTCATATTATATATCATATCATAATAGCAACATACAATCAATAAATCATATCATTATTTTATTATACCATCAAACCATCACTACGATATACTATTAAACCATCATACAATCATATCAACGTACCAAAGCAACGTCGAATCATCACACAATCATACCAGCATACCATAGTTAGATGGTACATCTTACCATCAATCCACCAAACCTTCATAGTTCATAACATTATACCATCGTAAAATGGTACCACTATACCATCATATAATCATACCTTCATAATGTCAGGCCATGATAGCATAATACTATGCCGATTTTACTGAAATCAGGATTCACAAAAAATTAACAATTTTTTAGTTTCTTAAAAGTTTTTTAAGTTAATGCATCAGACCAAATTTTTTTTTTGCATGTTAACGCATCAAATTTTCGACGAACAGTTCTTTTTGCATGTATCAAATTTTTCGACAAAAACATTTTTTTTATTTTGCATGTTAACGCGTTGTTAACGCATCAGAACGCACATAAAATTTTTCAACAAAAAAAAATATTTTTTTCAGAACGCACATCAAATTTTTCGACAAAAATATTTTTTTTGCATGTTAACGCATCAGAACGCACATCAAATTTTTCGACAAAATTTTTTTCTTTTTTTGCATGTTAACGCATCAGAACGATCATCAAATGTTACGACAACAAAAAAATTTTTTTTTTTGCATGTTAACGCATCAGAACGCACATCAAATTTGTCGACCAAACAAATTTTTTTCTTGCACCAGAACGCACGAAATTACGTCTCAATCAAATTTTTTGACAAAAATTTTTTTTTGTTTTTTTACATGTTAACGCATCAGAACGCACAAATTTTTTTTTTTTTTGCATGTTAACGCATTAGAACGCACATCAAATTTTTCGACAAAAAAATTTTTTTTTTTTGCATGTTAACGCACGAAGTTACGTCTCAATTAAATTTTTCGATCAAATTTTTTATTTTTTTTTTCATTTTTTCAAATCAGTATTGAGGGTTAAAAAAAATTTGTTCTCAACTAATCGTTAAAGGGTCTTGTAGGAAATTTACTCAAGTTTTTAAGGCTGCCCTAAAATTTACTGTGCAATCCTTGGTTACTGAGATATCGATGATCGAAAACAGAAGGATTTTTTTTGATTCAAAGGGCCAGATACTCGATACTCAGATAAGCAGATAAGCAGTTAATTTTTGCGAATTTGCTAGAAATGTTATACACTATAATTTAGGAACTCAATTTGTTTCTGAATTTCAGAAAATGAGATACTTAAACGCACTTTATCGTTTGTGCTGAATACAAAAATATATTTTACTTTGCTAAAATAATCGAGTAGCTTACGCCAGCAAATTTTCGATTAGAAAATCCGCCATATTTATCGATTTGCGAATTGCTAGAGTATCGTGTATCTGGCCCAAAATCAGATATCTCAGCAAAAAGTTGACATAGAAAGACCAGAAAGAAATTAAATTTACATTTAATTGACAGGCTAACCGACCTCTATGCATTGGGTTAACTTAAAAAAGATTTGCCGAGCCCATGGATTCTTACAAAAAAAAAATCCAAATTTTTTTTTCGCGCTCTTTCTGATGATTACGTGATAACGGTATCTCAAAAAATTGCCCACTCAAAAATCTCAAAACTAGAGATTTAAAGCTTTAAAATGCTTTTTCTTTTCATCTCTGTACGACCGTATTTTCCAAAGATCAGTATGTAGATTCCGGTTTTGTGAAATGAATTGGATTGGAACGGAATTTTTATTTTTCCCACATTTCGTTTTCTCGCTGAAAAATTCCGTTCCACAAATTTGTATTCTAGTTCTCCTTGCGAAATATAGTGTTTAGTACTAGGTCTAATACGGGAAAATATGTCAAAAGTGGAATATTTTTCTGTCATTTTATTTATGTTTTTTTCGTGATTTGTTAAAATGCACGCATTTATAAATCAAATAGATACATAATATGGTCAACGTAAGGTAATAGCTGTTACTCGAACATAAGCAGCATAATATACCTATAGCCAATAACAATCTTATATGAAATTTAAATTTAATAAAGTCGGAGAATGCGAATGGTTTGAAAGATGGAATATTTGTAGTGTCAAATAAAACATGATTGTACATAATTAATGTTAATTGAAAATAAAAAATTTATTTTAATTCATTATGGACGCTTTACATAGTATTATTTTTACATCGATTGTTATTATAATTGTAATATGGCTGCTCTTTTTTCTATCTAAGTCTAATGAAAGCGCCCGCCTATGTTCTGAAATCTACTAAATATACAAATAATGAATAAAAAATTAAAAAATTATTATTTACATTCGCCGACCCGTATTTCGCTCTTAATATCTTGAAGGAAGTCCTTCAGAGTTACAAAAAATGTATCACACTACATAGCTTCCATTTTATTAAAAAAATAATAATTCAATATATTTACGGTCAATTTATTTTATAATTAAGAATTTTTTGGATTCCGCGGCAATTTCACCGTCAAATTCCACAACGAGAAATTTTGACGTTTCATTCCACAAAAGTGGGATTTATTTTCACATTCCACTGAACCGGAATGCGAAATTCTCGTTTAGAACAAAATCCCGTTCCACAAAATAATTCCACACAACCGGAATCTACCTACTGCTCTTCAAAAAACACTAAAAAAATTGAAAACAAATTTGGGTTCCTTTAATTTTTTGGATGAGTGTATTTACATATATATTTTATTGCCTGAACCGAATGACAATACTCCACATTGATATGGGCATTAAAGCTCCTACACAATAAGGAGAATACGGAAAAATCATTCTGTTATCTATTACAGTTTGATGATCTCGGATAGTCAAAGTTGCAATAACTCCACCATTATTAGGGTTTCTACGGTGGTATGGCGAATAACCATCGCCTCTAGTTTGTGGTTCTGCAATTAAATTG
Organism: Tipula helvola; assembly: GCA_963556165.1. Lineage (NCBI taxonomy): Eukaryota > Metazoa > Arthropoda > Insecta > Diptera > Tipulidae > Tipula > Tipula helvola. The sequence goes on from OY744483.1 coordinate 26,159,173, forward strand.
CGAAGATACTTTTTACAGCAAATGCTGTTGACTATTCAAGGTGCAGCCATGTTATGTTCTCCATGGAGGATAGGATTCACATCTCGGTTTGGTAGTTCAGCTGATATTGAGAGTTTACTTTTTCTAGTTGTATTTTTATTTGCAACCATAGGAGAATATGTGCATGAGGTAACCCCCTTGTTTGCCTCTCAATGCTGTATATAAAAGCCTTTGTGTCACCGAATATAGCATTTTGGGTTAACAATTTCATTAACTTTTTCATTTTTAAATTGAACACTCGTGCTATGATGTCATGCCTATCAAAAGATCTTTGATTAGGAAATAGCTCCTTCTTGACCTCAGTCCATTCGGGGTTGCACGTGAAGGTATCGTTCTACGTATGCTTCCATTGGGTTTAGGTACCACTAACATTGGTGAAGCCGAATCACAAACGCATAGTGTCTCGACTTCTCATTTTTTTTTTCGACATCACCACGTATGTGAAATCGTTCTGTATAGGGCTTATGAAATATAGGAAACACTTCTGGCTTCATAAGGATTTCCACGTCAAATTTCCTAATAGGTTCTGCGTAGTTCGATAACAAGTTTGGAAATATTTCCGTGATTTTAGGTACATTAGATTTTCTACTTACTTGATTAATACAAAATAAATTTTTCCAATTTGTGAATAATTTATCCATCCAATTTCGGCCTAATAAATGTAAGCTATCTTTGCCACCCTTAATAATTATTATCTCCAACAACTGTTCTTCATCATACTTGGCTTCTTAACTTTTACATAAATTTTCCCGACTATACATTTATTTATAGCGCTTGATGTCAAGTTGTAAACATCATTGGTAGATTTAAGGACAAATAATGTTTTCCGTTCTTGTTGATTTCAAATTGTTTTCCTGTAAACGTAATGGTGCAACCATGGCTTTTAGCCAGTTTGCTCAGTGACAGCAGAATACACTTATGTCCAGGTGCAAACTGTACATCATACAAGCTGAACTTTGTTTTAACTGGAAACATGCAGGCCATATAGGAATTTTTGTTTGGTCCAGCGAACAAATCACTGTAGTATGTAACTGATTTAATCGTTTCCGGTGTGCTTCGTAAATGTTCGTAATAACTTCATGACACATATAACAAAAAGCATCGTTGGTGTTGCAGTCGTGGAATATTAAATAATCCAGACAGATGCCTGGAGGAAAGGTGCGGAAGACATTTTTCTTGGTCGAATCCAAAAACCTTTATTGTATTGCACGCACTCTCATTGTGCTTCTTTTGTTCGGAAAGTAATCTTAGTTTTACAGTTTCCTCTAAAGCTCCTTTCGCACCTTCTTACTTTCGCAAGAATTTCTCATTTGTTGCGTGTATCACGTTTTATATTTTTAAACTTGATTCGTTCATCAATTAATATATCAGTTACTATAACCTTTGAAATTTTCAGTATTTTATTAAATTGAAAACCTGATTCCAGATATAACCGTGATGTATGAGCTCGAGTGTAATGGATATCGTAAACCGGAAATGAGGTAATGTTTGCCTTAATTTGCTGAATTTTATGAGCATCCAATTTGTTGAAAGCACTACTTTTGTATTTCCTAAGGACCAGTATTTCTTGAAAATCTCATTCTGTTTTTCAAAAGAAACCTTATTTAGGTACCACGCTTATTTTAACTTCACTTGTTTGTTTGTTGTTTGTGTGGTCAAAACTTTATAATCGATATTTATTCCACTTCCCAATGCTGCCCCAAAATGACGGATTTCCTATTTTTATACAGTCTCCTTGATTTTGGTGAGTGACGTCATAATAAATCCAATATGGCCGTCGCCTCCAGTTCAAGGATCACCTATTTTTCCTCAACCTCCTTGACATGGGTATCAAATGAAAGGGTTTGGTAAGCAGAATACGATAAGCTAAACGATGTCAGTCTACATCTAATATGGCGGACGCCCCAAGATGGCGGACTAAATTTCCATAACCACATCCATGACATGGGTATCAAATGAAAGGGTTTACCAAGCACAATACGTTACGTCATTTTAAATTTAATATGGCGGATGCCCCAAGATGGCGGATGCGCCAAGATGACAAACTAAATTTATTTTATCCCCTCTTGATTTTATTTGATACCTAAAATGAACGATTTTGTCGATCAGAAAAATTTATAACAAAGTCGATTTCTCTAAGTATGTTTTCCTTGTAAAAACAGAAATATAAGCATATGAAAATTTAAATTCGACAAAATCATTTCGCTAAATTCTGTCACGTTTCAAATTTATAAAGATTCGTTTAAGACTAAAAAGTAGAACATATGTTTCCTTAATCAACAACCAACCTCTGTCATTTATATCAATGTCCATTCCACAAGCGCCCAAGCTTTACTTTTTAGTACACTTGAATTTAAAAAACAAAACAATACAATATCTTTACCTACTGAAAACTGATTCTAATAAACAGCAAAATAAAATTAATTTCCACAAAATAAATTAAAAACAAATTTCTAGCATATTAAGTTAAACCTCCAGGGTAAACAACCTAATATCATAACACCTTTAATTAGCATCCGCATTCAAATTATACACCAAACCGGAACTAGACAACAGTAATAAAAGTTTTGGCTCATCTTATCTATACAATAATAATTATGTCTAATTATGTTGTTATCTCATTAAAATTTAATTACCTTATAAGGGTTCGTGTAGATGTGTACACTAGAAAATTTTCATTGTTTCATAATAGTAATACATTAACTTCTAATCCATCTCATGTGAATTGATAAGGATTTTTTTTTTCTATATTTTTGTTAGATTTCCATTTTGTGATCAATTTTTCATATATGGGAAACAAGTCTATTATATACTGCCATTTCCGGCATTAATTTAGTGATTCAGTATAATCGTTCTCTAGAGGTTGTTTAATTTAACAGTTTTGTTTTAGATAAAAATTCGTACTATCTATACAGTGTTAAGATAATGTTTATGGCTTATTAAAGTTTCACCCCGTTGTCATCCCATCAAGTTGTTTGATTAATTCTATTATTAGATCATTTTGTATACATGTAGATTGGTTGCAAAAAACATCGTAATAAAATCTATTTCGATACACACCTACAGAATAAAATGAAATTTTAAACCCCAACACAAAAACAAAAAAAAATTTACATCCGTATACAACATAAAAATCATTGTTTCGCTATTGTTATTTAGATCACTGTTTAAAAACTAAATAAAAAAAGAACTACTGGTTGGTAAATTCACTGTGCACAACACTCTCAATTTGGTAAATAACACATTGGTATAACAACACACAAAGCTTTGGTACATGTATATTGTATGTATGTACAGAGCCATTGATCCTGATGTAAAATTAAATAATCAATGCGAGGAAGGCAACAAGAATCGAAAATAAATACACAACAGCTCGCAACAAATAAACAAACAAGCAAAAAGTCTATTACAATGTACGTACACAAAGCACACAAACAAATGAAAATCAAATTTAAAGTTGTACTTTAGTTAGAAAATTGAAAATGTTAAAATATTCAAAATGCGAGAGATACACAACAAAAAATAATAGAAGGTACATAATATATAAAGGTTGGTAAACATACATACGTAATAAGTAGAGTATTTTCCAATTTTGTTATTTGAATTAGATTAGATGGTCTTTGGTTATTTTAGTCTTATTCATATACAAAATCCTTGTTGTTTTTTCCTGGATTATTTCCTTGTTTGTGTTATTCACCCTACTATTGTTGATTTGTATTCAATTGAACTTTTTCACTTTTATCCTTGTTAGTGTTGTTGTTGTTGTTGTGGGTGATGATATACAAACTGAGATTTTCGTCTGTAACCAATATACATATACTATATACGTTTCTTCTATATATAATGCTGAATTAGGAAAATCACATCTCTTGTTATTATTGTTAAATCCGTATTTGATTAGAAATGTTTTGCAATAATGTCGTGAAATTGGAATTTGCTTTATATGGTTGTTGTTGATGTTTTAGTTTTCGATTTTATTACACAATTTGTTCTTTAATTATAGTTGGCTGGCGACATTCAATCGTCTAAATTTAAACCTAAATAGAATAAGTTTATGGGGTACCTACCAATCGTAAAAAGCACGCCAATACAATTCTGACTTTCTGACCACTAAGATAGATTTGAATCATGTTTTAATTTTATGATTTTTATGTTTTGAATGTGTATAACACTAGTTAAAAAAAAAAAATAAGTCCAGTATTGACACATATACTGTATAGACTCTAACTTTTCTAATTTCCCTTAAGTTCATGTGCAAATCGAATTCGTCTCGCAGGAAGTTTATAAGTGGTTCAGCTTGAGGAACAGAAAAATTAATATTGAAATCCCGGCCCATAATAATCGGTAAAAGATGATAGTCTCCTTCGAGGATTTTTGAAATTCTTTCAGAATATGGAGCACGGACGAAATGTATGAACTTGATTATGTTTTCGGCAGTTTTATTCGGCAAGATGTATACAACTACCGAAAGCATCTTCTTCCCATTGGGAAGCTAAAGTTCGGCTGTGCATATATCGCCAATGGATTGTTTGCTTTTCTCCGGCAGTCCACTGACCATCTCTCTTAAACCGAACGCAACATCCAAAATTAGGAATTTTAACCTGCTCGTCATTGCGTAGCTAGGTCTCGGAAAGCAAGAATTGAGCATCACAAGGTTGAGCTTTATCAAGAAATGGGCACCAAACATCGGTCGATAATTCATATCTTTGCGTCCATCTAGCTTTTAGCCGCCTGACTTTATTGCCAATTTGTGAATTTGAATCGGAATCCATCCAAAACCGTTTGACATTTTGACTGTCGACGTTTAAATCGTTCTATAAAATCTTTGTTCGATATATCTCAGACAGCCAATAGCACCGTTCGCCGGTCCATCTGCTACGTCGATATTGGTGCACACCATTTGGGCTCACTATATTCATTTTATAGATCTTTTGGCAGTATCCCAGCCGATAAAGACATTTGTTACAATATGGATGTGATTTTGTCCTGTATATTGAGCGCATCTATAGATTATAAATATTAACTTCGTTGTTGCTCCAAAATAGCCTCAAGCCAGAAACCATGTGGACAGAGCTCATTCGCACGTTCTTGAGTAAATAAATTTTACTCGCTTCCGATTAGGGCATAGTCCTCGCCACAGTGTAGGCCCAACAATGGATTACCTAATTTACTTCTAAATCAGAGTTATGTTTACTGAAGATAGCTGTCTCAAATCGCCGATCGTAGAAACACTTCCTTTCCACCTGAAGTAATATTATGTCCCGAGATTTGCTTTAGTCGCGAGTAAACCTGTTGTAAAAGTTCCGCAGACACAAACTCACTTCATCGATAATATCAGCGCTAACTTACTTAAAGAAAGACCAACTGTAGAATGCCTTCAATCGAAAGAGCCACCATTTTGAATATAAAGATTTTAAGAGCGGTGTGGACAGTCGGTCCATCGATGGCTACAGCCGCTTTGCCCGTTGAAGCGCATGTAATAAATGAATTACAAAAACAATCATTTTTCGCAAAGCGGTTGTAAATGTCCATTAGCAGCCGTATTACAAATGTATTGCCGCAACCTGCGAGACTGGTTAAAATGATTTGTAATGGTTCGGCATTTGTCGCTTGCAAATATGCATTCAAAATTTTTTTTGGTCTAGGTCTGTACCAGTACCGTAGTTTCGATTTTTTTTTCTTGTTTTCTTTCCTAGGTCGGAACACACTCAGTCACCACCAACCGCCAAGCCAAGCCAAGCCAAACCAAGCCAAGCCAGATTATTAATCAGTAGCGGAGGGGCTGAAACACAAACTTTCTTTTGTTAAGAGTTTAGAACTCAACAGTTTTGGATATTAAAATCAATAAAGGTTGTTGATAATTGTTAAAAGTTTGAACTGGAGATTTTTTTCTTTGTTCTTTTATCTTTTTTTTTTGTAAAAAAAAAAGAAACTTTGTAATTGTTTGCAATTTTGAAGAAACTTCATGATAGTATTCATATGGCGATGTCGCGGCTCAAACATTACGTTGATCGGGCTTATAGAGCTTCAGACGACACATTGAAGGCAAATACGATCGACAATCTAGTACAACCAATCCAAAAAACGATAGAAGAACCAGAGGTGGTATCATCAACCAATGAAGGCACAACACGTTCAAATGGGTCGGTAGAGCAGGCTTCGATTATGGCAGGGCCCAGTCGTCCTCGAGAAGCAGGTGGAGCAATAGGAGCAAATTTGAACCCTAATAGAATAGAAAACCAGTGCGCCATAGCGCAGGGATCGGAAAATCCTGAAATAACAGAAAGATTTCCAGATATCGGTAGCACAAGCACTGCCTCGGGCAAATAGTTCACGGTGATACCGGCTTCAAAAAGTGTTACAATAAATAAATGGAAAATTGAGTTTAGTGGAGAAGGAGACCGACTTTCTGTGACAGGTCGAGTTGTATTCAAGAGCGGAAGGAGTTAATGCGGGACACTTGTTTAATTCTATGTTCCATTTGCTGAGGGGATGCGCACTCACATGGTATCGAGCCAATTATCAATCCTACTATAATTACGATGAACTGATATCAGGCATGAAGGAAGAGTTTCTCCCACTAAAACATGATTATTTAATTCGAGAGGAGATCCATTCACGTTTGCAGGGACAGCATGAATCGTTTGCTACATATATGACGAATTTAGAAATGCTGTTTCAATGTGTATTTCCACCAATGAGCGCGCAATAAAAACTATATATAGTGCAAAGGAACATGTTGCCACACTACGCCATTCCGTTAGCCATGGTGACCATAACGTCTTTGAGACAACTAAAGAATTTGTGCAAGCAGATGGACGAGGCCAAGGTAATGGAATCACGCAGGGCTACTACGCAAGTCATATGCAATCCTCTCGAACCATCTTAAAGCACACCAAAGGAATCTAAGAAAAAATGTTCTGAAATCAACAAAGTAGACCCAGAATCCACAAACAGCACAAATTTCCGGAGAGAGATGGATTTAACCAACGTCGGCAACAGCGGGGTGTGATCTGTTGAAATTTTGAAATTGCAATCGCTATGGTCATATATATTTTGATTGCGATAAACCCAGGGAAAAGGTGTTTTGTTGGTGCTGTGGTAAGCCGGGTGTAAGAACCGATGAGTGTCCACGTAAACACAAAGCCGCATTTCCGGAAAAATCTAGTGGAGAACGAAAAGGACCAGCTACTAAAGCTAGTTCGGGAAACGGTATAGCGGGATCCGACGGAGTCTAAGTTTTTCCGCAGTCGATACGGAGACTCACAAGATATTGCATAAAACAATCCTACCTAATAATTACAATTTTCAACCAAAATTCAAAAATGTTTCAATGAGAAGCGGTTCCAAAGAGAACGAGTTCCTGCCTCCTGTTATAGATTCCATAATAATTTTAGAAGTAGACGTGGTGGGATATAAAATTGTGGGATTGCTGGATTCCGGCGCGTGCTGTACGATCATGGGGGGGGGGGAGGGGGGGAGTGAAATTTTTCAACCAATGTTGAAGAAGCTTGGGATTGAATTACGTCCAATAAACACGGCAAATAAGACGGCAGATGGAACTTCCCACGAAATTAAATTTTGTACTGATGTCCCTATTATTACAACAAGCAGTGCCAGGTAATATCCACTCTAGTAGCCCCTACTTTTCCACGCGATTTTATCTTAGGAATTGACTTTTGGGACACATTTCAGATAAAACCGAATATAGCCAGTTTAGAGATAGCAGAATGCTCTTTTGGGGAAAACACAGATTCACACGAAGTCGGGGGGTTCCTAGTACATCTCCAGTGCATGAGTTGAATGACACTCAAGTAGCTCGTCTGGACGAAGTCAAGTTCCACTTCCGGATTACCAAACCCGACGAATTAGGATGCACTAACATCTCCGTCTACTGGACGAAGTAGCTCGACGATTGAGTAGGGCTGGCTTATCAGTCAGTCTTGGTAAGTCGCACTTTTGTCTAAGGGAAATTAAGTACCTTGGCTACATCTTGGATGAGTACGGTCTGAGAGTAGACCCAGAAAAAATAAATAGCATCCTGAATTTGAAGACACCAAGGACGATTAAAGATATTCGACGTTTGATCGGACTAGCCGGATGGTACAGACGATTTATACCGGACTTTTCCACAATTACAGCACCAATCACAGACCTCCTTAAAAAGGAAGGGCAGAAAAAATTTAACTGGACAGCAGATGCGCAGGCTGCATTTGTTTTGCTGAAATCGAAGCTGGTGTCAGCACCAATGTTGGCAAATCCGGATTTCAATCAAGAATTCACAACTCAGACTGATGCTTCAGATGTAGGATTGGGCGCAGTTCTGACTCAAGGTACAGGTTATTAGTTATGAGTCAGAAACTGTCTTCGACTCACCGAAAATATTCAGCGACAAAACGGGAATGTCTGGCCGTAGTTCTGGCGATAGAGAAATTCAGGCCTTATATCGAAGGCGTCTCCTTCAAGGTAATAACGGATTGTGCATCCTTATTGTGGTTGAGAAACTTGAAGGATCCAGCTTCAAGATTGGCGAGGTGGGCAATGCGGCTACAGCAATAGGATTTTAATTTAAGTCATAGAAAAGGCAAAATGAATGTGGTTCCCGATGCTTTGCCGAGAGCGGTAGAGGTGATAGACACAACAGATAACAGCAAACTTGATACGGTCTACAATAAAATATTAAAAGGCATTAATGAACATCCTGAAAAGTTTCCGAATATTCAATTAAAAGATTGCAAGCTTTATAAATTTGTGGAAATCAAAAATGGATTCGGAGTTTATGATAATGTCTGGCGTTTGTTCGTTCTGTGTGGTTCACGTCAGGAGGTTCTGAAGAGATGTCACGACGACCCACTGGTAGCACACATGGGTGTGGCGAAAACACTACAGCGCGTTAAAGAACATTATTATTGGCCATGAATGGCATACGACGTAGAGAAATATGTCAGGACATACGCAAGCTGCCAGCTTAACAAATTTAAAAATGAAACGTCCCGAGCACCAATGGGTCTGCCCAAATCACCGTTTCGCCCTTGGCAAATGATTGCGATGGATTATATGGGCCCATATCCACGTTCGAAGCGGGGAAATCAATATTTGTTAGTGGTGATTGATATTTTCTCTAAATTCACGATGTTAAAACCGATGCGTAGAGCAGAAACGGGCTCACTCCTGAACTACATGAAGGATAACATTTTCCTAGTGTTTAGAGTTCCAAAGGTGGTAATTACCGACAACGCTAAATAATTCACGGCCAGAAACATAAAAGCCTTTTTCGATAAATACTGTGTTACTCATTGGACAAATGCTTATTACCATCCCCAAAATAATCCAGCGGAGAGGGTAAACAGAAGCATTCTTTCCGCCATCAGATGCTATTTAAAAGATGACCAAAGAGAGTGGGACGAAAATATCGAAAAGATAGCATGCGCGTTAAGAACCACGGTGCATGACTCGTCAACATTCTCACCGCGTACTTAGTGAATTTCAGTCGAAACATGAACCTGAATCAGGGGCCAAGTGATGAGGTTGGAGATGGCAAGCCAGAAGCAGCAGATGAAGATATCGGTGAACTAGGGAGACGCATGGAAAACGTTTTGAACAAGGTTCAAGAGAACGTTAGGAAGGCATATGAGAGGTATTCGCATAGGTATAATTTACGGTCGAAACCCAAAACCTTTGAAGTAGGTGACATTGTACTGAGGAGAAACTTCAAACAGTACAAAGCGGTGGAAAACTACAATGCCAAACTGGATACAATATTCGCGAAATGTAAGGTTTCTAGGAAATTAGGTACAAATACCTATGAGTTGGTTGATACGAATGGGAAATTTAATGGAAAATTTGATTTATTGGAATGTAACAGAGCTAAGTGTAAATAGAGTGGAAATGGTAAAGTTTGTTCACTTGGGTGGTTGAATGGATTGTGTGATTGCATCAAGTTTCACAAAATGATTTTTTACTCTTCGAAATAATTCCCAATTTCCTCAATCACATAACACCTAGGGGGAAGTGGGGCTACTTTAAGCATGGGGTAAAGGTAAACAGGCTGTATATCTCTCAAACTAACGGGATTTCTTGAAGCGAGGAAACAATAGAGAATGAAAGAGAGTATTATCTTCATACTAAAAAAAATGTAGTACGATATTCAGTCTCAGTTTGGATTGATAGGTGGAAAGGTGATTTTTAATCGTTTTAGTAAAATTGTGTAATGTTTGGAAAACTTCCATAGTGGGTTTAAAACTGAAACAGGTAAGGATTATTAAAAGGTATTAAAATGTACATACAATTTGCAATTTAATAACAAATTGCGTTACTAATTATGTAGCCCACATCACAATTTTTTTTACCGTTATTGAAAAAACAAACACGTGGGGTTAAGTTAAGCATTGTATATGGGGTAAAATTAAGCATGCTTATTATTACCCCAAGAGATTTTAATGAATTATTTAAAAATGTATATCTTAGTTTAATTAGTTAATACTTTTTAATTCAGAATGGTTAGAAATTATAAGCGGAAAACAGAAAGCCGAATTAACTAGGAGTCTATGGCCACAGCGATAAAAGTCGTCCTTAGAAATAAACTGTCCATTCGAGGAACTGTATCAACATATAGGATTAACCACAACACACTTTTCGAGCGGGTTAAATTGGCCAAATTAAATCCAGTAGTGCGTAAAGTGGATTCTGGAAATGACAGCGATTATGAAAATATAACGTGCGAATCCCAGCATCACAAACAAGTGTTTTGCATAAAAGAAGAAAATGATCTTAGACAATATTTATTAAGATTTCTCAAATAAATTATGGCCTAACGTACGCTCAAACTCAAAGTCTTGGGTATCAATATGCACATAAGCTTGGAAAATCGTATCCTGGGTCAAATTGTCTCGGCAGAACGTGGTGAGTTGGTAACGTTTTGTGCAATTGTGAATGCCGCAGGAAACTCGCTCCCACCAGTGTTCATCTTTCTCCGTGTTCGATACAAAGACCATTTTTTACAAGAAGCTCCATCTGGAAGTTTGGGTCTTGCATCAAAAACCGAGTGGATAACTACTGAGCTCTTCCCAGAAGTGTTAAAACATATCCAAAGCCATACCCAGTGCACCAAGGATAATCGTATTCTTTTGCTGATAGACAACCATAACAGTCACTGCTCGCTCATTAGCTGCAATAGATTTTGCAAGAACGTGGGGAATCGTTCTCCTCTCATTTCCACCACACTGTTCACACAAGCTTCAGCCACTAGACGTCGGAGTTTTTGGTCCACTTAAAAACGCGTTGAAGATAGCTTTCAATGATTGTATACTAACTTGACCTGGTAGATTAATTACCATCTACGACATACCTCAGCTTGCAAAGCGTGCTTATGAAAGTGCTTTTACCTCAAAAAATATTATATCGTCATTTCAAAAACCAGGAATTTGGCCACTAAACCGACTTATATTTAACGAAAATGATTTTGCTGGTGCATATGTAAGTATGTAACAGATCGGCCTTACAATCAACCTGTTTTAAGCGATGCTTCTGCGAGTCAAGTGTTTTAGATCGGTAGAATTGAGCAGACATATGAAACAAAAGATTTCGATACAAAATTTTTAAGAAAACACAATAATTATTATGTTTTCCCAATTATCGATGCCATATCGCAGGTCAGTAGAAGTGACAATGTTGCGAAATTGCCTGATCCAAGCCAAATCGCAGGAACTATAAGGACTAAAGGTTACTTTAGGTTTATCGTCGATTTAAGCGATTACAATATGCGATAAATATTCTTAAGTCTGTTTAATTATTTTTAGTTGATGACTGTGCATTATTATTTTTACTATTTTATAGTGAAACTGTTTAATTTTACTTTGTGATATTATTTTATTTTAATAAAGTTATGTCAATCCAGTATATCTAGTAGAGTTTGTTTAGTTTACTTTTACCCCACAGTAAAATTTCACTTGCTTACATTTACCCCAATGTAGGGGTAAACGTAAGCGGAAGACTTACTTTTTTGTAAGCTGTTTTTTTAATAAATCAAAAGGATTCTTTTTGCTTTCAACCGATCCACTGTATAGGCCAAACTTCATAAAATAATCGACTTATCAAAAAATTCCGAATATTTTAGTTTTTAAGCTTTTATTAAGAAAATTGTGAAAAGTGCTTACTTTAGCCCCACTTCCCCCTACCGGCTGTTGTAAAGTTCAAGGAAATTAACGTAAATCTTGCAACTCCAATTTGTGCACAATTGTCAATAAATCGAAAATATATTGAGAAGTGAGATGCATTTCACCCACACTCACATACATTTTCATGAGGATGCAAAATTTATAAATTAGGGTGTGTGGACAAAGACTCGCTCTCTTATAAAATCAAATATAAAAAATCATAAGCGTAGCACTTTGATATACCACAATTTATTTTGTATCAAGAAATAATCACAGCTAGAGTAAACAAAATCACTTAGCCCCAAAATCACGCACAAATACAATTGTAATTATTTATAACAACTGTATTTATAAACCAAAAATAAATTTTATAAAAACTCGCCCGTAGGTTGCAATACGAAATCAGCATCATATCTTCGTAGCCAATTTCGTTTTTCTAAAAAAACTACTTGAAAGCGCTTTACATTTTTATTAACGTTTATGAGTCAAATTTCTTTTAGCATCAATTCAATTTTTACTTGGCGAATTTGACCTACTTCCTAGAAATGTTATATTCAAATATAAATTTCTTGAAAAACAAAAAATTGCAATTTTCCGGTTGCACTTAACGTGGTTGCGAATATCGTGTACCTATAGAACATATATACAAAGCTGTTAATGTTTAATTTTCAAAAATCGTTTTTTTGCTTTATTGTGGGATGTTCAATTATTTCAGGTCTACGTATTTGCGTACATCACGCCAGAAATCCCATTTTGGAAAACCCAAGTATTCTATATATAACTCGAACCATTAGGATTGTGCAATTTTGTGCCTGTGATTAGAAAATTTGTGCATAGCCTACTTTAGGAAGCAGGGTGGGATTTCTCACGTGATTATCACGCCAGAAATCCCATATATACCGTTTACCCAATAAAACATATTTTTCAGTTAACAATGATTGTGCAAAATTGTGCGTTACTAAATTTACCTGAAAAAAAGTTTATATTGGCCAGAATCGGCCATAGAACATCCACAATTTATCAAAATTGCGGTTTTTCAAAGAGGTTATATGGGTGATTTCTGGAAATCCCACGTTTTATGACAATTTAAATTAAAGCATAGTATAGTCAATATTCTGGCCAATATTCACGTTTGTGCATATTATACTTTAGCCAGAATCGGCCATAGAACATCCACATTTTATCAAAATTGCGATTTTTCAAAAAGGTTGTATGGGTGATTTTCAGAAATCCCAACTTTTATTAACATTTGAATTAAGACATGTATAGTCAATATTCTGGCCAATATTCACGTTTGTGCATATTATACTTTAGCCAGAATCGGCCATAGAACATCCACAATTTATCAAAATTGCGATTTTTCAAAGAGGTTGTATGGGTGATTTCCAGAAATCCCACCTTTCATTAACATTTGAATTAAAACATAGCATATGTAATATTCTGGCCAATATTCACGTTTGTGCATATTATACTTTAGCCAGAATCGGCCATAGAACATCCACAATTTATCAAAATTGCGATTTTTCAAAGAGGTTGTATGGGTGATTTCCAGAAATCCCACCTTTCATTAACATTTGAATTAAAACATAGCATATGTAATATTCTGGCCAATATTCACGTTTGTGCATATTATACTTTAGCCAGAATCGGCCATAGAACATCCACAATTTATCAAAATTGCGATTTTTCAAAGAGGCTGTATGGGTGATTTTCAGAAATCCCAACTTTTATTAACATTTGAATTAAAACATAGCATATGTAATATTCTGGCCAATATTCACGTTTGTGCATATTATACTTTAGCCAGAATCGGCCATAGAACATCCACAATTTATCAAAATTGCGATTTTTCAAAGAGGTTGTATGGGTGATTTCCAGAAATCCCACCTTTCATTAACATTTGAATTAAAACATAGCATATGTAATATTCTGGCCAATATTCACGTTTGTGCATATTATACTTTAGCCAGAATCGGCCATAGCACATCCACAATTTATCAAAATTGCGATTTTTCAAAGAGGTTGTATGGGTGATTTTCAGAAATCCCAACTTTTATTATATTATGATGTTCTATGGCCGAGTCTGGCTAAAGTATAATATGCACAAACGTGAATATTGGCCAGAATATTAACTATACTATGTCTTAATTCAAATGTTAATAAAAGTTGGGATTTCTGGAAATCACCCATACAACCTCTTTGAAAAATCGCAATTTTGATAAATTGTGGATGTTCTATGGCCGATTCTGGCTAAAGTATAATATGCACAAACGTGAATATTGGCCAGAATATTGAATATACTATGTTTTAATTCAAATGTTAATAAAAGTTGGGATTTCTGAAAATCACCCATACAACCTCTTTGAAAAATCGCAATTTTGATAAATTGTGGATGTTCTATGGCCGATTCTGGCTAAAGTATAATATGCACAAACGTGAATATTGGCCAGAATATTGACTATACTATGTCTTAATTCAAATGTTAATAAAAGTTGGGATTTCTGGAAATCACCCATACCACCTCTTTGAAAAATCGCAATTTTGATAAATTGTGGATGTTCTATGGCCGATTCTGGCTAAAGTATAATATGCACAAACGTGAATATTGGCCAGAATATTGAATATACTATGTTTTAATTCAAATGTTAATAAAAGTTGGGATTTCTGAAAATCACCCATACAACCTCTTTGAAAAATCGCAATTTTGATAAATTGTGGATGTTCTATGGCCGATTCTGGCTAAAGTATAATATGCACAAACGTGAATATTGGCCAGAATATTGACTATACTATGTCTTAATTCAAATGTTAATAAAAGTTGGGATTTCTGGAAATCACCCATACCACCTCTTTGAAAAATCGCAATTTTGATAAATTGTGGATGTTCTATGGCCGATTCTGGCTAAAGTATAATATGCACAAACGTGAATATTGGCCAGAATATTGAATATACTATGTTTTAATTCAAATGTTAATAAAAGTTGGGATTTCTGGAAATCACCCATACAACTTTTTGGAAAAACCACGATTTTGATAAATTGTGTATGTTCTATGGCCGATTCTGGCCAATATAAACTTTTTTTAAGGTAAGTTTAGTAACGCACAATTTTGCACAATCATTGTTAACTGAAAAATATGTTTTATTACGTAAACGGTATATATGGGATTTCTGGTGTGATAATCACTTGAGAAATCCAACCCTGTTTCCTAAAGTAGGCTATGCACAAATTTTCTAATCACAGGCACAAAATTGCACAATCCCAATGGTGCGAATTATATATAGAAAACTTGGGTTTTCTAAAATGGGATTTCTGGCGTGATGTACGCATAATAAGTCATAAGCGTAGCACTTTGTTGATATACCACAATTTATTTTGTATCAAGAAATAATCACAGCTAGAGTAAACAAAATCACTTAGCCCCAAAATCACGCACAAATACAATTGTAATTATTTATAACAACTGTATTTATAAACCAAAAATAAATTTTATAAAAACTCGCCCGTAGGTTGCAATACGAAATCAGCATCATATCTTCGTAGCCAATTTCGTTTTTCTAAAAAAACTACTTGAAAGCGCTTTACATTTTTATTAACGTTTATGAGTCAAATTTCTTTTAGCATCAATTCAATTTTTACTTGGCGAATTTGACCTACTTCCTAGAAATGTTATATTCAAATATAAATTTCTTGAAAAACAAAAAATTGCAATTTTCCGGTTGCACTTAACGTGGTTGCGAATATCGTGTACCTATAGAACATATATACAAAGCTGTTAATGTTTAATTTTCAAAAATCGTTTTTTTGCTTTATTGTGGGATGTTCAATTATTTCAGGTCTACGTATTTGCTCGTGACAAATACCATGGAAATATAATTTTTCCCCCAAAATTACTGAGCTGAATCATTTATGACTGTAACTGGATATTTTGTTTTTATAGAATCAGGAATGTATGATATATTAAAGGGTGGTCCAATCCATTTAAAAATTAAATATTTACCGGATTTATTTAGATGAAGGAATATTTTAACACATTATAAATATTAAAACTATAATTTAAAACAACACTAACGCATAATATTTTTTAAAATCAGTATTGTAAAATAAACATTTACCCGCGTACATACAATAAAATATGCCCAATGACTCAATTCTTTGGCCATTTCAATTAATTATGTCAAACGTACACAAAAGAGATTTATTTGAAACCAACCCTTAAATTAGCTCCGATTATCACTTAAATTTTCATATATGGAATATAAAAATAAAATCATTTTTCATTCAACCAAACCAACCACCAATTCTCCTCCTCATCATTGCCAATAGATTTAGTACTCTATACGCATTCTAAACATTGTATACAAACAAAAAAACCATATCACACACTAGTGAATCAAACACCACAGCTGAATATAAATACACCAAAAGTGTATGTATATGGACAAAAACAAAAAAAACATATTTTCCTCTTTATTCAACAACAAAAAAAAAAACACAAAACAAAAACGTGAAAAACTAATCAATTTTAATTAAAACAAAAAATTTTCCACCCTAATCCTGATAAACATTGTAATATAGGTATATATTTATATGCCTCTCTCCTGCGTGTACCTATGTCTATATAGAAATGAACACACTGGGGCACATAATCTACCCCTTAATATTGTCTTCATTAAAATATTTTCCCCTTTGTTTTTGTAAATATAAAACGAAAAAAAAAAAAAAAAAAATGGCGAATAATTTTTTTGTTTTCGAATTTTTCGAACTCGAAAAACAAAACAAGTTTATCGATTTTTTTGTTGTTATTTTATTTAATACAATCATGACGTAATTATTGTTATTATCGATAGGACATGCGCACAATTCGAACATTTACACGGCACTCAAGAAAGAGATGTCTATAGCTTTTGTTCGAATTTTCGAATTTCCATTTTTTTTTTGTTTTCCTTTTTGTACTCAGTTAGAGGACAATTGCGTTTATATACGGTTCGGTTTTAATGGAAAAAAAATTATTTTGTTTTTAAATTGGTCTACTAAAAAAAAAAAAAAAAAAAAAAATTTACAAAAAATTAAAAAACAAAAATCTAAATAAATAAATAAATAACAATCGTTTTTCGTGTGGTGTTCAAAAAAAGTTTAAACGAAAAAACTTTGTTACTAAACAAAATAAAGTTTTCGTTTTATTTTTTTTAATTTAATGGAAAAATTTGTGTGCTTATTTCAATAAAAAATTAAATGTATTAAAGTAGATTTTTAAGTTTTTGTACGGTGAGCTTTCGTGTTTCAGTTTTTTTAAATTTTATTTTGTAAGCAAAGTGTTTTTTTTTTTTAAATAGCTAATAGTGTGTTTTTTTTATTATAATATAAAGTGTAAACGTGTATCAAATAAAGTTTTCTTGTTGTTGTTGTGTTTATTGTATTTAATGAGTGATATTTGTAATCGTTTTTTGTGAATAAAAAGAAAAAAGGGAAAATCTCAAAATATGAAAAATCTTTTCGAAGAGAAAATAAAAATGATTTCGTGAGCTTTTTTGAAAAGTTTGCAAAATGCAGTGATTAGTAAATAAAATAGAAAAATGTTTTAAAATTTTTTAATATTGTGTGCGTGTGATTTACAACTACAACAACAAGACGAGTGTTTTGTGTTCATTTATATACAGTTTTTATTGGATAACTTTTTCGTGTGTTAAAAATGTGGCTCTATGGATTAATGATTATTACATTTTTGGCCATTGCCAAATGTAGTGAAACCGAAATTACAATCGAAGCTGCTTTTCAAGGTAAAAAAAATAAAAAATAAAAAATTTAGTCACTATGAGAAATTATTATTTTTTTCATACTCGTAAAATACCCACCCAAAAAAATTTTACAACTTTTTTTTGTTAATATTTTCATCTCGTTTTGGTTGGAAACTTTTCCGACTATACTCGACTCATTCATCTCAATACTTGAATTATTATGTTATTGTGTGCTACATTCACATTCTTTGTTTGGATAGTTGTGTGTACATATTTCGGAACAAGTTATTCGAAGTACTTTTATGGTATATTTTCCAAATATTTGCCACCCCATAAATTTATTGCATTCGGAAACTACGTTAATTAAAATTTAGTAATTTCTTTCGGTTTTTTTTTTTTTTTTTCGTAATTACATAAATGTACAAAAATAAAAAAAATATTTAAACGTAACTTGTTGCATATACAAATTATTTTACGACCTAAAATGCATTCCCACAAATCGTAAAAAATATTTTTATCTGCAAGACATAAGATTATGGACAGAACAATTTTAGGAAAATGATGCTGATAATTTTATTGCCTTTTTCTTTTTTGTGTATAGAATTAATTGCTTTGTGTAAACTTTTTGGTCAACGACAATATAGTCCTGCAATGAAAGCAATTTTTTTTTTGTAATTTTTTCTGTTATGCTCTCAATTGTTCAAACTTGTTGCATGATATTTTCAATAAATCAGTATACAGATTTTATGGTGCTCTATTGTCAATTTTAATTATTCATTTGAATTACTGTTTTATTGTTAGAGTATTCTTATATTTTAGTAGCTTGCCCATCTGCCATTGATGCTCCAAGATATTTAGGTGAAACATTCAAAGTAAAATGGAAATCTGCTCAATTTTTACATTTTTGATTTCTAAAGAAATAATATTTATCCAAGGTAACATCTTTTTCTCAAATTCTTGGAAGACGCAAATTAATTTTTCAGTATTATCTAGAAAAAAATGTGATGTTTCCATTTCAATTCAAAATTTTATAATTAGTGCTCTTGAATGGTTCTCAAATTGGAGTAAACACAGAATTTTAGTATATACCTTGTAACCAGAGCGTTGGGTGTAAAATAAATTAAAGTGTAAATACGTAACAAAATAGAAATTTGCTCTGGTTGAACAAAATTATTTATAAAGGGACCTCTCCCGGTAACTTTTAGCCAACTAAAGCTCAGGGTTGGGGTGGGGTGTGAGAGGTTTTCATAAATCTGTTGTTTACCGCATACAAAAAAAACTATAAGGAAGTATACACCTAATAAAAAAAAATTACAAAGATACAGGTTTGGAAACATATACATACTTCACTTTACACTACTTTACCTTCATTTATCCTAATCTCACCCCTTATCCAGAAGTTTACTGGCTCATCACTCACCACCTGTATACATATACATATATAATTATGAGTTGCACATTTACGAGAACATAAAAAAAACTATTTATTTTGAATTTTTAACAATTTATTATTTTCGAATGTTACACGTTTGAAATTTTAATTACAACTAACTTAAATAATCTTTTTCTAATTCTAATTTAAAATTGTATTATCGTATATTGCTCTTTACACGTTGTTCTTGATCAGCGTTTTTGTCTTGAAACGGATTATGATGTTGTCACGTTGTTCTGCATCAACATTGTTATCTTAAGCTCGGATTTCTTACTTGTTTGTACATGTTCTGTTTTATGATAACGTTTGCACTTAAAGTGTGGGAACATTATGTTGGAATGCGGTTTGTGGGATATAACTCCTCCCGGGGTGATAAAAGGACGTCCTCGTTCTTAGTTTTGATTCTAGCTTCTTCCAGAAGTTTTAAATAAGGTGTTTGTAATTCCTTTGATGTTTCATTTACTTTTTCAATTTTTATTGATGTTGTGTTTTTACGTGAACAAATGTAGACTAATGTTATTATCATGCCAATTGATGAAAATGATAACCTCCTGAAAGGGTCCATATCCATATTTGATGGTTTATTTGTTTTAGATAAAAGTTTTTCAGATGTTTCAGATGTTGTCAATGCACAGAGTTATTATACAGCGCCACTAATAATTCTATAGCATACACAGTATTAGAATTTGGGAATTTGAGTTTATTTATATTATGATAAATATTTCTGGTTGCGTTTCTAATTTAACGTTAAGTTTGGCTAAATATTCTCTCAATTGTACCGATTGAAATGTGGTCTCGTGATCTGAGACAATGCTATTTGGTATTCCGAACAGTGTAAAATATTTAGTTAGGGCTCCAGTTGTGTCCACTAGGTTTTTAGTATTGATTGGTATCATCTGTAGGTGCTTTGAAAATGAGTCTATTATAGACAAAAAAAACTGGCTTGTTCATGCTAAATTTGTCAATGTGGACTCTTTCAAGTGGTTTTTTGTTATAGATCTAGGAGATATTTTGATGTTATAGGGCTTTCTGTCATACTTATGTTTGTTACAAATATGACAGATGTTGACAAAATCCTTGATTTTTTGCGCCATGTTTGGAAAAAAATATGATCTCCTAATTTGATTTTCTATTTCGGAACTACCTCCATGAGCTCTATCATGCTCTTTTTTATTATGGCCATTTGCCTCTCCTGATTTGTAACGTCTTCAATCATTTTTGTCACGAAAACAAAATGACCGGTTTGCGAAATTTTTTCTCTAAATGATTCTTGATTCTTTTGGTAAAGCGTTTCGGGTGATAGAATCGCTGATTGTTTACCATTGTGGTAAAGTTTTATGTATTTCGTTATATCTTCTTTTTCAAATGACTCTTTGGCGATTATTATTCTTTTAATATTTGGAAAGATGTCTTCAATAATTATTGTATCTAGGTGTGAAATTCTAAAAATGATTTGATTTCTGAAATAATTAATTGGGCGTTCAGAAATGTGGATAAAAAAATCATCTGATGTATCTGCGGAGTGCACTGTTTCATCGTTGATGGACTCCGTGTCCATAATTTGTTGTCCACTCTCTGGGTTTTGGTTCGTTTCTACACGACAAGTGTCATTATTTGCTTCATTGAGGTTTATTTCTTTTGTTTCACTAGTTGTCGGAAATCTACTCAATGCGTCTGCTACTACATTTGACTTAGTCTCCCAATAAATGAAATCGTAGTCATAATTCTCTAATTCCAATCGCCATCTTAGGATCTTGGAATTTTTTTCAGATGATTTTATGAAAGTTAACGGTTTATGATCCGTTACAAGTGTAAATTTTTGTACTGTAAAGGTAGGCTTGATACTTTTTAACTGCCCAGATAATTGCTAATGCTTCTTTTTCATTTGTCGCATATTTGCATTCTGTTGAATGAAGAGTTCGTAAAGCAAAAGCTATGGGTCTCTCTACCCCTTCCTGAACCTGCGACAATACAGCACCTAGCGCGAAATCTGATGCGTCTGTCGTTAAGATAACATTTTTTGAAAAGTCTGGATAGGCCAGAATCTGGTCTGTGGTAAAGATTTGCTTTAGAGTTACGAATGCGTCTATGGTAACCTTGCGAGTTTGGAGTAGTCCTTTATAAAACGTCTGTAATATCCTGAAAGTCCTAAAAACTGTTTGATTTCTTTATCTTTAGTTTTTTATTGTTTAAACATATTGTGCTAGTGTCATAATCTATTTTAGCATTCATTTCCGCCATAGATTCGGACCCTAATATACCGTCGAAAAATTTATGGAAATCGAATTCGCAATAGGATAATCTTGGTAAATTACAGCCAAGAAAATCAAATTTCCCTACTTTTGATACAGTGTGAGTTTGCAGCATATTTTTAATTGAGGTGTTTTTTGTTTCTAGCAGACTGATTGGTATAATATTAGGCTTTATAATGTTCTTATTCGCGCCTGTGTCTATAAGTCATTTTATCTTTTGGTTTGATATTTTGTTTTGGCAAATTAGATACGGGAGAAAGTTTAATCTTCCGTATCGGAATGTTGAACTGTTTGAAAATTTTCCGAGTATGGATCTTGCTCCTCCTGGAAATTTTCTGTATTTGATGTTTCAATATCACCCTTTTCTATGACCACTTCATGATTGTTCACGAGTTTTTTATTAAACGTATTTCGTGATCTTGCTGAGGGATCCACCTCCATTGATGTCTCTTGCGTTGACCAATTTCGATAGTTTTGTTCTTTACTTTCTTTGGGTTTTGTTTGATATTGAGTTGCTCTTGCCTGCACTGAGCCAACCTGGTTGGTCTTTTGAGGGTTAAAATTAGCTTTACTAGGTTTTTTCGCAATGTTTGAAATACATTCATTCGTACTAAATTTACAAAGTAAAGCGTCAGCTTCTTCTAACATTTTTGGTTTCGCCGCTTGGGCGAATCCGAAGTATGGCTTCTTTAAGTCGGAAATTAAAGCGGCTAGTGCGTCCTCTTCAATGAACGCCAGGATCGCCTGCCAAGAATTGTAATATATCGGATTTTATTTCGATACTTAGTCCTTTAATGTTTTGAACTATCTCTTTTGTTCGATTATAGTAGTTATGAACCGACATATTCTCGGTTTGCTTGTTTGCCCAAAGTTGGGACTTATAGAAAGATAATTCTTGCTTGTCGCCCAAGGCGTCCAGCAAGATTTTATTTATTTCTGGGAAGGTTTCCGGGCACCGGCAAGGCATAATATGTCCCTTGCTCTTCCCTCAATTTTATTTCTTATGGCCTGAATGTATATTTGAAACTGCTGTTGTGCAACCAGCGGTTGAAACATTTTTAACGTCTCTTCAGCTGTTTTCAGCCAAGATGTCACTTGCTTTCGATTACCGTCAAAGGAAGGAATCGATTTTATTGGATCTGGGATCCTAAAAAGGTCTAGGGCCTGCCTATTTTCAATTATTTCTTCTTTTAGGGCATCATTCTGTGCCTCTGTTTTTTGGTGTAAGTATGCGAGTACTTGGTCATGTTCGTTTTGTTTTAGGCTTAGCTGCTTTAATTGCCTCGCTATATTGAGCCTAATTGACCATCCATCTCTGTCATTTCAGTTGGATCTAACTTTATACCCCTGTTATCCGATTTGGTCGGGCGGTCGGACCGGTTTGGTTGGGTTGGATGTAAAATCGGATCGTGTGTATGCATGTCGGCCGACAAAATTAAGTTGGATGTGTCGGATGGAAATTCCATCCAACCGTCCGATCAACCAACTAAATCAGATGGTGTGTAGTGTTGTCGGACGCTATTCTTCTTCAGTCGTGTGTAAAATTTCAAAGTGAGAACAACAAAGGAAAAATAAACATATTTCAATCGTATGAATTCGGTTGTGTGACAAAAAAAAAAAAATATTGTCCAAACCGGATGGTAAGTTGGATCGTCTGTAGACAACAACCGATGTGGTTGGACCGACGGTCGGTCCGACAAGTTGGATCGTCTGTAGCGCTTTTTAAGTTTTCGATCAGCTTCTCTTTCCTTTTATGGAAAATTTTGTGATTGTCTTACAACTCACAATTATAGTACAATGATCTATTAATATTTGTATTACAAATTAGGAGCGTCGTGCCTATCTTTTAGTGCATACCCTTTTACTAATATTGTAACTAATAATTATTTTTGAAACACCGTACCTATCTGGTAGTACACGAAGGGTTTTTTATTCTCTTTTTTTATTTTTGTAGATTTTTTTTTTCTGCAATGTGCAGTGAAGAGGTAATACTTCCTCTCAAGTTCTACTGTATATTATTTGTATTTTTTTTTTGATTTTTTACTATGGCACACACACTATTACATTACTTTTCACATTATTTTTATTTCCTTTTTCTAAAATTTTCTTTTTTCGACCCCCGAAAATTTTTGCAAAAAAAACAAAATCTCGATTCCACTAGTCACTAGATTTTTTTTTTCCAAAATTTTCATTACACCAAACTCTAGTATGCCCAACGCTCATATCCGACACAGTACTACGAATTAAAAATAACCTAAACTATTCATCGAATCGTTTCAATCGTGGGGAAGACCTACACTCCTGAGATGGCTCTAAGCCGGGACTTAATTTTCTAATAACTCTCCTACTCTTAGCTCATTAGAGATATAGTTAAGTTTGAATGTCCTTAGCATGATAAATGCCGATGGATTTTCCCTTATTATGCGATAGTTCATAGGCGACGTCCCCAACGAATTTTTAAATATAGGCTTTCTTATTTTCGGCATTAGTTTAGCTGAAATTTTGTTGGCAGCATTACTGTGGTAAAATGTTCTTCCATAAACTTTCTGACCAATATTAAAATTTCTGATGCGTGACCGCAAGTTCATAGGCCTCTCGGTCGTCTAGATTTTTTGAAAATTTGAAGTAACTCGTATTCGGACCGGTGAATAATATGATGTTAAACAAATACAATGAAAGTAGCATCTCTCATAGACTCAACGAAAACAAATCGTGACATTTGATCTAAAACCACAAAAATAAATGCATTACCATTGCTAGATCGAGGAAAAGGTCCAATAAAATCAATAAATATCTTTTGCCAAGGTCTACCCACTTCATGGTAATTTCCCATTGGTGGTCGTATTAATCTATTTGTAGCCTGACATTCTTTACAAAAGTAACACGAATTAATGAACATATGAATGTCTTTTGATAAACCAGGCCAATGATAATACCGACGAATTCTCTCTAAACATTTGGCAATGCCTAAATGTGCTGACGTAGGGGAACAATGGGCTTGTGTAATAATCTCCTCTTTTAGAGGCTCTGGCACATACAGTTTCCAGCTTGGAATATCGGTATTTATAAAAAGTCGGTTATTAACAATTTTCAGATTAGTCTTGATTTCAGGATTATCTGTTAAATTTTGAATTAATAATTGATAATTTTGATCAGCAAAAGCCTCCGATTCTAAATTTACAATAAATGGATTTGGTTCTACAATTTCATTAATTTCAGTACTATAGTCCGAATAATTTCGTGAAAACGCATCCGGAACAAATTATCTCTGCCTTTGCGGTACTCTACGAAACTTTATCGGGGTTTACTTTCAGTACCCCATCTCCCACTATATAACCCAAATAAGCTATTTATTTTATAACAACTTGCTTTTCTCAACATTTAGGTAAGTTTGGCTTGGTTCAAGAATCCGGCTATTTGGTGTAATAAATCGAAGTGCTCCTCCGACGTTTTAGAGGTTATCAAGAGGTCATCCAAGTAATCAAAGATTTGGGCACGCAGTTCATGAGGAATCACACGATGCATAAGTCTACACAAGGTTTGGGGTGCGTTGCAAAGGCCAAAGGGCATGACTTTGAACTGATATAATGGTCGACCTGTGACGATAAATACGGTCTTATCCCTTGACCCCCCTCATCTAACGGAATTTGCCAGAAAGCGTCCTTCAAATCAATACTGGATATAAATCTGGTATTTTCGAGACGCCCTAACAATCCGTCAATGATAAGCAAGGGAAGGGATAAGCATCCTTCACCGTAACCTCGTTCAGCTTCCGCGCATCCATACATAACCTCGTTTTGCCATAGCCTTTGGTAACCACTGCAATCGGTGAACACCATGAACTGCTACTCTCCTCGATGACATCTAGGGACAACATTCGGTCTAGTTCTTCGTACTTACATGATTTTCTGTACTGCCGGTGACACCATATAATTTCTCTGTTTAATTGGTTTGTCACCAACGATGTCTAGGGAATGTGATAAATATTTGCCATTTTTCCTAACCCTAAAATACTTGAGAAAGGAAATTCTTTAATTAACTCTTCAAGTTTACGTTTCTGTTCTGCGGATAATTGATGTTGGTTGGAATTAGTATCTAATAACCCATCCGTTAATTCAGATATCCTATTATTATTGTTTTGTTTTGAAACGATATCTGCTTTACGAAATTTCTCCCAAAAATCAATACCGAGATACAAATGTTGATTTAAATTTGGAGCCAAATGTAAGGTTATAGGTTAGGTATGTGGCCTAAGATAGACTCAATATTACTATTGGCAGTCTTTACAGCAGAAGGTAAGTGTCTAAACTGTACCTGAGGTTCCTGATTCAAAAAATTTTCACAGCACTTACCCAACACGGAAATGTTAGCCCCACTGTCGAGTAAACCGGAAAACAAATTGTCACATATCTCTACTTCCGCATATGGTCTACCATCGCCCCCCCTCAGATATTAAAGATTCAATTAGTTTCTTAATTTCTCTACGTGTTTTCCAATATCGAATATTTCTACTACATGATTTATACTTCAAATTTCTCTCCTTAGCTAGATCAAACAATTTGGCTTTATCGTGATATTTACAAAAATTATTTAACGAAAATTCGCTGATGACGACGATACGTTGTTAAAACTAGAGCAATTAAAATTTAAAGCGGATATTTGATCGTCTTTTACTGTGTGGGATGATAATTTTGACTCAATTTCGTTAACATATTTTCGTGATTGCTGGCACAAAAGTTCGGGAGAAAACCCGGTTCTTTTCCATGTATCTTCGTATGCTATGCAAGAACGTACCATTTCCTCCATCGTGTTGAAATTTACATTCGTAATTTTGTCCTATAGGCCAGCACGCATATTTTGCCGCTACTAATGCTACTAAACTCAACGAAAACTAATGATTATTTAAGTAAATTTCAAAAGGTCAATGGGAAGGGAAAAAAGCAATGGGCTTTAGTGAACGAGATCTTAAATATAGAAAACTTACATATTCAAGTCACAGAAATTGTTGATGATAGAGAAACAGAATTACCAATGCCCGTTCGGAGATTCAAGATGCTTTAAATTTAGTTGACGATTCTGTTAAGCAAGATTATAGCCCTAATTCTAGTTTTTTCTTTAAAGCGTTCTCATAATTTGAATTATTTCAAATTATTAATTCGCTAGAGGATAAATATTCTGCTGATTTATTTAGAATTAGTAGAGCAATTATTAAGAGAATATTAGAAGGTTGTACCTTTTGAGACCCCAGTGTCCATTCGGTGTCTTAAAAATATTTTATCACGCTCTAATTGAGTCAAGATTGCGTTACGGTATTGTTTGCTGGGGTGGGACTTATTATGAAACAATTAAGCCTTTAGTCATTGCTCAAAAGCATGCTATCAGATTAATGCATTTTAGCAGTAAGTGTAGTCCATCTTGGCCAATATTTACCTAAAGCAAAATTCTTCCTCTGAAGCACTTGCACGTCTTTAAATTTATGTATAAATATTTTTAAATGAGTGGAAATTGTCACTAGAGTTGTTAGCTCTTCAATGAGAAAAAATACAATGTATTTTAGGATTGTACCAAAGCTCCATAAAATTCATTTTTTCAATTATTTTTAAGTATCGGCTCCTACTATTTTTAATAAGCTGCCTATCGCCATTCGTACTTTAAGGTTTAGCTCAGTCAAATTTTTATTTGACCGTAACGAGCCTCTTTCTGCACCGGTATCATTTTGGTTTTAAGAAAATTATAAATTTAACGATTATTAGTTTATATTTTTTTTTTCAATTACTTTGTATTTTTATTTTAGTTTTAAAAAAAAACTCGCTACTGGCTTTGTTGTCAATGGGATTTTTTAATTGTTGTTTTCATGCGTACTTAAATTTTTTTCTCACTGTTATATTTGGAAAGCAACCAAATAAATAAATAAATTTTATATTTTTAATGTAATTCAGAAAACATTTAAATGAGAATTCATGGGCAAAGGATATAAATTGTGTTGAACCATTTGATTGAATGAATTGAAATTATTATTAGTGCTCCGAGAGGACTTAAATCGTCACAAAATTCACGTTTTACAAAATTTCTGTGATGTGATTGTCCCGGAACAAAATTTATGAATTCCAGTTTTTTTTTGAAAGTTTATCTAATTTCTAAATTTTAAAAACCATCTAACTTTAGCATCTAACCATAATCCTTTCCGTGTTATTTTCATCTTAGACATTTTTTTGAACAAGCTATCTGAGGAAACAGCTTTAGAAGAAATAACTGAGGATACAATTCTGAGCAAATATTTTTGGGAAAAGATTTCTATGGAAATAATTTATTCAACCCAAACCCCCAAACATAAAGTATCGTATTTTATTTACCCGATAATTTGAACATTCTCACATTTGGATCCCGTGCAATTAACAAATTGTCTGGTATTCATGGAAATAAGTGCTATTTGCTAATTAACCAATTTTAACTAGAATTAAGCTAAAAGGCGAGTATTTACTTTTTTTT
Organism: Tipula helvola; assembly: GCA_963556165.1. Lineage (NCBI taxonomy): Eukaryota > Metazoa > Arthropoda > Insecta > Diptera > Tipulidae > Tipula > Tipula helvola. Next base: position 26,187,277 of record OY744483.1, read on the forward strand.
ATGAATTCCACTCAACAGCTTGGTCACCTTTTCTAGGAACAGGAATTTTATATTTTCTATGTTTAAGCATAAAATCATTTGGTTATTTTAAAAATCAAACAACAGATTATGATGACTACCAATAAAATAATTTGAACCAACTGAATCGAACAATACTAATAAAGACAAAACTTAAGCAGTCCGAGGATTAATTAGTTCAATTTGTTACAGCTGATTAAATTCAACGAAACAAATAAACGAAATCGCCATTTTGTACTTTTTTTTTAGTTCACTCGCCAGTTAATTGTATGACTAAATAAAAGGATCAACATTTTTTTTCCGTATTAGGCTTAGGAAATCCCACATTTTTGTTTCGTTTCACGTTATACTAAAGAAGTGCATTTTTATTGTTACACGTGAATAAATAATGTTCGTTTTTTTAGTATCGGTGAAGTGAAATGTACTTTCAAAATACAAAATTTACATTTATTAAATAATAAAATATGGTAACAATAAAACCTCAAATGATGTCGAGGAGTCATTTAATACATCCAGAAAACTAAAGAAAAATATGAAAATAATGCTATTGTTTTAGATAAGCACAAACTTATTATTCGACTTGCTTCCAATTCTGTTCCCTGCTCGTCTGTTCCCGAAACTGTTCTCTATATCATCTTCAATGGGGGTGATCGTTTTCGACCTGAGGACAAAACAAAGTTGGTACTTACTCGACATCATAGCCGGAAGGGGGAAGCAATTTCTTTTTATGCAAGCTAGTTTTAAAGGACTGCAGATCAGTAGTATACAGATAAATAGAACACCGAAATCCAGTCCTCAGTAATTGGTCCGATTTGCAATGTTTAATCTTCTAAATTTGACATTAAATGTTAAATTCAAATTATATGTAAGATAAGAAAGTACCGAAACCTTATTGGTTACCCTATATCAAGCCAATAGACTGGTCTCTTTCATAAACATTGCCTTATAGCGAATGTAACCGATTTCTTATAGGAATGTGTCAGCCACTTTAGCAGATATGTCAATCCAAACATGCCTAATATGCAAACAATTGTTTAAACTTCATAAAGCTAGCTTTAAAAGTAGCTACCAAAATATGAGCGGACAAGATAATTCCACGGCCGATATATGTATAGAGGGTACCATATACTATAATATGCTAAAAGTTGTTGCTATCTTAAGCTCGGTACACTGCTCAAGTGACCAACATTTTTAACTCGCATTTTTGGCAACGCGGTATACACAACAACGGTTTTTTTCAAAACCACCTTTCTCGACGTTTTGAAAGTCCCCGAGTCTAAAAAAGCAACAAAAAAAAAATGTCCGTCCGTCTGTCTGGACGTCTAGATGTCTGGATGTCTGAATGTCTGGATGTCTGTACTCATGATAGCTCGAGAACGGTTTGTCCGATTTTGATTTTTTTTTCGCCAATCTGTTTCTATGGTCAAGGCAGAGATTTGAAAAACTTTTGGAAACTTTACTTGCCTATGACTCAAAATACATTCTTATATAAATATTTACGATTTTTTTATAAATGCTGGTTTGATTATTGAATTATGGCCAATTTGCAGGTTGATATGAAGTTGAGTTAAAGTAGAGTTGGGGTTGGATTAGGTTGTAGTGAGCAGTTAACCAATTTTTTAAATATGCTGGTTTGAGGATTGAGTTAGGCGTAAAGTTTGCGGTTGAGTTGGATTCCATTTGCGGGTTGAACTAGGGCTGAGTTGGGGTTGAGTTGGAGTTGAATTAGGCTTAAGTGAGCAGTTAAACTGATGATTTGTGATTTTTTTTATAAAAGCTTTATTGGGAGTCTAATAGTCTATATCTTATCCGATTTTGATAAAATTCGGAATTCCAATGGAAATGGAATTCTCAAATGCATTTTAGAGGTAGTTCTGGAATATGGCCAAGTAGGATATAACTTATTATTTCTTACGACTTTTTGTGAAATTTGACATCTGCGACGGGCATGGGATTTTAAAATGATATTTGGATAAAGTACTGGAATATTACCAAGTAGGATGGAACTTGGCTATTTCTTAACCGATTATGTTGAAATTTGACATGTGTGTTAGAAATGGGATTCTAAAATGATTTTTGGATGAATTTCTGATAATGAGAATGTACTGCTGGTAAGGTCTGTATAAACCCATCAATATCAGATCGAATACGAGGAGGGTTGGTGCAAGTTTTCTCTTTAGATAGGGATTGGTTTCATTGTCCTCTTGGTAAGAACCTCACCTTTTTTTTTGTTTGGTATTCAAGTCCATAAAGTCGTCGAAAGGTGTTAGGATTTTTTGTTTATTTGTTTTTCCTACAACTGGTCATACCAACGATGTTTTCGGAAGTAAGTTCATCTAAAGTACTAGAACAATTAGATTCGGTAATTAGATAGGGGTCTTTCTCTTCGTTCAAAGGTGTACTTGATGAAGTCTAGAAATGGTGAACATTTTATAATGCAATTTTTATGGGTCAGATATTTCATTATGATTCAAATGTTAAAGTTACCTGTACATGAAGAATTTTTTTTTTGTGTGCCATTGCTATTTATCGTCAAAAGTAACACCATTTGTTTCTTGTTCAATTAGAGGTATTATTTTGAGGTTTGTCCAAAATCATTTCGATAAATTCATTTGATGAAATTGTATCACCACAATTCATTTCTTCGATATCCATAACAGTAGTAGGGGCAACTATTGCTGTGTTAGTTCCACATATTTCTGTTTCATTTTGGTCTCTTATGGTCTGAATTTAGTGAACGTTTATTATATTGGATAGGTACAGTGTAACTCAAATATTTCGCTTTTATATGAGAACTAAAAATACCTGTTACACTACTTACTTATGGTTAATGTTTCTTGCATGTTACTAGTTGTTTTACCGGTTCTATGTTTTAGGCGTGTTTTTTGCACCATATCTGTTATTAAAAATATAAATTAACTTTCAAACTTTCAAATAATTATAATTATCCACTTCAAAATTATTTAAATTCACTTGCGGCACAAGCGACATTTGTGCAAAAACGTGTTTTCGTTTCATTATTTGGTAAGTCACAAAAATGACAGAAATATCAGGCGGAAAAAGATTTTATGAAACCCAGCATATCATTAGCCGCTAAGTTATCATGTGACAATGTTACTATTGTTCCTTGTAAAAGTCCTATTGTAGCAACGTATATACCTTCTTCAAGGTGTTTTATATCGTTAATAAGTGGCTCTAATATCGAATTTATATTGAAATGACCATGCAAATCATTAAAATAAAATAATGCTACAAGAAATATATTTTCTAGGTGGGATTTTAAAAAACTAGAAACGTTTACGAAGCTAAAGTAAATTGCGCCAATTTTATTTACCACTGTTTTGCTGCCAAAAACTTTTGGAAACCACTCTAAAGAACAATCAAAAAAGTTAAAATTAGTAACAAGTTGTAGTTTATCATAAAATTAAATGTGTTTTTTTACTCGTATTACCTGAAATAAGAATCGATTCTTCTAAATGTTGATTTGAACAATCATTAAATTTTTTTTCAGTGTTTGCTGAAAAAGTATCCCAATTTTGTAGCAATCTCTCTGAATTATTCGGAAAACGAAGAGTGAAATCATAGAGTATCTGCAAATGGCAAAATTAAAACTTAAAAATATTTAAAAGATTCTAAACATGTAATTGGTACTATTCAATTCAGGTTTACAAAAAAAGAATGGAAATTATGCTTAGAAATCTGATTAATTTCATTTTGTTCGAAAGCTGCAATTCTAGCATCTAGAGTTTCTTTCAATTTTCGTTTAATTAATTCAAATTGGGTCAAACAGTTGGGACAAACATTACAATTTTTTAAAATTAAAATTCCTTCATCATCGTTAAAATTTGCAGTCGCCTTAACATTCTCAGAGTGGCTGGTATATGTATGGTCCTTACTTTTCCTTTTTCGTACATTGTCGGTCATTCGAGCTTTATTACGAACGTTGTAAATTCTCGTGGCAATAAACCCTGAATTGGTTATACTATTAAACAATAATTCCTAATATAAAAATTATTAAAACATTATTCAAGCAATATCACAACTAAAAGAGACAGTCCCAATTTGTTCTTTTTAATTGTGGAAAAATTTGAATAAGCGTTTCGGCCAAAGCGAGCTTGTGATATCATAGTTTTCAGGATAGCAACTATATTTTTTAACAATAAAATTAACTGCCTCCCGTATTATTGCCCTTCTTTCTACATCCTTAATTGGTTGTAATTCCTCGTTAGTCGTATACATTTTTTTTAATACAAAATTATTTTCGCTCTTCATTATGAACGTCTTTAGATCCTGTCGATACAACATTATAGTAACTCAAAATAGTGTAAATAAAATTAATGACTAAAAATTACCTCACAACTAATATACATTTCTATTTCTATTCGGGCGTTCTGCCTTGCTACTGAACATGGTTCTAAAACTGAAACTATAAAGTTAATGAAACTATTAAAAACTATTTACATTTTACATTAACTATTTACATTTTGTGTACTATTCCGTTGATAAGATTTCATCGTAGCTTCATTTAATAATACAACATTCAGGTAAAATTTTCGATGTGTACAATTTTGTTTAGTAATTTCCAGAAACATATCTGCTGGAATAACAGTTCCCTCGGAATCCTCAAAATGGGATATGTCATAAACAGAAATATTCAGATCAATTGCAGCTAAAATAATTATATTTGATATTAACTTAAGTCTCTTATTTAAAACTAAAAACTTTAAAACTAATCTCTGGCTAATATTATGTGTACCGAATGAAATTTGTGATTTGTACATGAAGAATTAAAACTAAACGGCAATATATAATCATTATTTTTCTGTACTTGTTCTATTGCACATATTGTACAGTTTTTAAATAATCGTAGTCATTCAAACTTTTTGTTCATTTTACGGCGAACATTCACCTTTTCATAATCCCATTTATTATGTATGGATGTGATCTTAAGCCGCATTGGCAAACTGCTTGCCAAACCATATGTTTTTTTGCCAAATTTTTCAACAGCTATGGTAGTAATTGCTCCGTCCAGTTCTTTACCTTTCTTTTTGATGTAATATTGGGGACCTGGAAGTGTCGAGAAATCCATTTTGACATAGGTCTCGTCGTTCATTACGAAACAAGAATCTTTTCTTTCGTTTAACCATTTGTTGTGTTTCTTTGCTCGATCGATCCCTCTATTAAATAGTTCAACACTTCTTTTGGGGATTTTTGACTTCTTGTATGTTCGTAGATTATTTCTGGTTTTAGCCCATTCCACAATCGATTTGGTTGTTTTGGTTTTTCTGGCCAAATCTCGCACAGACATCGAGGGATGTTTCGAAATGACTTTTACAATTTTCTGATCCAACATTTTATTTGGAGCACCTGATTTTTCTCCGGATCCGGGCTTGCGTGATACAGAAAGATTGATTTGACATTTTTTTTTACATTTGTTACCGTATTATTGGAAACACCGGCCAATTTACCAATTTTTTTAATGGTATACTCGGGATGATCATTGCACAATCTAATTATTAAATCACATTATTCTCCTTATGATTCGTCCATTTCGAAACAAATAAAACAAATGCCCAATTTGACGTTTATTCGTTTTTTTAAATTGTTTTTCTACAAAATAACGGTACCAGTTTTTTTCTTTTGCGTAGTAACCTATGAGATAATATAAATTTGGGAATCACAAATTTCATTCGGTACACATAATATAACGATTTCGACTTGTTAGGCCATCATCAGAAGTATCTACTAAACTAGATACTCCTGATGATGGCCTAACAAGTCGAAATCGATCGAGTGATTTTTTAAACCTTTTGTAATTTTGCGAAATATTTAACAAGTGTTTTTAAAAAAGTTTTAAAAATGTGTGTATTAAGTGTGTTTCGCCAAATAAAAAGTATAAATGTATTTTGGTTTGGCTCCGGGAATTCCAGTAAAAAATATTTCAGTCAAAAACTAAAAGGCGACTCAGTCAAAATAGTTTTAGATTGAAATGCCTTTTCAGAAGGAAGTTCAATGAAAAAACTAAAAAGTCATTCAAGTCAAAACTTTTTTGACTGGAATTTTTTTTTTGCATTTGTGACTGAAAAAGTAATTCACTGAAACAATTGAAAAGGAGTTCCAGGCAAAATTTTCTCCGTGAGTTCAGTCAAAAACAATTCAGTCAAAAAACGAAAGGCTTAGTCATAAAATTTCACATACAAATATTATGACCTAAACTCCTTTTAAAAAGGAACTTCAATCCAAAAGAAGGCATTTCGGTCAGAAAACAGTTTGACTGAAATGGCCTTCGTGTATTTGGACTGAACAACCTTCTTGAAAAATATTTTAGTCACAAATTTTTGGAATGGAACACCTTGTATTTGGTTTAAATAAAATGTAATCTGACCTTACTTCATCATTTTTCAATAATTTTGCCCAGATTTCCTTTCTAGTTATTTGGATGAACCTCGTTCAGTCACAAAACCAAAAGAAATTCCAGTCAATTAGGTTTTGACTTGAATGCCTTTATAATTTTTTGATTGAACTCCCTTCTGAAAATGCATTTCAGTCTTAAACTATTTTGACTGAGTTGCCTTTTAATTTTTGACTGAAACTCCTTTCTGTATTTTACCGAAATGCTTTTAACTGGGGTACCGGAGCGAACATATATGTCTACGAAGGCGTTGCAGTCCAAAAAATCAACCAAACATAAAGTATTTCAGTCCAAAAATTTGTGACTAAAATACTTTTCAAGAAGGTTGTTCAGACCACACAAAGGGCATTTCAGTCAAACTGTTTTCTGACCGAAATACCTTTTCTTGGACTTAAGTTTCTTTTTAAAAGGAGTTTTAGTCATAATATTTGTATGGGAAATTTTATGACTGAAATGCCTTTCGATTTTTGACTGAATTGATTTTGACTGAATTCCCGGAAATATTTTGTCTCAAATTTTGTTAAGTCAAAAATTTTTTGACTTGAACGCCTTTTTAGATTTTTCATAGAACTTCCATCTGAAAAAGTTTAATAAATCCGATTTAGTGCATTTTCGAGATTAGCCGTAGTTAGGTTTACGGTATTTATGCTTTATTTTGAGTTTAGTGACTAAAACGATGAAATGAGGGTGTATCAGTTTGACAAATATTATGAATCAATAACAGTTTAAGTGTATTTACCATAATTTAAAACGAGTTTAGCTAAATCGGAGTTAGTAAATCGCAGTCTGTCAAGGGTATAATATGTTAAGTGTATATTTTTGGTGTATTTATTTTGTGAATTCGGTTTTGTATATTTCTGAATTTTTTGCCTCATTATCATTTTTTAATACTTTCATTTGATTATAACAGTGAAATTTGCGTTATTAAAGATACAATTATTGAAATTTGCATTTTTCATTTTGTTTCTCGCGGAACCATTAAAAAATTCAAAGGAACCTAAACGTTCCGCGGAACACAGGTTGAAGAACACTGGTCTAATTCGTCCATTTTTGTCACACAGATTAACTGTTTAAATTGTTAATATTATAAAACTAGGGAGTACAGCCTTTCCTAGCACGGATACAATTAATATATAATGGTGATGTCCAGTGGTTGCTGCCCAATCACCGTTTGAATATTTGATATATTTTTAGCCGAGTAGGAATAGCTCGTGATTTAAAACTTTTAAGAATTATTGTACCTGTAATGAACCTTAAACCAAAGAGTAAGGGCTTTTAAGGATGATTTTACATGTGTTGAGGCATCCCACAAAAAACCTTACAGACCGACAAACAGCGGAATCTGTGCTTTTCTTCAAGAGAAAAAAATCGGTGAGGGCTGTGTCGTCTACACGGGCATAGGTATTATGCGTGATAACGTTTATAAGATGTTGAGATTAATTATTTTAATTCAATATAAATTATAAGCCAAAGTTTCTTTACGCACAAATAAATGAAGGATTCTCTCTCTACAGTGTTCTAAACTATATATTGTAAATCGCTATTTTGAAGATATCAATTTCATTTAAAATTTATGTGGAGGGTTATTACTTTAATATAAAATAAATTATCCACCACAGTTTCTTTACTCACAAATTGAGATGAGAATCGCTTCGATCAGAAGAGGCGTTCTCTCGCTACACTACTCACAAGCATTGTAAATCTCTATTTTGTAGATTTTAATTTTAATTAAAATGTATGTGGAGATTAATTATTTTAATTTACAATAAATTATCTGCCATGGATTTTTTTACGTATAAATTGACAGCATAATTGTTCCGATCAGATGAGGCGTTCTCTCGCTACAGTGCTCTCAATCATTGCAAATAGCTATTTTGTAGTTTGTAATTTTAATTAAGATTTATGTGGAGATTAATTATTTTAATTTAAAATAAATTATCTGCCACAGTTTGTTTTATGCACAAATTAGCACCAGAATTACTCCGATCAGAAGAGGCATTCGCTCGCTATAGTGCAGTCAAACCCTGTAAATCTCTATTTTGTAAATTTAATTTAAATTAAAATTAGTGTGGAAATTAATTATTTTAATTTAAAATAAATTAACCATCACTGTTGCTTTACGCAAAAATTGATTTCAGAATTGCTCAGATCGAGGTTGGCAGCCCGGTTTGCCTCGCCGCCTGATAGCGTCGTTGCAATAATAATATGCGTTAGGCATGAAGCCTAAGGACCCACCTAAGAAATCATATATTTAAATTAAAAGTAATGCTTACAGTAATAATTGTCCACGACCAAAAATTTCTTTTTAATTTTCTGAACGGTGTAAGACGTGATCACGTCAAGAAAATATAAATTGGAAAAACTAAACTACCTAAAATGCCTTGGGCACAATCGAACCCCAGACCTTAGCCGCTCTAGTCCAATACGTTACTGCTAAGCCATGTTCAACCTAAATTATTTAACTTTCATTGTTATATAGTTTCAAACATAGCATGCTATGAAGTTTATGATAGGAAAAAAATGTTTACCAAAAAATTCTCATGGCTTACTACAACTCAATATACAAGTTTTTAAATAACTTATTCGCCTCTAAAGTGCCGCAAGAGGCGCTACGATTTTTACGAGCCAAAGGTGATAACCGGTTATTTATTTACCGCATTTATTTTTAAATTGAAATATTATTGATAAAATAGTTACCTTTCTAAATGAATTTAATTTTTTAATTGCAAAAAACGATTATTTTGAAACAAATTCACAAAGAAACATGTCTAATTATACATTTATTTACCGGTTGATCACCTTTGGCTAAGTTGTAAAACCGTGAAAAGGCGAATAGTAGTGTTCGCATACATTTAGGCCCAAAAATAAACTTGTGCGTACCACGTATTTTCTTGTATAATTACTGTAGTAATTATAAAGCGGAATATTTAATTTATAGTAAAATATTTGGTCATTAAATTGAATACTAAAAAATAAAAAAAAAGAAAAATAAAAAAAAAAAAAAAAATAGAGATTTGGGTGAACATCGAGAACTCGAGATATTTTCCGTTCGAAATTTGTTGTTAATAGGTCAACCCCTCTATCACTCAGGCTACTCTCAGTTATGTAAATTAGAAATATAAGAAAAGCGCTCCGGAGTTAGTGAATGAATTGGGTAATTATATTTATAATAATACATATTTTATTATAATTTCAAATAATATTAATATATTTATTATTTAGTTGAATAATTACAAATATTTGATATTATATCTGTATTTCAAAATTAATCCACACTAAGTTAGTATTGTTGCCGTATTAATTATTTTCCTTTTTTACTTGAATTACTCTCGATTAGAGTAAAATAAAGAAATTAACTGCAAAGAGAATTTTTAATACAAAATTTAATAGAATATTATTTAATTTTATTTTTTTTGTAATAAGAATTTGCAATAAATTATAATACATTTTCGTACTATATAATATTAAATAGAATGCATTTATTGAATTTAAGCGGAAGATTTTTAACTGTGTATTATTTATTACTATTTCACAATACATACATAAAATTTACTCTCTGATTATATTAAAACCACTCTTTGGCTTATATGTTTGTAATCCATAGTACATCCGATTCGTATGAAATTCTTTGAGTTATACCACTTGCATTGGAAAACATTTATCGAAACCACACACTAATGCCGTTCGTTCTATAGAAAAACGGTAAAAACAAAGGAACTAATTTAGTTATCGAGAGAGAACAGTGCAGAGAAAAATAAACAATTATAAACGTAAATTCAGAATCTGTGTTGCTTGAGCCCTTTGATCGAATTAGCGTTGATATGTTCTTCCACACATAACCACTCCCACACATAACTCAAAGAGAAACAACAATATTCAAAATAAAAATTAAAAATATTACGAATGTGGTCGACGAAGAATGCATAAATTAAAAATCATGTTGCTTTTTGTTTTTTTTTTATTGACGATGACGTGAAACTCTTTTGTTTACATATACATATTTTGTTTTGGATTTTTATTAACGAAGTTAAATGAATGTCGTCGGTTACCACAACAATAGACACAAAAACATGAATTCCTCATATTAGAAGAAAGAGAAAAATGACTCAAGGCGAGCCTAAGCATCAACAATTTAAACCGATTTCACCCGCTTCGCTTATTTTTGATATTTACTATCATGAGAAAATACACTAATATAATAAAAATAATTGACGCCACACAATAGTCAAATACACAATGCTCAATCCTCAATCCTCATTTTGCGACCAAAATCGCTGTCCTAGTAGTAATAATGCCGTGGTAGATTTGATAGCTTCAAATCGTACTCTTCACGCCATGGCTGTTTATCATCCTATGGCCCTATTCTGGTAATTACCGGGGAATAGGAAATATTTTGTTTCTACGGCAGTTATTCCCCAGATAAATTTTTCCAACTTTTTATTCCCCATTTCCAAAAGCGCATTCTCTCAATTGGGGAATAAATATACAGGGGAAATACATTTAGTTGTACGTGTTCTCCTGACCCTTCCAAACAATATTAATATGATTAATTATTAATATCAACTAGAGATAGGCAAACATTTTCATTAAAAAATTTATTCCCCATCAATTCTTTCATAAAATAGGTATGGAAGAACAAACGTCAAAACTGCTGTAATTGGGAATAATTTTTTCCCAATACATTTTTTTTCCCTACCACCAGAATACACTTTGTGGAGAAAGGAATAATACTGCAACAAAATTTAAAATTTCTATTCCCGGGGATTACAAGAATAGGGCAACTGGTAAACAATTTTTTATTATTGCTAAATTAAATACCAACCAATTTTTGAAATTTTGATAAAATTAAAACGTAGAATATTTTGGTTTTGAAATGATAGTTTTTATGTAGGTGGTAAATTCTTTTAAGCAAATCTTAAATAATGGAGACATTATACAGTAATTTACAAACACAACAACAACAACATATACGAATATGTAATAATGGATCAATATGTAGGAGTTGTTTATTAGACTTTTATATTTATTTTATCATTACACTAGTAAATATCTAAAAATGAAATAAGTAGCTCAAAGGGATAAAGATGTTGACGTACATAAAACTTAACATATTTTATATGGGAAGGATATATAGCCTTTCGATATTATTTTATGTAAAAAGCTTTTTGTTTACATTTTCTTTATTTTTAAAACTTAATTTAATTAAACACCACCACTCTCCCTTACTCCGTAGAGTCTGTTTTTAATACGTCAAAAGCCATTTAAAAATATAAAATATTCATATACACAACAAAGTTTTTTTTTTTTAATTTTCCACTAGACAAAAGCTCTCTCTTTTATCTTAACTTTTATCTGTTTGTGTTGTGTTACAGCATTTAAGTGATGATAATAGAAAAATTTATGAAACACTGTTGAATTTTGTTTTTTATGTGTACCTATTTTTATGATGATGATGATGGAAATTATTTACATAAATTATGATTTTCCTATGAAACAAACTGTCTATTATTAACAATATTCGTACATACATAAACACTTAGCACAGAAGAGTGTATAACTGGCAAAATCTTATTAAAGATTCATTATTTGCTTAAACATAAGAGCGCGGTGGAAGGTGAAACAAAAAAAAACGTTGAGAATTGATTAATTATTCTTTTAAATATAAATTAGGAGCATAAACAATTTTTTTTTTGTTCGTTTTATTTAAATTTCTCTACCGACTAAATTTTTAATTAGATTTGAGGCGATTATTAATTATTCATCTTTAATATACAGGAAGAAAACTAAATTTTTTTTGTCTGTTCTCTGGGTAACAGAATTTTACTATTTGATTTTCAATTTTAAAGTGTATAGTTTTTATTTAATTTGTATTTTTTGTTGTAATGTTCTTGTGTATATAGCATAACCCCAATTTAAAGATTTTATCGTATCTCTGAAGGCTAATTGGTATAATTTAATTTTTAGTTTTTAGATAATAATTAGTTATAAATAATTTTTCTTCTTAAAGGATGTTACGTGAGTTAAACATTGAGTTGGTATTATGGGAATTGTTAATTGATTTATGAATAAATCCTTTTTGTAGAATATCTCAATTTGCAGGAAAAATTCAGTTTTAAACTTTATAGTCGTATCATTGATACCTGCCGCCCCGGTGGCACAGTGGTTAGCATGCTTGCTTTAAGCTCCGGAGGTCCCGGGTTCAATTCCCGGCGGGTGATGAAAAAATCACGGCTGGTTAACGGTAAGATTAATGAATTAATCATTCATTATCCGTTTAAAAAAAATTGATTACGAAACTTCATAATGAAGCGGCCAAATCCCTCCATGGGATGTAGCGCCAGCGAAAAAAAAAATAATTGATACCTGCACATGGGGTACTGGCTACATTTTTAAGTTTCTCCGTGCCTATACATGACGTGTATCGGTGCTTCAAAAATGTGTATTACCAAAGCAACCTTGATTATACAAGCCATAATCTAAAAAACGAAGCTTTTTTAAGGGAATTAGAAACGACGAAAAAATCAAAATTTCCATATTAAAACACATAAAACATATGGGAAATCACATTTTTTCTTAAGACAAATTTATCAATGAAAACGTTACAAATTCTTAATTATTATTTCTGAAATATTTTCATAAATGTTTGAATTTCAACATATATAAATGTCGTTTAAGTAAATTGTTTTCATTTTCTTGTAATAATTGATTTATTTAAACCAAAATATAAAAAAAAGTTCATAACAACAGCATTCTGGTCAAATTAAAAAGAAAAGCTTACTACAAACCGTGTACATGAAGCCAATATACATAGATGGCAGTGGGCAGTAAACATTTTGAAAAACCGTAGCAAAAATCGCCACTTGGGGAAATTTAAGTTCAAAAATTGTAGGAAAAGCAAAACAAATTCTCAAAATATTAAGAACGTGACATAATTTTGTGATTAGACAATTTTTTTCGTATTTTTCTGTATAAATCTGAGACATCTAACGTACACTAGTAAAACTAAAGATAAATTTAGCAAGTATTATTTTAATTCGTCAGAGCCAACTTGGATGTATTTTTCAAAATGAAAGTTCGAAAAATATATTTTAGAAATAATTTAATTTTAATATTTCTGCAATTAATATTTACTTAATATCAACAAACCCTGCATGTATATTGCTGCTAAAGGTATGTAGAACACTTTTGTATAAAAATTTTGTAACATTTTTGCTTTTTTCAATGAAAAACTTGAAGCTAAAAAACACCATTTCTACTATTGATTCCTATGGAAATCAGTGAAAAGTTATACCACTAAAAAAGCTTCTAAAAAATACGTCATAATGATTATGGCTCTATACTCTAGAAGGCTCTGGTATTACACAATTTTATTACACCAAAAGCTTACTGAAATTACGACTTTGGTAACCATGGCGAAACTATATATTCTGTCAGTTTAAATAACAGAAAACTAAATTAAGAACAACAATATTTCAAAAGTAAATTTTCTTCAGATTTTCTTTATTTACGACCCAGCAACATAAAAAAGGAATATCAACGAACTCTATATTGGTAAAATTTAAGCTCTTAAGCTTAATTAACAACACGTTTTTGGTAAATAATTTTTTTTACTGTACAAATAGTTTTGTGACCCAAAATCGTCTTCATTATTCTTAAACACTATTAGAAAAGTGGTATTCTTTAAGGTAGAGCTTTTCCGAGAGCTTTCTAAATTTGTATTGCGCATTATTGTTACTATGCCAAAACAGATGCTTTATTAATAGTGATAGAAGAAAATGCAATACTACTTTTTCTGCTAGATTAGACAAGGGAAATCTAAATCGACAACAACAACATTTCGAAAATATTGACAACAACAACAATATATTGATTTTATTTAAAAAAAAGTTAGTTTCTCAATGTTGAGAAAAATTAAGTTGTAGAGATTTTGCGAGAGCTTTTGCATATTTTACTATACCAGCAGGGCTGCCGTATTTATTTATTTATTTATCATTATTGACATTTTTTTAAAACCTATTTTTATCTAAATTAATTAATTAATTAAATACATTTGTATATCTTACTAAATAACTAAATATTAATTTTTTCTTTAATGAATATGGTAATAGTTGAATAAACTGGCCGTACTCTAGCTCTTGAAGGTCATTAAAATTGCAATAGTTGCTAAAAGAACTATATAACTTCACACCATTATACCCTAGCGATCGTTGAGAAAATGATGTACAGTACCTTGGTAATCTAAAATGAGTATCCCTGGTATTAGATATAATTATGGACTTCTCTGTTGGTAGACAGCAAACTATCTAAATATTTAGGAAAATCCCCATTTTTGAGTAAATAAAACAATTTTAGCACATTAAAGTGTATTCTCTGGCTGATTGATTTCCAGCTTAGTTTTTCTACCATATGTTTAATATGTGTTCTATTATCCGCGTGAAAAATGCTTCTCATAAATCGATTCTGTATTTTTTACAGACGTGTTAATTGTGTTTGATTCATGATAAATAGAACAGATGAGAAATAATCTACATGGGGAGCTACAATTGATTTATAAAATATTATTTTGGTCCCAATTGGTAGCTTGTCTTTAATTTTGTTGAAAAGTCCTAATTTTTTATTCATCTTTTTGGCTAAGTAATCCAAATGCTGGTTAAAACTTAACTTTTCATCAATGACGACACTGACATATTTGTATTCTTTAACTCGTTCAATGATTCGGTTCGCAATTACAATATCTGAGATACTCTCGTAGTTGGTTTTAATTGACAAGAACATTTACTTCGTTTTCGAAATGTTCTATGACAATTTATGAAACATCAAGCATCCCCGTAAATTCTCAAGATCTTCGTTCACTTTTTGTACTGCTTCTTGATGAGTTGGCGCCGAAATAGTAATTAATGTGTTGTCCGCAAACATATTAATTTGACAGTTCTTTATAACATCTACTATGTCTTTTATATACACGATAAATAACAATGGCCCAAGTGTTGAACCTTGTGGTACTCCGAGATTGTTTTCTATCAACGATGATGTAAAATTATCAAATTTGTATATTGTTGCCCGCCTTGTAGATAATTATTGAACCATTCAAGCTCTTTCCCTTCTATACCGTACTTGCATAATTTTTGGAGTAAGATTTTCCTATCTATAGTATCAAAAGCTCGTTTGAAATCTAAAAATCTGCTATTTGAGTTTTCTATATGTCCAACATAAGATTTAATGCTGTTTCAAAGGAATGCAATTCTCTAAAACTAGAACTAATATATTGTTTTAAGCAATATGATGAACCAACTGTTTTTTAACTGCTCGTTCCAGTATAGCTTCATAAATTGGGACCATATTGAGACTTTATTTTACTTATTATTTTTGATATCTCCTGGCGAGTTATTTCTTGAAAAGTGTGAAATCCTGTGAAATCTTCATCCTGTGAAAAATTCCAATCCTTTAATATCTATCACGCTGGACACAAATGTTTCATTTAGCGCTTCTGCTAACTATTGTTTATCGGTGAGTGTTTTGTTGTTATATTGGATACACCATTGTGTCGTATTTTTAGACTTGTTGATGTATTTAAGCGTTTTCCACAGTTCTTTTGTGTTGTATTGATTTTCAATAAACTTGTTTCTGAAGTATTCAGATTGTTCCTTTCTCAACGATACAAATTTCTAACTTTCCTGTAGCTTTCCCAAGTTTCATCTGAATTCTTAATTTTCATAACACTTCAGTAATTTTAAGTTCTCTGAGAAGTAAGGTATTCTGAGAACCAAGTTAATTCATTAACCGCCTGATATGCCATCAGCATACTTATTTAGGTTACTCTGCGTTCTAAATTGCCGCAACCGGTGATTTAAAATGAAGTTTAGCTTATCCTCAGAGTAATTTTTCCATGATTTAATTTCTTTCATTCTGCATTCATCTAATGACTCCGATTGTTTGCTGCTTAAATTTGCACTTATCATATAATGATCGCTTATTTGTTGTTCTTTTATAACTTCACATTGAACGGTAGTTGAATTGGTTATCAATAGATCTAACAAACTTTTGCTGGTTTGCGTGACTCTGGTGTATTCCTGGACTATTTGTGTCAATCTATAATCTTTAATTAACTGATTTAATTTTAAACTGTAGAAATCGTTGTTTTTTAGATCAATATTAAAGTCTCCAAATATAATATTGAGTTTATTCTGATTGATAACATTTTCAAACCACTCCTATAAATTATTTAAAAATATTCCGTTTGTCATTTGGAATGATCAATATGCTACACCAAAGATTCCACTCGTATGATATTCTTTTATAATCTGAATCGCTAAAAACCAAGCGCGGTCCCTTTCGCAGTTAGATATTATTTTGTAACTTATATTGTTATTTATGTACATAATAACTCCTCCGGTATGGCGACAATCCGAATCGCACCGTAGGTATTGGTAATTTTCAATATAAAATTCTGAGTCATACATAATCTGTTGTTTGTGTTTAGCTGAGAAAAACTATCGTTGGTTCATGTTCTTTAAATATTTGCTGCAATTCCAAGAAATTCAAGCATAAGCTTCGAATGTTAGTGTAGAGCATGTCTTTTTTTATGAATTGCTGTTGGTAGTTGATTTGGTTTTTCAATGTTTTCATCTTCCGTTGGTTTACCGTACAAGATCTATCCTAAGCCGAGTGATTAGTAGCAATGTTCATGTTCAATTTGGTATTTGCTGCAATGCAATTGCAACACTTTGTCTCCTGACTTTAACACTCCTTTAATTGATGATCACCGTTACTCACTACTCTTTGGACAGCATAGTTTACCGGTACATTTATTACTATGATGACCATAACCATTACAATCGTAACATCTTGATATCCCTATTGTCTCCACTACTTGACATCTGTCAAAATGTATATTTAACTTCTCAGCTTGAATAATTTTTTTGAAGTTATCAGAATACACTTCAATAACTTTATCTATCTTATGAGAATTTCTTCTATAATAAGTAATCACTACCTTAATTTTACTTTTTATCAGGAAAGGGTTTTGCTGTTTAAGCGCGGGCACAATTTCATTAGTTTCTAATTTCACTGATATTCCAAGTATTTTTACTCTTGGGTTTCGTTCCGTTGGTAGTTTCACTTCATATTCAGCTCCCATCTTCTCCGTAATATTAGAATCACATTGTAAGATAATTTCACCATTGGAAATGTTTCGACTTCCTATTAGTGGTATACTTTTAGGGTCGATGAGAATACTGACGGAATTTTCTGCCAGGAACGAAAATGACTGTGTAATTATTTAGTTTTTATTAATTATTAATAAATCTACTCGACATTTCTGAACCGAGCTTCAGATAAAAAGAAATGTTGCCTATCGAGAACGATTCAACTGAAAAAAATCAACCGTTTTAAATTCAGATTATGGCACGTGAATGGACATTTTTTTATGTATGTATATTTCAAATACATTCAATCCTTTGACAATTTTGGTTACCAAAATAAATTGCTCCGATGATTTTTTAAAACTAGCAAATTACCATTCCTTCTAAAAGTATTTTTAATTATTTGGCCTCGATATATAACGTATGAGGAATAAAATATGGACAAACAAAAAAAAGTAAAAAAAAAATTATTTACTAATCAAACGATTTTAATCCATAATTTATTTAAAACTTTAATTCTTAGATAAAATGTACAGAAAAATTTGCGCTCCATATCGATTCGCTTTCCTGATTCTTTCTGGTACTCTTTTCATAGCCGCCTGCGTTCCTGATGTATCGATCTTCTTTAAATCTCTTTTTATCTTTCTAATCAGACATTCAACATTTTTGGCACGATATCCATTGCTGTATACCATTCTCTTCAGATTTGCCCAAAAAGTTTCAATGGGCCTTAGTTGTGGAACATTTGGTGGGTTATAGTCTTTAGGGATAAATTCGATTCTGCGTTGACGTAAATCAGATAACGTTGCGTTGGCATAATGTGAGGATGCCAAATCAGGCCAAAAAATCGTTTTATCAGTTTTATGATATTTATTTATAAATTTCTGAAGCATAGGTAAACATTTGTTTGTGTATGTTTGCGCATTAACCGCCAAACCACTTTTGAAAAATACTAGGTCACTGACACCTCGTTCGCTAATAGCCAACCACAACATAACTTTACCTGGAAACTTGGTCATATGAATAAATTTCTCCTTTCCTGGTGCTTTGTGATCGGGAGACTCGTAGTAGTATTTTGGCTGCCATTCATTACCTTCAACAGTGAAATAACTTTCATCATCCATCACACATTTATAAGCTGAAGAAGCGGCGAAATATGTTTGGGAAAGCATTCTTAATCTAGATTTGATTGTAGCTAATTGTTTGTCTGTAGTTTGTAAATATTTCTTGATAGTTTTTGGGGCAACTTGATATTTTTTACCCAGTTGTCTGTACGATTTTGCAGTTCGACCCACTGTTTCACCTTTCAATTTCATTCGAACTTTGCTATCTTGTAGTTGACATTTTTTACCAGAGCCGGGTTTTCTTTCCACAGGTTCATTATTCTCAAACAGTTTAATTGTTTTGTAGATAAAGGATTTTTTGAATCCAAGATCCTTGAAGTAGTGAAAAATCTCGTTCTTTTTTTTGTCTGGATTTTCCTGCAAAATTTATAAATTAATTTACGACGATCTACTTGTAACAACGACATTTTTGTAACTAATCGTAAAATGACGCAGTTTTAATGTATTTTTTATAAAATATAGGGGAATCACCTTATTTAAAAACAAGGAAATTTTTATTTTTGGTTGTACAATACAAATACAAACACATTTTACATTTGTCCATATTTCATTCCTCATACGTTAGATGTTTATTTTTACTGATTGTTCTGAATTTTTTTAAATCTGTTGCCGTTGTTGAAATTAGGTTTTCCGAAATGTCAGAAAGGTATTCTGCTGTCACCGATTTAGTAACTAACCATTACCGAATTTTATCTTCACTATTTTCAATAAATTATTAAACATAAAGATTTTCGAGGCCGCAGGGCTACAGGTTCGTTTTGCGTAAACCACCTGCATATAGGATTGCTTCAGGGCAGCCTGTATTACTGACATGAAAGGTGGATCGGTGCATGAATTCTGTACTCTCAACAGGGTTGTGTTCATCGTCATCACCGAATTTAATCAGATATGGCATGATATGATATGATATGATATGATATGATATGATATGATATGATATGATATGATATGATATGATATGATATGATATGATATGATATGATATGATATGATATGATATGATATGATATGATATGATATGATATGATATGATATGATATGATATGATATGATATGATATGATATGATATGATATGATATGATATGATATGATATGATATGATATGATATGATATGATATGATATGATATGATATGATATGATATGATATGATATGATATGATATGATATGATATGATATGATATGATATGATATGATATGATATGATATGATATGATATGATATGATATGATATGATATGATATGATATGATATGATATGATATGATATGATATGATATGATATGATATGATATGATATGATATGATATGATATGATATGATATGATATGATATGATATGATATGATATGATATGATATGATATGATATGATATGATATGATATGATATGATATGATATGATATGATATGATATGATATGATATGATATGATATGATATGATATGATATGATATGATATGATATGATATGATATGATATGATATGATATGATATGATATGATATGATATGATATGATATGATATGATATGATATGATATGATATGATATGATATGATATGATATGATATGATATGATATGATATGATATGATATGATATGATATGATATGATATGATATGATATGATATGATATGATCAGATTTCATCAATATGTGTACTCAATACTTAATATCCAGGAGTCCTCTCTTTTCGTGCTGTATATAAAGATGTGTCCCTATCTCCTACAATTACCATTTCTCGCGGTGGGTATATTTCTGTGGTATTAAACAAAAACAGGATATCTGCAAATATCAAAGTGTTGAGAAAAAGCATTTAAAGTTTTTTACGAATTGCATAATGTTAAATTTTTTAATTACATTGAATTTAATTATCAATTATGCACAAAATGTTTTAATTAAAACAGTAAAATAATCCAAAATATAGCTTTATTCCAATAATTACTACCATACCTAATTTTGCCTTTCCACATATTATTTCGAAAATAATGAAGCTTTTGGAAAATTATTTAGATTATAAGGTGACGCTTCAGTGAATCACCGATTGTAATCAGATGATAAAAAATTCCTTTAGCATCCCGCCCCTACCGGGTTTCGAACTAGAAATTTATAACGAAAATCTTCCACAATTTTGAGTAATCTGTAACATGCTTTGGTTGAATAAAATTACAAGAAAAGTGTTTTAAATAAAAACATAACAGAAGGTGTTAGAAGTGGGATACATTTGTATTGTCGCCAAATCGTCATACGAATGCTAATCTGCCCTATAGACCATTTTTTTTTCAAAAATGAGTTATTAACAGATTCTTATATTTTCGACTATGCTCTTTCCAAATTTCTAACCTAAATTGTCGCATCTATTATGAATACTGAAATAGCCTGAATCAAGTTTGTCCTATATAGAACAAACACTTGGCGTTTTGCGTTTATTTAGATTCTTAATTGTCCTACCTGCACAAATAATTTGAAGTAGGACTCATTATTACGTAAATGTACCAGCAAAAATAAATTTATTCTTAATTGTCCTATATCAATTTAATATGGACATAGGACACATACCTAAATTTTATTTTTTTATTGTAAAGGTAATATGTCCTTTATCCAATAGAAACATACATTGATTTACAATAATTTCAAACACACAAATTATTAAATGAAAATGCCAAGCCTCGTAAGTTAGCCGACAAAACCCTTACGCACGGAAGCTAAACCTTTTTAATTTAACTGGGTATTGTCATTTAAATAAAACAACATATTGTGTAGTTTGGTACGAAACCCAAACTATCAGATCTGGGAATGATATTGCAAGCGCCCTTATCAAAATTCTCCAAGTTATGTTAATTGACAATCCAAAGATTACTAAAGTAATGTTATTGTCAGATTCACGTGTTTCACAGACCGCACTTAGTGTCCTTTATCCAACGTATTTTCAAAATAATAAAAAAAAATAATTTGGCGATATGTATGTAACGTGATGTAATATATCCATTTGTGACTTTCTAGGCTTAATTAAATTTCCTGGCTTTAATATAGGGAAAACCTGATTTTTAATTATTGGCCAAAATAAAAGAATATGTAAACATGTCAAGCATATCAAAAAACATTAGAATTCGCCTTAAAAGGTGAACGTTTTTCAGTAGGAATCTTAAAATTCAATTTCTACGATATCATACAAATCGCGCATAGGACAGATTAGTATTCGTATGACGAAATAGTAAAAATAAGTATAAATATAAGCATAGAACCACAAAATAAACAAACAAAATAAAGTACAGCCAGTGTTTCGTCTCGTCGAAAAAAAAGAGAACGTCTTGTAGCGGCTCACTGATTTGTTTACGCAATCATTCTTCACTTAACACCACAATCAGTTCAAATACGAAATCATGTAACAACAAAAGAATGCATCTATACAATTTCAGGTATACCAACAGAACAAACATAACGAAACACAAAACAAAATAAATAAAAATAAAATAATCAGCCTTGTCTCGGATATCAATACAGCAACATGTTGCGCTCTGTTTGGTCCTACTTAGCAATAGCCACAAAATATCGGCAAAATGTGTGGTGAAGCAAATAATTTATAATTAATTTAATGTGTTAATTTTATTTTACAATTTAATCACAAATTATATTTGCTTCACCACACATTTTGCCGACATTTTGGTGCCATCGTTAAGTAGGGCCAAACCGAGCGCAGCGTGTTGCTGTATTGATGTCCAACCTGAAATTGTATAGATGTATTCTTTTGTTGTTACATGAGTTCGTAGTTGAACTGATTGTGGTGTTAAGTGAAAAATTATTGTGTGAACAAATTAGTCAGCCGCCACAGGACTCTGCGGCAAGTGATTTCCTCTTCCTGTGAATTGTAGTGTTTTGTGTACATACGCGTGGTAGTTGGATCGAAGACTAAAATGATTTGCAGGACAAGGGAGATTGCTGCCTGTATATTTTTCATCGGTCGATGCCTGTGGTCATGCGGGAATCAGTGTAGGAGGGTAATGATGGACACACCAGGTAGTTGGAAGCAAGGGCTTCGAACATAGACGTGCGCCTCAAAAGTCTCTTTTTAGTATAACTCGACCATTACCAAATTATCCGGAATAGAAATTATGATTATAAAATTTTTTTTTTTTGACATAAAACTAAATGCGTCTTGGCGAAAAACGCAATTCTTCTTCAGTCAAGTTTGGAGTTGTGTACTGATTAAGTAGGGTCCTGAGTTGGGAATGAGCGGGAGGTACAGTTGGGGATTTATTCAATGAGTTGGTTTGAATATGTTGATTTAATGTACATTGGCAGTTTTCGAACTGTGTTAATTTTTCGATTAGTTATGCGTTGAGTTGAAAGTTGAGAGTTGAGTTTGGATTAATTTTGGGTTAATATTAGGATTTGGTTGAGGGTTCATTTGAGGTCGAGTTAGGGTTTAGTAGGGATTGAATCGTTGTTGCAGTGCTTAAGTTAGGGTCCGTTTGGAGATTAATTGGAGGGTCGTCACATTGGTGGTTTAATTGGAGTTTATTTGAGCTTTCTACATATATTGTACTTGGTCACGTAATTTTTCGAATCGTGTTGATTTTAGGATTGAGTATGATTAATGTCGAATTTGAGTACAGGGTTCAAATTTGGCTCGAGCTGGCATTGAGTTGAGGAATGGTGTTAGCTTGAATTTAAGAAATAGCTTTAAGTTGAAGTTAGATTGGATTGATTTCGGTTGCGTTTTAAGAAGGTTTGGCCATGTTGATTTGTGGGTTTGAGTAAGGCATTAAACGGTTTACTAATGGATTGACTTCTATGATTGCAATTTTATTCGGGTATTTTGAAAATACATTTTTCAAGAACCAGATATCAGCATTTAAAATTTCCAAATAAAATTTTATGACTTTTATTTAGCTGATTTTTTCTATTGGCATATTTAATTCACTTAGAATTTTGTGACGTAATCTATCAATAGACCCACAATCAGACTTTTTAGTTACCTGTGAATCACATAAACAAATTTGGTAAAATCCCTAAATTCACGACATAATTTTATGAGATCTAACTGCTGGTTCGATGACCATGGAATGAATCTTTATTGCACAAGTATTGATAAAGTTTGATGACGGTGGAAACAGAGGGTGATTGATTATCCATTTCCACCACGTGTATCACTGTTTGTATTCTCTTCGTCTCCGATTCCTCCGAACGCTTAATGAGGACATTTTTAAGAGATTTATATTCTTCTGTCAAAAGTGGATTTAAATACTAGGCTGTCTGATCTAGGAACACCTTATGACTATATAGAAATTTAGAGTTTTAAATTCCAGGGCATTGTAAATTTATTAGAAGAAAAAACAATATTCACCTTACTCACCTTAAAGGGTCACTAAATCTGCAAACAGAGGTAACCATAAGATAAGGTTGTCATCATATAGAAAGGTAATATAAATACACTACGAATTTATTAGATCAAAAATTCCAATGATACTAAAATACACAAAAATTTTAAAAACGTATAAAAAAAATCCTAAGCCAATCATTTTGACACCAAAAACATCACTCGCATTATATTACGGGACACAATGTAACTTGACATATTTTTTTTTAATATCACTTTAAAAAATCATCATAACAAATATGAAAGCTCATTCAAAACCATTTTCTCGTTTTTCATTTTGAATAACAAAACATTATTTTTATTTGTTTGTTTGATTATAACGTTTATTTGTATTTTAGTGTGCCTGTGTAAAAGCAACCATTAAAAAAAATTTACTGATAATAATTTTTAAAAATCCCATTTAAATTCAAATTTTCCACCAATCAGAAGTAATAAAAAGTTTAACATGATAATAATACAAAACACATTAAAAATGTACGGAAATTTGAAATGAGAGAAAAGCTTTTTTTTGTCATATTATGTTTGGGTGTATAATTTTAGGCATGGAGTTTTTCTGTTTTGGGGGATGGTACACTATTGTTATGGCAGATGATTTTATTTTTCTAATACATACATACCTACTCTATATGGTGTGCTCAGATGAATAGGATATTATTTACATCGTACACGCTACATAATTTCGAGCTTTTTACATTTATTTTATACTTCTTTGAGTGTTTATGTCTAAACAATTTTTTTTTCTGTTGTTCCTTATACTCTGTACGTAGTAACCTTAAACGAAAAGTTTTGTAATATTAAAGAATAAAACATGAAATGTGAGACAAAACAAAATTGTTTAAAAGCTTTGTGCCTATTATTATTTTAAAGAACTAAAAAATTAAAACATTTCAAATGTATTTCTAATAAGTTTTGTGCGAATAAAAATATTTAAAGTGTTTTTGCAATAATGCTAATGGCTTGAATCCAAATGAATTAGTATTTTTTATGTTTGCCTCAAACCATTTTTATGGATGTGTTAGAAACGGAAAACTAATTGTGAAAGTTTAATTTTTTGTTTGTATGCTCTCTGTGTTGATATAAATGAAGCAGTTTAGTTTTTGTTGCTTCCGACCCGGATAACGGAAACAATTTTTCACATCCCTTCTAAAGTATTTTATTATATTAAAGATTTTTTTTTTTCTAATTTCCACTCACACCGAGTACATTATGCTAAGGCTAAATATGTGTAATATTTTTATTTTCAGAGATTTGACAATTATGATTATAAAGTTTTCATTTTATTTTATTTTTAGATTATGGTAATTGAATGAGATTTATGATTTTTTTTACAAATTAGAAAAGGAAATTCCAAAATGGTTTCTGTATCTATATCAAAAACAATGTTCTATTTTTATTAAAGCAAGCATCTTTAAGTATACATTTTGTGTTTTTTTCTGCACATTTTTCTAATTACTGAAAGATTAGATGAGAGATGCCGAAATTGAAAAAAAAATTAGGGTTGATTTGGGTACGAAAAACATGAGCACCCCCAACATACTAACAAAAATACATACAATACAATATACCTATATACAACAAAAGGATGAAAACAAATTTCCAGATTTTCATTTTGCCCTTAATGTTTTCTGTTGTTCATTATTTTTTAAAAAGATAAACGTATAAATGTTTTAGCAAAGGATATCATTTGTTAAGTTTAAGATAACAAAACAAAAATCTTTAATATTTTTATTGTATTGGCAAAGCAAACCATAATCTTGAAGTTTACATATGGGATTTACCAAAATAACAATGAACCAAAATAAGAAATTAGAATTAAATTATTTACAAATTAGAATTTGAGTGTGGATGTTCCAGTGAAAATGAAAATTTAACAATACAGAAGAGATTGAGATGGTTTTAAAACAATGTGGAGTTGTTTTTTTTTTTTTTTTTTGAGGAGCAAGTTTGTTTTAAAGATATCGTACAATAAAGGAGAGGTTATTTAAAATATCTGACGTAATGATAATAAAAAAATCTTAAGGTCATTGTTAGTAATCAAGGTCTGGGAAGGATAAAGCACCATTAAAATTTAAATTTTTCAATATGGAATAAAACACATTAATACACCGAGCATGACTCACGTGACTGAATTTTCTCTCGCTATCTGCGGGAATAGCTAAATGAAAATAATTGGAAACCTTTAACGTTTTTCTGAAAAAGATCTACCAGTCCAGAACAAAAAAAATATTGTACTTGTGACCGTGAGCTGTTAGTAATTAGAATTCGGAAATTTAGATATTTCCTTGTAGGGCATACATTTTGAATTTACGATCATAAACCTTAAGTAACGGCAAACAATTCCAAGACGGAACGAAGTCCGAAACATAGACTCGACACTTGGAATATATCGCAAAATTTACAAAAGGCATATATGACCTGTGGGTTGCTCAAACAACGTTTAGTGGTGGGCTATTTCGGTTATAAATCTCTTATCAAAAAAATGTGAGATATCGGCCATTTCATCCCGACCTTCTATCCTGGAACCTATGAGAATATCCACAAATTATGTCACCCCGGAGTAAGAGATTCATGAAACAAAATATGTTTGGCCGTGAATAGGACGGACAGCCCCCGCCCCCCCTCTCACATTCACGATATAGAAATATAAAGATATGGTCATTTTCTTCACAAAACTGGTTTTGTACTGTGCATGTCGTCATCAAGCGACAAAATAATTTTAGTAAATAAAATAAATTTATTACGATCTTAAATTAGTTGATGATTTTGTTTAATTTTCTTTTTTTAGCATTTTGAGCATTTCGAATGAATGCAATATATCCGGCAATATTTTCAATACCATCGCATTTCAGTTCTGAAAACATACTTTTAAACTCAGCCTGGCTAACTTCGGGATCTCTAGCTTCGGTAATGTGCTACAACAAGTTAATTGTAACTGTTTTTTTTTAGGTACCAACATTATTCGCACATCCAAAATTAGTCGGCAAATTTTTGAGAACATTGGTATCATTTTCGCTATCGTCTGGCATGGCATCATTAACTCTGACAAAATTGTCTCATTCCGCCCAAAACAAATAGTTCCGCAAACTATCCACCGATTGCTCGTAGAATTCCAAAAATCCTTCTAAAGGGTCCTGATTCAATCTGTATGTCAACAAATACAAGGCTCGATTTTAAATTTCCTACATTATAATTGGAAATTACATTTTTTCATCTCGTCTATGATTTTATCCCGAATATTTAGCAAGGCTGTATGCTTTAATTCTTTGTCCGGAATCTTTTTCTTGTAATCTGGAAGATATCAAACCAAGCGTTAACCTAACAAATAAAATTATGGTATTATTGAAAAATTGGTTTTTTCTAATTCACTTACGGTTTTTAATTAAATTTGCAAATTCCTGCCAGTCGCCACTCCGCAAAAGTCCTAATGAGAACATACGCAAAATGGCTTCTGAATTAGTATGTGAGAACAGTTGTGTCACAAATTTTACTTTTTGTCTGCCAACGTTTTTGACGGTTAAATGATGTGTTGTTAGCTTGGGGGGTATATTTAAATCTTTACCTTGTGAATGTTCGAACAGCTCCAATAAAGGCTTCTTAGTGACTGTTTGATTTCCAGTGGCCTCTGTTTCCACCTAGAGGGTAATCATTGGTAATTGCAATTACCTTAAATCCTATATTTTCTAGATTTCTTATTATTTGAAACAAAAGTGACTTGTTTAAAGATTTCCAATTCCAAAACACTCCACGAGATCATACTTTATAAGATTTTTTAACTTTCATCCCATCGACCAAAATAATGCAAACTTTATCAACATCGGATAATGAATATGATTCCATTAGCATAAATACAAAACCCAAAATTCCAGGCGAAATACCTAAACGCACCGGGAAGCCGATGGTGATTTTTTGCATCCACCTGTAGGCTCTTGATCCAGCTGCATGTGCAATGTCTTTTACATTCCAATTGAGTTTTCTAGTGCAGGAAGTTTACATTCTTCTAATTTGGCCGGGCGTGAACATTTTCTGAACGCTTTCCTGAAATTTATTTAACGATTTTTCATTTATTTCCATTTCATCAATTTCTCTCAGCAACGTTTCATTAAATTATTTTAACTTGGTATTTTCAGTGTTAGTCTCTTTGCGCAAGTTTTCAGTTTCCATTTCCAACGATTCAATTTCGATGAGCAAACTCATTTTTTCTTAATCACTAAAATAAACATGTAGGTAGGTACATTTAATTAAAAATTAAAAATTAATTATGAATTTAAAAAAAAAATTACCAAAAAAAGTCCAAAACCGCCGAAGAGTGCAAAACAGACATCATTTCATCGGAGATATCCTGCGAAATAAGAGTTTGTGATGTAACTTCAGTTTCTTGCGACGTCCTAAAAAAGCGATTTAAAACGAGACGATTGAAACGATTGAAACGATTGAAATTGTTGTTTTCTTAATTTTCTTGGAGCGTTTTCATCGTTTAGCAATTCGTGCATTAAATTTCATTCAAAATCTTCTGTCTTAAAGTGTTTACCACGAATTCTACCATTTTTTGGTTCAAATTTATCGATTCCAGAACACTTTTTGATTTATTCTTTAATGATAGTAAATCAGCACTTTTAGGTTTTATTATTAAATTTAAAAGTGATTCAGCTCCCCAATTCGATTCTTTATTATTTCAGGAATTAGCCATAATATTAGGTTCATAAAATCAGAACTACTCCATACCACCCACAAATGGCCTAGTCGAACCATTTCACCGTAGCTGAAAGACATTATAATAGCCCCTGTGAGAACACAATTATTGATAGTCTACGGACAAACACCCATAGGTTTTTTTGTTCCTTTCAATCATAATCGGAAATTCGATCTCACACCGTATTGAATAATTGCGAAGTTGTACGCAGAATTTAATCCCAATGGTCCAGGAGCTGAGTGGTCAAAAAAATGCAACTGTTTTCGAAAGGCTGATATTTTGAAATTATGTGTAGTGAGTATTTAGAGTGTATAACAATATCCCGGTGTCAGTCAGCCAGTTGAACTAACAGCTGGCGCGGGGGCGGCTAGTTGTGAAAAAAAAATCATGTCTTTATATCGCAAATGCTTTATAAAATCTAAAAATTGTCAGTCGAAAAAATATTGTAACGAGTCACAACGCGTCAGCAGCAGAAATAAAATAATTTTTTTAATCGGACTACTGAAATTGTATAGATTTAATCAGGCACATCGTGTTTTTCTTCGATGTCTATTATACATCAGACTCAGCATCTGTAAATTAAGAAAACTGCAATGTGTTTAATTGGTGTATTAATGCAAAAGTCTGATAAACGTGCTTCCGTTTATTTATTACCTGAAACATCATTTGGTTGAATTATGACGGTTTTAATAAATCTTCTAGTCCTTCTAATTCCTGCCAACCATTTTCCACTGCTGGCATTGCGGTTGTTATCTTCCGGTGTGCTTTACCCAAATATTAGCTATGTATGCGCGACCGATTTGTTGATCTTTGAAGTTCTAGCTGTTATCATGCTTAATTTTTTTTTTTTTTAATTATATAATCGACAGGCGAATTCCTCGATGTTTTCGATTACATCTGTACGATTATTATCGTATGACTATGCCAACAGATTATACGGACGGACAGTTTTTTTCTTTTCGGAAAAGAAGGGGTTATGTACGCAGCCAGTAAAGGCGTGCAAAGCTGGAAAAGCAGCAAATCAAGCGTCCTAATCACTTTTCCATCTCAAAGTGGCATCATAATCTAAATTACAAATATGTTGAATTTTTTTAGCATCTGTTTCTTCATACAAGAGGCATTAAAAACATCTACAATGCTCTTTACTACTATTATATTTGAAACGGAAGCCTTTTCTAAATCTTGTATTAAAAATCCAACCAGAGCTTCCTTGAACCTAATGTTTTTAATTTGTTTGGTAAAATCTGCAGGGCGACCCTGTTCTTTTTCGGTGATATGATAACCATGCTCCTCACTGGGGTCCCGAAAGACATGGCCGCTATCATTAATAGAGGGCGATTGATATATATTAAATTTATAGTTATATTTCGACCCTGTTGTTTTGTTATAGCTTGAAAAATTTGTTTAGAAATATTTCCAAAGGATAACAGTTTATCTTTTAATAAATGAAGAATGAAAAATCCATATATCACATTTAGATCTATACGAGAAGGACGTTCATGATTAGCGTCGATCACTTCATTTTCTAAATAATTCAAAAAAGCCATTAGCGGAAGAGATACCACCTTCTCAAGATCTATTTTTGATCTACAGAAACAGCAAGCACATTCTCTTAAAAAACATTTCTCGTAATTTATTGCCACTGTTTTTTACGTGCAGTAAAAAGTTTTTTCTACGATAGTGCAGTAACCTATACTTTCGATGATGATTTTTGAATTTAAATTATATAAGAAAAGCAGCCTTTGCGCCGTATACTAAAATCGTGTGGAAATATTCTCATTACACAACGATTTCTTAATATTGCTACACGATTTGTGAAAACCCAAATGTTTTAATGGTTTAATAAATTTGTGTTGATCCGTACAAGTTTGTAATTTTTTATGTTTCTACTTATTTATAAATGTTACAGGGCTATTGTATCGTAGAAAAAATAGCGTGTATAACTCGAGTGAAAATGAGTCATTGCAATACTCAAGTGATTGCAGCCCTCGCTATCGCTCAGGCTGCAAATTTCACTTTCGTATTGCAATGACTCGTTTTCTTCACTTGTTATACAATATACTATTATATATCTTGTTCGCTTGAAATATTAAAAAGGTTTTGTTTATCAAAATTTTTATTGAAGGAGTTTATGCTCCACATAATCCCGTCGATAAAACTGTGAAATTGTACTGGGCTTTTCTCCATTTTACTTCTTTCCATACCAGCAGTGATGACCTGATTTCTCAATAAACCTAAAGAATTAGCGAACTGCAAGACACTAGAGAGCTTAGTCGCTGAGTTCGCATTTGTCGTTTGCTTCAAAGTTAAATCGACAGTTTGCCTCGAAACATTTTTGTTTGTCCTCCTGGTTCCAAACGAACCTTTTTCTAGTAACTCTCCCAGAACTACATGTGTCTCGTCAACTCGGCATAAATTATTATAATATGGAACAAGCCATCGAGAATAGGTTGAAATCTGTGGTTTTAATACTCGAAATAAACAATAAGTAATAGTTCACAAGATTAACATAAATCACATAATTCTGAGCAGTTTTGCCTTGTTGACTGTGCGGGGCTCTTCTAAAAGTGGCTCTTGCTCATAGAGGATGCTATAATTTAGTAATAATATAATTAAAATTATTTAATGCTTCTATATTGTTTTTATTTTTTAATAATTAACTTGGGCTTTCGGACTCACTTCGAGTCCATTTTCAAAAGCTTTATAAAAATGTTTTCAATACAATTTTCCTTTTATAAATAAATCAAAAACATAACCAAAAAATTGAAAGTTTTTCCGTAGAAACCGAAATTCGTGTCTCTAGACTAGAAAAATATTTTCCAACCGTGACAAGAAAACTTGATTTAAATTTTACGAAAAAAGCTCAATGTTTATTGAGTTATCACTGGATTTTATGTGTAACATTTCCAAACAGAGAGTGAGAGCACTATTTTGGTTTAAATCTCGATAAACTGCACTTTTATGTTGATACAACCGTTTTTCGATAAATTGTTTCGTTTGTCCAGTATACGTTACGTTACATTCACATTGGATCTGATAGACAACATTGGACTTTTTCTTTAGAGGAACTGAATCTTTAAGTTTAAAAAACAAAGTTGTATTCAAATTCGATGCCCGTCTTCCCACAATCTTAAAATTAAAATTTTTAAACAGGTTTTTAGTTTTATCAAAAACATTTTTTATGAATGGGATAGATAAATAATTTTGGTTTCTATTATCGGCCAAACCTACAGAATTAC
This sequence comes from Tipula helvola, assembly GCA_963556165.1. NCBI lineage: Eukaryota > Metazoa > Arthropoda > Insecta > Diptera > Tipulidae > Tipula > Tipula helvola. The sequence goes on from OY744483.1 coordinate 26,219,279, forward strand.
TATAAAAATTTTTTTGTTTCCAAATAGTAACATCTACTAATTTATCAGGGTAATGATTTTGAGCTAAAATGTTTTTTAATAAAATAAAATTTTTATAATGAAATTTTGTATCTGAAAGTTTTATAATTTTTTGAGTAAGAATATTGATTGTGTTAATTTTGTAAGAAAACGGGAGCCAAGAGTGAAAATTTAAGTATCTTCCAGACCATGTATCTTTATGATACCAATCCACAGAAATTTTGCCATTAGGCTCATGTATCAAAAGAGTATCCAAAAATGAAATTTTTTTATCAGATTCTTTTTCTATTGTGAACTTAATTCTCGGTTCTATCGAATTGAAAACATCCAGAAAAACATCAACTTTGTCAACTGGGATAGCCGTTATAATATCATGTACGTAACGATAGTAGAATAATGGTTGAAAATCCAAAGAATTTAGTGCTAAATTTTCTACATATTCCATCAATAAGTTTGCCAAAATAGGACTAATAGGCGAACCCATTTGTGAACCAAAAATTTGTTTGTAAATTTTATTATCAAATGAGAATTCTGAATTATTTAATACGATATCTAAAGCTATTAAAAATTGGACTTTTGTTAATTTTGTTTTTGAATTTTGCTTTATACTCCTCCAATTGTTGCTTATAATGTTAGTAACACGTTTGCAATCAACATTCGTAAATAATGACGATACGTCTAACGACAATAAAAGGAAATTTTGAGGGATAGTAATACTACTAATTTTTTGTTTGAAATCTTCCGAATTAATTATAAAAGAACTGGTTTTTCCTATACTATGTTTCAAAATATTTCCCAAAAATGCTGATAAACCATATGTTGGACCATCTATACTGATCTTATAATTGGTCTGTAAGGTATATTCGGTTTATGAATTTTTGGCAATCCGTATAATTTAGGAATAACCGAGTTATAATTTGTAAGGCCCTTTTTTGTATTTATATCAATATTTCCAGCTTCATTAAAATTTTCTACAATTGAATTGATTATAGTTTGGATTGGTATTGAATTGTCTTTAGAAATTTGGATGTATGTAGTATTATCGTTAAGCAGACTATTTATCTTATCTAAATAGTCATTTTTCAATGTTAAACTGTCATGTTTCCCTCATCTGCCCGTGTAACTAGAATTCCTGGATTATTTCTTTAAAACGTTTTTGCTTGTTTAACATAACCTAAGATGCGATTTTCGAAAGGTGATAACTTTTTTGAATTTGCTCCGTTTTTATGGTTTGTTATCATATTATATTTATGAATCGGTTCCGGATATCAATTTTATCTACGTCATTTAAACCAAAAATCGCACTTTCAACATCGGATATAATTTTGAAATATGGGACCGAATTACCGATAGTTGGCGGACAGGATTTGTCAGAAGATAATTTTTAAAAAATTAAAACAATATAGAGAGCCCTAAACCATTAAATAATTTTAATTATATAAAATTGTGGCTCAATAATATTTAAATATTAGTAATAATATATTTGATAATTGTCGAAAATGCAAAATAGAAAATGCTAAACTGACAATAGGATACAGCCGTTTGCAGCTGTTGAAATGCTTATCAGTAAGAAGCCGTTAACACTTGAACCATGAACTTCTATTACTTTAAAAAATGCCATCATTACGTAGAATCCACCAACGAGTGCAATGTATGACAATGATATGCAAATATTTTGAAATCAATCTGACTTCGATTGAATTTTGAGAGCTATTTGTGCAATTGTTCTATCGTACATTCCATGAACCATGGTTTCCTTCACAACAGCATTACTTGCCGGTGATAGGTTACCTGTTGTTAGACATGATTTACGTTAAAAAAATCTTGCTGTTGAAACCTACCCACATAGGCGGTTTTGGAATTGCAAGGACGTGCGAGAGGTTACATCGCACTCATTTACACTAATTTTTTAGAGTGGCTTTAAAGTTTTTAATGCTAATTTCAACTTAATTTTTTTTTAAATAAAGTCCTTTCCAAAAAATGGGGCAAGAATGTTATTTAAAAAAATTAGGCCAAATTTAACATTAAAAACTTGACACGCCCCTCCAAAAAAATAATGATTTGCAGATGTAATACTCTTATTTGGAAGCGACGATATATGATTTATTATCTGTTGACTTGAACGAGCTGCTGACGCATCCCGTTACAATATTTTGGTGTCTGACAAGATCCACATCGTTTTTTAGTTATTTTGCTATTCATAAACCAATTTTTATAAATTAACAATTTTTTTTTTACTCTAATTTTGAATTAATTAATTAATTAATTCGTGTAATTTCTAATATGCAACCGATCACACGAAATTACACGAATTAATTAATTAATTAATTCAAAATTAGAGTAAAAAAAAATTGTTAATTGATAAATTTGCTTACACAGGAATAGAGCTGTGTGAATGTGACGAAGAAAATTTGTAAGAGAGTTTAGCTGTATTAGTATAATTCGCTAGTACTGCTGGCACAGTACATTCTGTATATATAGAATGTAAATTGTGGTACAATCAGTCCAGTCGCCGCGGCCTGATGAGAGGATTGATTTTTTCAAAATCATAAGCTCATCAGTTCGAAACTGGATTAAGTTCTCTTACAATCATTCGGAAATAGTAACTTCAAATAAATTAAAAATTATTAATTTTTATAAAGGTTTTGCGATATACATGTTTTTTTTTTACAACATTGAGGGTCAACTGTTAGCGGAACTGTCTGACCGATGTTAGGTTATTGTTATACTCCCTAAATGCTACATAATATCACAATATTAGCCTTTCTAAAACAATTCTATTTTTTGCCACTGAGCTCCCCGACTACAAGGACAGAAGTGCGTAATCGATATTAAAGGAAAACACAATTCGCACATACAACCTGTCAAAAGTGTGGAGCATGATGAGATATAAATGGTAACTGTACCTTCTAGCAAAAATTAAATAAACATGCTTAAGTATTTGCTGTGCGACTACCTATATACGATCTCACAAAAAATTCTGTGAACCTTAAATCAAAATTAATTAACCATAGATAAAAACTATAATTCTTGAATCCAATTATGTATATCGCTATAGTTGGGGAATTTCGCAAACGCAAGTGCACCTGGATTCAGTTAGGGAAACTTTACTTTCTTGAATCATTTCTTAGTTCTTTTGATTACGAATTTTGGCACTATGGTTCATTATCAATTCGCTAGGTGAAGGACTTCTTCTTAATACATTAAGGGATGTATTTCTAGTCTATGCAAGTCAATCAATAGACTCTGACTTACAGGTAACGGTTGATTTACTTGAGTTGCCACCGACGCCATCCTCGACTTGCATACATTACATATATGTATAGGTACGAATTTTACACTTTTATGATAGTTATGACAGCAACACATAATTTATAGAATTTATTGTATTTACAGAATTTATAGAATTGAAAGAATTTATAAACTTTTCTAGAATTTATAGATCTGACAGAATTGAAACAATTTATTGAGCTAATAGTGAATGCACAACTGCATAAATTATGAGCCAAAATATGCAACAAAATTCACACGAATTTTCGAATGAATGAACGGACTATATGTTTCACTTTCAAGAAGTTTATAATTCACGGCAAAAAATCATAAAAACGAGAGAAAATCGCCACACATACTCACTTTCACTACTAGCACGATTACAAACCAATCCAAAAACAACATTGTATAAATTTTGCTTGTAAAATGTGAAATAGTAATTTTGTTTGATCATGTTGATGAAAACAGTGGATGCTGAAAAATGACAGCAATTTCTTGATGTATTGTTTGGATGATTAAAGTTGTTCCGTTTTGTCTCTACGGCAAACTGAAAAGAGAACGATTTCATCACTAATCATTTTTGTGTTATTATAAGTTATACAGTGACAATTTCTTAACCATAGATGTTGTTATTTTATACTTACAACAATATGACTGTACCAGAAAAATAGAATCTACAAAATTTATAGAATTAGAAGACGAATAGATTTCAACTTTTTTGGTCTGAAGGTTATCCCTCCAGAAAACCAGAATAGTGCCGCCCATGGTTGAAATACTGTAAAAGTTATTAATTAATTAATTTAAAAAAAAAATATTGACCAAATGGATTTATTGCCATGTTTTTTGAAACATTTTCGGATCAAATTCTATTGTATGTGACGTAGAAAATGGCAGCTCTGACGAAGATGATAGCCATGTCGAATTAATTGTTTCAGAAGAAGATACAAACGAAATAGCTAAAAATGATTTTGGTATTCCACATGCCAAAATTACACCGATTGCCGATAAAATTGATAGCGTGATGCAAAAATATGTCAATGAACGTGGCGCCCAAGTTAAAGCCTTGCTATTATGTAGATATCAAGGCATGATGGAATGATTTGATTAATATGATTAAGTAATTCGTTGAACTGAAAAAATGTGTACAAAAATATTTAAGATATTAAATCGAAAGTGGTAATAACCGCAAAAGAAAATCTATGAAGTTGCGATACAGCGCTTAAATTTATGTTAAATAAGCTGCAAAAGCAAGACAATCCGTTGCACAAATGTAATGAAAATTTGAATTGAAGAAAGAAGAACTACAAGAAAGAGTTTTGCAGTATCTTCATAATGCATAATGGACTCAAATATATTTCTAGTCCCAACAGGTAGGTTCCTATTGGGCTCCTTTATTCGGAATAACTTTCAGTTTTTATCCAAGCTAAAACCAAACCAGGATATCTAAAAAAGCATAGGATTTAGACTAATCACGTAATAATATCAGGCCTATTTTTAAGGTATTTTCCATGTTAAAAGCGTTTTCTAAATAAAAAATCTGCATGTTGTCAGTCTAAACATCAGGCAATTACCCGTTTGACCTTTTTAAATGAGGATCAGTATTCAAAAATTTCGTCCATTGTATCATTTTGGTTGGCATTCTTTCATCCTCATCATAGAAAAGTAACGACCATTTCAATAGCGGCTATACCACGAGATATTATATTTGCTAGATTTTCAGAGCTTTAACATAATATCAGCAATATAAGTGCACATGAACGGAGATAAATGAAGTACGATTTCTAACAAATACTTTCTATTGGCTTGAATACCCTTTTAAACTTAATACCACGATTGAGTCACATTATGCCTTGATGTCATGATCCCTAACTTTTATAGCTCTTGCTGTATAACTCACTGTGTGAGTTATATCACTAACTGAGATTGAAGCTTCACATTCACCGAGAACTCGTAAATATACTACAGCACTACATACTGGTTTTGATGTATTATATAATCCATCAATTTGTTTTGAATATATACTTTTAAATTTAATTGTATAAATCGTGAAACTTTAACCATTAATTGATACGGTATAATATCTTCTGTAAGTTGATTCAAACTACTAAGAAGTTCACTTCAATCTGTGGTATTTATCGACATTTTTTAGTTTTTACCGCATATGAAAATGCTGCTGATAATCACCGGCTAATGTATCAAGTGTTATAACTTCCAAAAATGTCACTGCTGCATCATATGCATCCTTCGATTCTCTTCAGCTATACCATCACTTTCACGAAAACTTTTCTTAAAGTCGCCAACAATATCGGTTAGATTGCAAAAAAAAATTAACCGACCTATCGTTGATTGAAGTTATCATTGATTGAAGTATGTACCTGTAAAAACAATCTTGATTAATATAGCTTTGACAATCATTGGCCTTCGATATGTAATTTAGTCTCACATATTACTCCAAGAATTTATAATATTCAGCTTTAAATACAGTTTGACGTTCGAATTTGCTCTCCATGTCAATTAACCGATTATAAACAGCTGTAAAATGATCTCTGATTTTCGACTGATGATTCTTTCAATGTATCAAACTCAAACAGATCCAGCTTACATAGATTTCAGAAGTTTTCATGGCTCCTTAAAATCTCCCCGGGTCAATATCGATCATCAACTGGAAAAAGCAAGTGCATCATTGCTAAAAGTATGCTTGTTTATTAGTTAATAAATTCAGCAACCTCGACCTCAATAATTATAAAACACATGAAAGATTACTTGGATACTTTCCTCCTCGGCTACCATCTTATTAACATTTTTAAACTGAAAAGCAAATGTGATTTCAAGAATTAGCATGAAACAATCATGATCAAGTCACTATGTATAGGGACGATTTTTGTTTTTGTTTCCTATTTGCCGACTTTCAACATTCATAATAAAAAAAAATTTTTGTGTTGGCAAAATAAAACATTCGAACTCAGTGTTTCTGAATTTTCCTGGTGTGTTTATTTAGGAAGTTGGAAGTTGCATTTCCGGTTAATTTAAATTATTTGTTAATTATTTACATTTTGCTAAACCAGCCTATAAACATTTTTTTTTATAAGGATTTAGAATGTGTTTTACAAAACTCAAGTTATAACCAACTTCATTCAAACTGCACTGTTAATTAACATGTTTTGATCCGATGTGTCCAGGATGCCAAAATGATTTTTTTCTGAACCGATTTGGCATGCTAAAGCCAATAAATAACGTGAACCTGACAAATCCGTTGGTCATTCGTTGGCGAGAAAGCCTTATTTTAATATTTCACCTATATGAATCCAGTAGGCGATAGCTTTCTAGTAGCAAATCCTCTATCCTAACCCCAGGCATTTTTGAATTCCGTAGGCATATTTATTGACAGCTAAGAAAAGAACCTACGCATTTTATTTTTATCTGCACCGCTTAAACTCAAAATCATCTTAATAAAAATCCAAATTCCATGAATACAGATCCATTATCTCTAAACTTCAATTCCATAAATCAAAACGAAAAATTTCACTCGCACTGCCAATCGATAAATCTTAATCATAAACGAAAGCTATATTATGTTTTCTTATCTTTCGAAGTCTGTGTATAAAATATTAAATTAATAATATTATAAAGCAGCAACAACAACATAAAATAAAAGGTTTCTGCAAAGGAATAATAATTTTCCATTTATATTTAAGATACAGATATGTTAAGACAAAAAAAAAAGCCAAGTTAATAATTTTCTCTCAATAATATAAAAGCTTTTTATAATGTACATATTTTAAACAAAGAAAAGCTTTTGTTGTTGTTATTTTTTTGTTTTTGCTCCCTAACATACGAATATGTATCGGAATCTTTATTTATACCAACACCATCATTGATCTTCTATAATTATTGAAATATAAAAGAAAATGTATTATCTGTAAATATATTTCTTCTTCGTCGTCTTCTACTTATTCGTTTTAGATTTTTCTTATGTTTCATCTCTACAACATATCAAAATTTTGGTACACATACAAGAAAGAAAATTAAGAGAAAGAAAATTTTTCTTTTTGTTAACGTGACTAGAATTGATTAGACTGAATTAGATTCTCTCTGTCTGATTTAAAATGACAATCATTTTCCGTTCGAATTTTCATTTTGATGCTATTATTTTTCCCAAAAAAATTTCCAAATCGATTTTAGTTAATTTTTCTCGTCGACAAATTTTTATTTTTTCGTTTTGCTTTTTGAAACGAAATGAAGGATGCTGGAAATGGAATTAAATATATTATTATTATAAGAGAAAAACTAAACTAAATTGAAACGACAAGAGGAAATTTTATTTTCTAAGAAAATTGAAAATTCAATGGAAATAATTAAATTTAATCAAATTGATTTTCCGTATTCTTGTGAATACATTTTCTTTAGCTTTATACGTTTATATGTAGGTACTATATATAGAGAGATAATACTTAGAGCTATAACAAAAATTAGTTTAATGTTTGTTCAAAAGTATTATTTTGTATGTGCTTTGACTAGATGTGAGCTTTTTATTCTATTGTTGTGGGCGTGCATAGATTTACAGTAGGAGACATTTTACATGAGAATTCTGTAAACATAAGATGAGATTCTTTACAAAATTTAAAAGTGTGTGCTTATTTTTAAAGTTGTAAAACTTTCATCGCAAGAGGTTAACAGTACAAATTTTGGAAGGGAAAAATCAGTTTTGGCCTTCTTTTCTAGCATGTAACTAAGTTGTATGTTGTTAGGTTAATTAGGTGATCTAAATATTTTGTTAAACAACTTTTTGCTCACATCTTAAACTTCCAGTGACCAAGTTGATAGCCATCATGTCGACAAAAGATGTCACCGCAGTTCAAAATAAAATATCTAGTTTTGGCAATGATTTGAAGGAGTTTTCAATTAATGGTAGAAATTGGGTGACCATGGTCGATAGTTGAAGTGATCTGAATCTAATATCTGAGTCGAAATTTAAAGAATTAGAGTAGACAATTTTGAAAATCAGATTACCGTATTAAATGGAGTTAGTTCGAATGTGCTGATGACTAAAGGAAGATTCCAGGCAAATGTGAGTATGTATAGATGGAGACCATTACAACACTTTTTTCATTTGTAGATAAACGACTGCTTCCCGTACAGATACTCTTTGGGAAAAAGTTAATCGACCAAACGATTACCATCCTAACACCTGAGGCTATTATTATGCGTAAATGGATTCCGGAAAATGATATTTTTGTCTTACATTTTACATATAGCCAATGAGATCAAGAGGCAGGTAGTTAATTATTCACAGCAAAAAACAGAATCATCGAGCATTACAAATATGACCATTAGGGCGGATTACATTTTTATGTGGCCTGGAGACTCCATTTTTCTGAAAATTCATTTAGTTTTAAGCTAAAAAGTCCACAACACGATATGGCTACGATGAATTTCGAGCCTGCATAATAATTTGAAGATTTTTCTTTATATAGAGTGAGTTTTTAAAAAATGCCAGGCGTACGGTGCTAGATAGGAGAAAATTAATTATAATGAAATTTGTTAAGGGTCGAGGGGGACATCGGATGGCGACCTTCAATTCAACCCTGACTACGACCTTCAAGGTTATTTGAAGGTTAAATTGAATTTTTAAATATAAACCCCTATTTTTGAACCCAGATTCATAAATAACGCAAAATTTTACGTTCAGATAGGCATTTTAGGTTCTTCCTTTGCATGACTTTCAGGCGATAGTTCAAGGACGAATTGCTAAATAATTAGAAATGATCTGCAAATAATGAAATGGGGAATATACTAACACAATATTAACTTGGTACCTTTGGTCATGGTGCCAACAAATTTAAATCATGTCATTCCCCATTAAAATTCATTATTTGCTGATTATTTCATATTATTTAGTAGTTTGTCCTTGATCTTACATCTGAAAGTCATTCAAAAGAAGAGAATAAACTTCCTATCTGAACGTACAATTTTGTGCCCTTTCCGAATCAGAGGTCCAAAAATAGGGCTTTTCATTTAAAACAATCAATTTGACCATCAAATGACCTTGAAGGTCGTAGTCAAGGTCGAATTAAAGGTCACCATCTGATATTCCTTCGACCCTTAACAAATTTAATTAAAAGTAATTTTCTCCTATCCTCCACCGTTCTCGAGATAAAAGCCGGGCATTTTTTAAAAAAATCACTCTGTATAAAAAAAATCTTCAAATGAAATTATGCAGGCTCGAAATTCATCGTAGCTATATGGTGTAGTGGACATTTTTGCTTCAAATACAATGAATTTACAGAAAAGTGGAGTCTCCAGACTAAACAATTTTTCTTCATACAATTTAATCCGCTCTAATGACCATACTTCTCAGTGACGACAGACTAATTTGTCAGAGGCCGAGACGGTTATTGCCGCTATAATCCACTATTATGCAGCAGCAAATGGAAGAATGGATAAATTAGGGAATTATTCGTCGGAGTACATCAAATTTTGCAAGTCCTATTGTGTTAGCGAACAAAAAGGATGGGTCGAAATAACTTTGTGTCGACTATTGAAAGTTAAACAGTTAGTGATTAGATATGTACCCACTCCCGGTCATTGACGATCAAATTGAACAACTACGAGGTGCTTAATTTGTAACGACGTTAGACCTGCGTAATGGATTTTTCCACATAACGATCTCTGAGGAATCGATATAATAAACGGGTTTTGTGGGGGGGGGGGGGATTCTCTTTCGGCTTGTGTAATTCACCAGCAGGCGCTTCATAAACATCATTTTCCAAGAAATATGTATGGTGAAAATCGTTTGTCTATACATGATGACATGCTATATCTGCGAAAAATGTTGAAGGTGGATTAGGACGATTGACGAAAGTGCTCGAGGTCGCAGCTCAGAACGGTTTACAGATGAATTGAAAAAAATGTCAGTTTCTAATAACCCGTATCGAATACCTTGGCTATGATATTGAAGAGGGTTGCGATAGGCCGGGGAGGGCAAAACTGAAAGCCATCGAGAAGTTCCCAGTACTCCTAAAAACTTAAAAAGCTTCTTAGGAGTAACTGGATGTTTTTGCAGATTCGTCGAGGGTTATGCACTGATCGCAAGACCATTATCCGACCTATTGAAGAAAGATCTCAAGTTCGAAATTAAAGAGGTGGAAAAGGAAGCAGTTCGAAAGCTGCAACCATTTTCCCAGTTATACGATGTTGTTGCAGAAAAAGAATTGCATACCGATGTATGCAAAATTGGGTTGGGTGCCATTTTGTTGCACGGTCTGAATCGGATGGACAATTTTATCCAGTATTTTAACCTCAGTAAGAAATCGTCACAAACCGAGAAACATATGATACATTCAAATTTTCTACATTCGGATTTAAGGGATAATCGGAAATAAGAGACAACTTAATCTCGAATTAGTTCCAAAAATCGAGATTTTATTGCGTAAAATTAAGTTTTTAAACTTTTCCAAATACAGTGATTTATCTTAAAATATCCAGGGATTCATACATGATTTGATTATATTTCGGGATCATGGGATTCCCCACTCATTTGTCGTGGGATTTGTCACTCATTGTTTGCTATATATGTACATATATTTTTCAAAGCCTGATGAATTTTACAAAACTGTTCCATGAATGCTTCCTGTTAGATGGAGAAATGAGCATTAAAAATCGAAATCTTAAATAACCAGATTATGACGGTTTATTCTGTTTTCGTGAAGAACTCTAAAATCATCTTAAAAATGATTATTTATTAAGACTAGATGTTATTTCAACCTCATCCCTTCGCCTCTCCCGATGGAAATTGATCTAATATTGAAACACATTCTTTAAAACATTTCTTCATTTGTGTTAACAGCATTGATATTTTTTAGTATTAGATTATCAATTTTTCCGCGTTCTCGTTTTAAAATGTCATAAAAATGTCGCAGGCCAACAATTATTTATGGAGAAAATACGTGAAATCGCATATCTTTTATATAGGACCGGAAGTCATGTTTTAATTTTAGGATTTTTATGTTTTGAATGTGTAGGTAGCATTATAGTTAAACAAAACATTTATGGAAAATCATTTTATTACTGTTGTTGTTTTTTGAGATACAGGGCGTTAAATATTTAAAAAATTCGTGCACTTGGTGTTGCATTTATTGCTGTAGAGAAAAAAATAATTATCCGAAATTTTTTCTGAATTTTCTCCCAACTGCAGCTTCTTTTTCTTTTTCTTTTTCTTTTTCTCATATAAGTAGTTAAGAGATTTGTATGGCAATCTACACATTTTTTTACATCCACGTATTTTGCAAGAAAACGAAACGAGATGTTGCGCTAATTTTTTAGGATGTTTATTAGAATTAAATGAGGAAAAAGATAAAAAAAAAATAAAAAAAAATAAAAAAACAAAAAATGGTACAATTTTTATAATTATTTTGTAATCTCTGTTCATTTATCTTTAAAATGAGCCCAATTTTATAATTTTCGGATATTTAGTTTTTTTTTCTATAGCAATAAATCCAACACCAATGTGCATGCATTTTTTAAATATTTGACGCCAAAATTATTTTCCATAAATGTTTTGTTTAACTAGTGCTACACATTCAAAACATAAAAATCCTAAAATTAAAACATGACTTCCAAAAAAAATGTGATTTGAAGTATTTTTCACCTTATACTATTTTTACAAAACTACAACGACAAAAATTAATACAAAACATTTTCTTAGCATAGGTGTATAGAAAATTGATCGTCTTCTATATATTCCTTCAAGTTCAAGATAATGTAAATAATATAAACAAATAAATTATAAATAATAAGATACCTGTACATATATACATAACTTAAAAGCTATGTACTTGTGTATAGAGCTATTCGAAACGTAAATAGATATTTTCCAGTCTGTTAAATTCTTAATATAGAATTGTAAGCAAACTACTTTACCACACTAAAATCTACAAAATATTAGAGAAACTACTTGGTTGGATATTTGTGACAGACATGTGTATACATATATGTTGCTTAGCAAAAGAAAAATTATATTAAATAAATAATAATTTTAAACGAATAAGACAAGTTAATACACAAATATTTAAAGTTTTCAATTACTCGTATATATAGTTTATATTTAACTTTTGAAATGTATTTTCAGCTTTTCAATTAAATTTTACTCGGTAAAAATGTATTATTTAATTACTTTTGTTAGAGAGATGTAAGTTAAAAATTAAAAAAATTGTCTTTGCTTGGAGACGGATTGGATGTTATGTTTACGCTCATACCATATACATTATTAAATATTTGTATTCGTACGACTCAGCCTTTAATGAAATATGATTATTTTATATGGGAATATTTAATTTTGTAAAAATAATAATTTCGGTAAAAAAAAAAAATTAAAATTAAAATGAAAGCAATGTTTGAGTTATACAAAAAAAAATACTTGGAATCAAGATAACAAGATCATGATTTTATAATGTTATTTTTTTCCTCCCATTTTTGTCGTTGCTAGCACTGGCATAGCAACAATTTTTATTTATTTTATTTAATTCGATGTTTTCCTTATTTATTCTACTTTAATTTAATTATATGTAATATTATGAAGGATATGTTTGTTAAAATCATGTCATCTACTTAAGACTAATATTTATATGTATGTATATAGTACTTAAATATTAGATACTCGTACCATGATTACTGCTATACGGTATGTGTGAATTAAATGTGCAGTTCAGTTTGATGTATGTACTAACGAATATAAAAATGAAGTTTACATTGAGAATCTTGTGATAACTTTATGTTTAGTAAATAAAAAAGAACTTTTACACGATGGAGAACTTGTAAAATTTGGTTTTATGTTCAAATATGGTGGAAATAGAATATTTTCCATTATGCTGTGGCTAAGTAAAAAAATATCATTTAATATGTACACAACAAATACTTTCTTTAAATTTCCCTTCACAGACACAACATTTTTCTTAGAATTTAGGCGTTTACACTCAAAGACATTGTTCTTATGTTTGTACAATATATGAAAGCTTAAACCGAGAATGTTTTGTAAGTTACAGACTTGATGGAAATATGTTCATACAAAAATATGATTTTTATAAACAAAAAATTGCGTCTTGTATTTGTTTTAAACCAAAGGTTGCTTTAAAGGCCATTTAAAAGAAACATAAGTATAGTTATATTCTTCAAGGTAAAGAAACAATTTCGGTCTGAAAAGTTGTTTATCCGCCTTTTTTAGCTTTTTATTGTTTTTCCCGAAGTTCAAACATTCAACTTTGCACATTAGTGGGTTAAGTATTACAAACAACAAATGTCCAATTTGCTTCGCAAAATAAATCCATAGAAGTCTGGTAATTAATTATTAATTGTGGAAACCTGTAACAAAATCCCCAAAAGGGATTTTGTTATCAGAACATAGCAATAGAGGTCTGGTTGCGGTATTGCGCTGGCTAAAGCTCGCCGCTAGGCGTGGGGGTTACCAGACATATTACTATGCTTGAAAACCGCATAGAGATAAAACGAAGGAGACAAGAAAATTATTCTACTGTGCCACGACCACAGTGGTAGATAATCATAAAAACAAAATTTGCGTTCGACAGGGACGCCGGTGCCACTCCGGCGACCCTGCTCAAGGCCTAGGTCAGCATAAGGCCGCCCATCCTCACGCGATCACACAAAACTATTTAGTAACACATCACTTTAAATCAAAATGTAACCAAAAATCATAAAAAAGAAACAACCTGTAATTACGGATGAAAAACCCAAATCAGAAAAAAAAACGGAAAAATGAAATGCAAAAACAAATTTGAAATAAAAACGAACCGTTAGCAAAAATTAACAAAATGTGGTGCGAATCGATTTTTTTTGGGGAGGTGCGCATATGACGCCACCCGGAACCTGTAAAACCGCGAAAAAATATTTATATATGTATATATAAAATAAAAAAAAATATAATAATAAAACACAAAAGTCCACTTTGGTTTACAAAAAAAAATAAGAAAAACCACGCGGTGTTTGAAATTATTATTTATTTTTTTTCAAACACCTTACCTGATTATATCAAAAATTCTGGCCCGTCCGACCCAAAACAGCTACCAGCGCCGACGCAGGATACCGTCCCAGCAGCCCCCTCGCACCGTCCTCAACCCACAGCAAGGTTAGCTGCCACAAACTTAATTCACAGAATACCGTAATCCGCTAAGCGACAAACGGGGTATTCACGAAGTACCACAAATGAGATAGTAAACTCAGTGGTGTAACCAGCATTTGAATTAATCGCAACGAGACATTTACAGACTCTGAATGGACTCACACAGTTTATAATAATTTTTTTTTTTTCCTTTTCGTTTTTTATAATTGAAATTAACTCTGGTATTAATTAGAAATTCTGATTTTTATTACACTCAACCAAAAATAAAAATTGCACCAACGACAGCAACAACAAAAAAAAAAAAAATCGCTCCAAATTCTTTTCCAGAGGTGGAATTTAAAAATAGTTGGTTTTTCGATATCTCTTAATTTGAACTATTTAAGATTTTCTTTTGTCTATTTACACACTCAATCAATAAAGTTCAAAAAAAACTCATTATTATTATTATTTTTCGGTATTTTCTTTATTAGCTTGATTTTTTTTTTTTTTCTCAAATTTTCACAAAAACTTAATGATAAACCGGCCTTAATATCGAAAACAACAACATTATTTTGCCCATAGTATAGAATTGAACTTAAATTATTAATAATTTTTTTTTTCTGTTTTTATTTCTTTATTACTTTATTTTATTTATTCCGCAATAGCAACAAAAAAAAAATAATAATGACTGACTCACAAAGTTCAAAAGTAGTCACCACACCATGAAATACAAAAAAATCTTTTTGCCAGATGGCAAATACAAAAAAAAAATTTACAAATCAAAACTAAATGGCCACACACAGGCACTCATCACTTATTCAACCAAAGTCTAAATTTTTACAATTTATATAATAATAAAAAAAACAAATTGGTGGCATTCATTAATAGCCCAAACTTTACATTATTTTTAATTTTTTTTTTTTTCACTCACTCAATATCCAAACTGGACTCTCCGTTTTTAAATTCCAAACTAGACTATCCAAAATAAAATTCCCGACGCGTACAAAATAAAAATTTATTCCCCCACCCAAAAATTATTTACTAAAGAAAACATTAACCCGACCGATAAATTTCGGGTGGCGTATATACATACAACCGCACCCAAAAATCGACTCGCACACACCAATACTATTTAATTTAATCACTGGAACATTCCATTTACATGGAAAATCCACGCGCTAACCAAAACAAAACAGATGAAGCAACACACCAACCACTACACGTCATTACATACCATCAAAACAAAAATGATAAAACGAATCGAGTAACCGACCAAAATACGGAGAAGTATAAAATGCTAAATGGTACACTCTACCAAAAAAAAAAATATTTTCTATTACAAATTAAGCCAAAGAAAGAATGACGTGTAGTGGAAGAGATTTTATGCAGCGCAGTGGATAAACAGGCAACCTTGTTGGGATTTCCAACCGTAATTACAGATTTAGATTAAATAAAACATAACAACCACAAGCGGTTGTTACAAACCCTATTTATTTGAAGACGCGTCTGTACATCTTAACATGTAGGAATTTGAGGTCCGATAATTTTATTAAAAATAGCAGAACGTCTCAATGTGGAGAGTGTTAAACGAAAGCTGGCAGGGATTTTTCAAAGTTCGCGTTTACCATCAAGCTGCAGGCGCTCTAGTCAATTATTTGCGTTGAAACACTTCATAAAGTTGCAAAATTATGAAATTATCTAGAAGACGAAATGGGCGTGATAATAAGTTATTTTTAAATGGAGTTATTTTCTCGAAATTTATCATTTATAGACCATATTGACATAGCAATGCTAATTCAATGTTGGAAGATTAATTTGGCCTGTTTTACTAAGATTTGTTCTTCAAATTTAACCTTTTGTAAAATATTAATATTTTTATGAGTTTGGGCTCTAACTTGATTTGAATTTACAGAATAATTTTTTTAAGAACTCAAAAAATGGTTTCAAATCAAAACTATCATCAAAATTCAGAATGGAGATTCCATCGAACTTAGAGTTGAAAGATTCAAAACCGTTGGGAAAGTCGCATGAAAAGTCAAAAACCTAGAAAGCCAAAATCGAAGGTAAACTGATAAGTTTACAAAGAACTATCATCAAAGTAGAAGTCCAGGGTATCAAAGTAGATAGTCAAAGGGCCTATTTTTTTATTCACACCGAGCAGTGTAGTGTACAATTTTTCCTTGTTACTCTAATAGAAAACAATCAAAGCAGACAAGGAAAAATAATGAACTGCACTGAACCGTGTGAATAAAAATACAGACCCAAAGTAGAATTCCAACTCAAAATTCAAACTCAGAGAATAGCTGATGTAGAAATCAATGGTGAACATCAATGATCATAAATGGAAAACGTACTAGAAACAACGCATAAAAAACCCGCACTAGAAAAAAACGAATAAGCAAACAAGGACCACACGAATACGCACGAAAAAATTGCATACACGGAAAAATGCCCTCATGAAAAAAAACATACAAGTAAAAAACGCGCGAAAAAATGCCGGAGCCAAACATCTTACGAGGAAAAACTGCATAAGAACCAAATGCACATGGAAAAAACGAACGAGGAAAAGCAATACTAGGACAAACCGCAGAAGGAAAAGGTACTACAAACAAGAAACATTGAGAAAAAACCAACTGGAAAAAAACGCACATGGAAAAATACACAATAAAATAAAAACTCATGAGAAAACAGTTAAGGGGGGCACCTCCTCAAAACAGCTGGTTTTTCAATAGTTTTTCACAACAAATTGAGAGCATTTATTGCAATGGAACAAATTAAATAATAATTTTGACGTTCAAATGAATATCAAAAATTAAACTTGACTCCTAGATTTTGTGCCGTGGAACACCCAGGTCCGTGTAGCTAACTAAAATCAACAAAACAAATTGTTTTCATTAAAACCATTCATTCCGCTTTGCATGAACCTAAATTTAGCAAAAGAAAAAAAATTGCAAATTTAAGGACAAAAACGGTAAAAAGACCATTTTTTCTATAAACAACATTGAATTTTTAAATTTAAAAAAAAAAAATGTCAAAAAAATTGATATCTGGAGGAGGTTCCCCTTAAGAGAAGGAAAAAAGTATGTACCCATGCTTTTATGTGAATTTTTTATATAAAATGGAACCTATTTTGGAAATAATTTTCATTATGCTTTTAAAAATGATTCCGAATTGGGATTGAAAGCTCAAGTGTTAATAAATAAAAAAAAAAAAATAAAGAGCCCTATATCAATAAAATAATTATTTAAATACAAATAATTAATAAACATCTCCTGGTTGAAAAATGGAGACAAACGATAACCGAAATCAAAGTTTCTTCTGTTATATGAATCAAGAATATGGATATTATATTACGAAGAACATGAAGTCATTCATGAATGAAAACTGTCATCTAGCAAAGCAGATAAATAAACAACATTTCTTGCTAAAGTGCCGAAAAGAAAAAGTTTTTTCAAAAACCCGGAAGTTAAAAAACATTTTCAACATTAATAACGAAGTCTTCCAACCGTTGGAAAATAAATTT
The DNA here is from genome assembly GCA_963556165.1 of Tipula helvola. Taxonomy (NCBI): domain Eukaryota; kingdom Metazoa; phylum Arthropoda; class Insecta; order Diptera; family Tipulidae; genus Tipula; species Tipula helvola. The sequence continues at coordinate 26,237,200 of OY744483.1, forward strand.
ATTTTCGGAGTGATCAACGAAAAAATTGCAGCTACTATAAAAGACATTCAAATCACAAAAACCAATCTGATGTCCCTTAGCCGTTCTCTTCAAGATGGTCTACCTACCAATATTTATGAAGAATTTCATCGCAGAGCAGTTTTAACATTCAATTACCATTTTGATAAAATTAAGTTAAGACAAACAACAAAATTTAATAAAATTATACGAGACAATTTAAACGAGATAACGAATGGTTTATTTTGTACTAGTGATAAATGGCTAGTCAACATTTCCAATATCGACCTAGCAACGCACGTAAAATTAATTTTAAGTTTAGGAAATACATTTTGCCCACCTACCATTGGTACTGCGGTGCCTTTTTTCAAAATTATTTCAGACGTTGAAAGTGCCATTTTTAATTTAGAAGACAACGATCGTACTCACTTTCGGAACAACTTTATAAATATTTTGATAAATTACAAAAACAGCACAAACATTCAAAATTTGACACCAAAAGAAAAAAGGATTATGACATACGTAAAACAAACGGAGACGTTTTTGAGAGACAATCCAGACATTTTAGTGTCAAAAGCAGACAAAGGGAACATATATATTCCCGCGTATCCGGGAATCTTGCTGAGGCTTGGCCGTACATCCGTATCAATCAATCAATCAATAGTGCTCAACCAATATCCCGAAAAATTAGTGAAAAAGGTAATTTGAAAAACAAGAAATTTTCAGAGAAATACTATATCTAGACCACAAAATGAAATCACAAACTTTTTGGCTATTCCTTATATAAAAAACCTAAATGAGAAAATAAAACGTTTGTTCCAGAATTATAATTTCAAAATTGTGGGATGTGCAGTTACAAGCCTAAATGGAAATATTTTTTCCAAAATTAAAGACGAGGTACCTTTAAAAAAACAATCAAATTTGATAACCAAGTCCGTTGTAGTTGCAACGCCACGTATACTGGACATACAAAACAATTTTTGGAAAAAAGAATTTAACAACACCGTTATGACACCAACAAAGATCTAAATTCAAATATTAGTGCACTTACACAGCATCTGAAAAATTGAAAATTCTAATCATTTAATCAATTTAGATAACGTCAAAATTCTCGATAAACAAACCAATTTTAGGAAAAGATCGATTTTGGAAAGGTTATATATTAAATCAAGTAAAAATTTGATTAATATTGTAGAAGATTATGCTTATATTGGCAACTCGTCTGATTTATTTATATAAGTTTTTTGTCTCAATGTCTCAATTTTGTCTAATATAGCTTTTAGCCAGGAAATTTTTAAAATGTAGGTTAGTTTTGATGATTAATTAAAAATTTAATAATATTAATTACCGGATATTTTTTCAATAGCACATCTAAGTTTTCTTTAAAATGAGTTGTAATGATTTGAAGATATATTTCTAATAGTACTGCCGAATTTATGAACTGTAGGTTTCATCGAGTCCCAATTATTGCAGAATAAGCTCATGGATATCCATTAATTCGAAAAAATGACAACTAAGATATTTTTGTGATAACAAGTGCGGCCAATGTTATTTTACTTCTATGATTGTACGGTGATCGTTTAAAAATATTCTTTGTTGTGTAAATGTAAAGGTTTGCTTAAACGCTTCTAAAATTTCTTTATTCAGTTCTTCATTTGATGCATCTCGCCCATAAATTTCCTTAAGCCATAGTTTTTGGTCACTTGGTTGGTCATCTGATAGTAGTTTTTCAACTGTATTTTTTTTAAAAAAGTTAGGTACGCCGTCTGATAAATTCGTTTTCCGTTTTAATAATTGAGTTGAAATGCGATTTTCTGAAGCTCGATTTAGATAGTTATTGTGATTGCAATGCTTTGTTGCTAAGGTAACTGGCTCAGTGCAAATTAATTTTCCCTTACTATCCACGACTGCCAAACTCAGGGGGAATTGTTGAATCGGCCGCGTTGAAAATGTTCGAAATATTGGGCAACGTTGAACTTAAGGGACATCCGGCGATTCTACGTCTCCGAATTTGGGTCTGCCCTACATTATCCGTTCGTAGTTTGTCATCGTAAATATACTTTATTCGGGTTCCAGAAGATGATGGCCGTGACACCCAGTCTGAAGTTGTTGGTGGTGGTATCCATGGAGTTGTACTCTCAAAGTGCTGAAAAATTTCGTTTTTCTGACAAAAATATTCAACAATTTCTATGTCATCCACTTCTGTCCCACTCGATTACTAATTTTGAGCCTGGAATACCTGCATTATTTGCTGAAAGTAAAATGGTTTAATTATAAAATTTGATTGTCGGTCACATACAACTTTTTTTTTATAATACGACCACTTTCCAAGATTTTGATGAACAGGCGTTGCTGAGTTGACATGTTGTGGTTGGTATTTGTAGAATATCTTCGAATATAAAATAAATAAATAAGTTTCTTTGTTTTTCTTAAAAATTAATTTGGTTTATTTTTTCAATCAGAGAGAACGTACCAATAAATTTGAATAGCTGATTGTAAAGAGACATAGGAATAAAGGGAAAAGGAGAGGAAATGTTAAACAAGGAAATGATATTCAGGGCGTTATCTAAGTCTGTTATTTCAAATAGTCCTAACTTATAATTAAACATCATGCTAAAGTAATTTTCTCAGAATGCTATTTCAGAAACCGTTTTATTAACCAAAATTGTTTTTAATGGTAGAACAACTCTCATGAACTTGGTTTTTGAAATTTCATTACAAAAGTGCTTTCCCATAAGAATAGATTGCAAAATTTGATGTGTCTCTGCAAATATTTTTAACAAAGTTATATAGTTTCTTGATTTTACGGCTATCTGCTTAACATATTGATGTTTGCTTTCAAATCGAACAGTGGAAAACTTTAGTAGGGGACCTAATTATTTTATTTATTCAGGGTAATGTTACAAAAAATGATGCTTTGGTCTAAGTGTCACACTCCGCAACTCCAAGTATCTGTTAATCAAGCCTTCTAAGATATGAATTCGGATGATTGTTACTATATTGGACGAACCAATTTGTGTAATTTCTAAAAGATGGGTGACCATTTCTAAAACAGAATCGCTGGGATTTTTAACATTACCTATTATTGCTACAGTGATAATAAAATAAGAAAATAATAGTTCTGTAGCGCATGTCCAGTTAATTTTCTATTATTACATTTGATTTCAGGGAAACTTACATTATATTTAAAGCGTTCTAAATTAAGATTAAGATAATCATATGAAAACCAGTTGCTGACATGGAAATATTTTAAATCATTGAAACACGAATTTTGTTTAATTTTATTTATTTATTTATTTATTTATTTATTGTACTTTAACAATAATTTAGTATTAAAAGGAAAAGCACAGATGGAAACAGAGTAAACGGAACAAAAGAACAAAAATAAAATGATGAAGCTGCTTCCATTAGGCAGAAAAACCTTTTAAATTTTTTCAAACAATTTCCATCTCATTCTATGAACAGAATCTTGTAATCCTAATTGTTCGACGTCTGCAACATAAGATTAAGGGCATCTGAATTGGCTTTTTGTGAGGAAATTTTCTCTACTTCTTTTAGCGTTGAATGGCAAAATCTGCAAAAATATTTAGATGTGCTGAAATTTTTTAAAAACCCTCCAATTTGGTGGGCACCTAAGTTATTTGCCCAAATTGCAATAAGGGAACCTTTAATATTTCCCATCACTTGATTAAATACGGTACCGGTTGTCTCTAGCTTCTTACGATCTGCTAACAATTTTTCACAAATTTTGTTTTACCCGAAAGTTTTCATATGCGATTCCGCGTGCATAGCAATGCCAGCATTATATTGTTTATTTTAGTGGTAGTTATTTACACCCAAGTTAATTTTAATAGGTTTAATATACGATTCAGAGGTAGGTTTTTGATTACGTTTTGTAACTTGATAAGGAATTTTGAAAAATTAAATTAAGTTGGGGAAGGATTGCCGCTAAAACTTCATGTTTCAATTTATTTTGGGAATCATGCTGGTTAAAAACAGTTGTTTTAAGTAAATCTGAACAAACGGAAAAATTATCCGCGATTAGGGATAATATTCTTTCGGGAATAAAATATCATTTACAGTTTTAATATCAGCTCTTCAACAGGTTTGTTCGAGTTATTTTTATAAGGACAATTAATATACGTTTTGCACACTTCAGTTATTTGACAAGAGTTTAACTCTAGATGAGGGTTAGGTTTTTTGTTTCGCAAGAATCTTATTTTATGCGAATAGTTGACGTGGTTTCTGAAAGTTTTTTCACTTTTAAATGATTTGATGCAACCGCTAATGGGCCAAGAAACTAAACAAACTTGAGACATTCGCAAATATTTTAGTAAATGGTGTAATAATTCCTCTATTATGAAAGATTTATAAGTGCAATCCTTCGTTTGGCATTTTAAGTATATTTTATTTTGGTTAGATTGCTTTGTAATTTTGTGATGGTTTCTATAATAATGGGACGAAAAATTAATGAACTTTGAATAAACTCGATTACAACTACTATATACGTACTTAAATACGGGATTAAGGTCATTTTTATGGGATTTAGCATGGAAAAAAGACATGGCTCACCACAATTGCCACAAACGTACATTGTTACTGCATGTACTTTATGTTTAGTGAAATGGAACTGATAAGGAAAATAATCGTCGATTCCAACTAGTTTGAGGATCTGAAATTTTATTGAAAATTAAATGCGAAGGAATGGCGCAACCAGGGCATGTTGAGTCTAGAATATATGAACTCATCACTAAAATAATAATTCACACAAACACGTTCATGTTGTAATAAACACAATCTCAATATTTACTTACCTTAATGCGCAGGATAGAAAATTAATTTGTAGTTTAGCAAAAAAAGCAAAAAAAATATTGTATACACTGAGAAAATTATAATACTTCAAAGTTAAAGATTGAGTACTTTTAAAATAAAGAACTGTGTTTTCTTAAAAATGAATGTAAAATCCATTAAATTCATTGATTTATTCTTAAATTTAAAGTGCAATGAAACTTTAAAATAAAGGTTTAAAAATCTTTATTTTTAATGACTTAATAACAGTATACAAACTAAAATTGTCCATTTCTCTTTATTTGATATTTTTTTGAATATCATGGGGAGCGAGTAGACAAGAGAGAAGAGACGCAGCAACTTCAACTACGATGTCAAGCAACATTTGCTACGGTTAGTACAAATTTAGGTGACCGATTGGGAACATGAAATTGATAATGGAACGAAATATCGCCCCCTCCGGTTTTGGAAAAATAGTGGAGACACAAATAATTAATTAAATTAAAGCTTTTCAGATCTTGTAGTTGCAACTCTTGTAGTTGCAACTGGAGAGGGAGGGGTGGTAGGGTAGTAAAGGGAACTAATGCGAATATTTGTTTACTTTAAATTTAAAGTTTGAATTTCTTAAGTTTAAATTTATTTTCTTTGAAATTGAATAATTTTCAAAGCTTAAAACCAAAGATTTTAAATCCTTAAAAATAAAACCTAAATTCCTTTGCGCAAAAAATATAGGGAAAATATCTTAGTTTTAATTGGTAAATTTTTAAATTTAAAGGATTATTTTTCTGGGTGTAGGTTTCGTAAAACCACTTTTTTAATTTTTTTAATATTTATATTAAGTAGAAACACTTTTTCTAATTTTTTTTATTAACTTGACGCGACTGAACCATCCTCTTCAAAAACGTTATACAATTTAACATAACCACGATGAAACACGAACACTTTCCTTTTACGCGTTTTGCCTCGTCAAATTACGCTATTTACAGAATTTTACATGAAATAGTGTGTTGCTTAAATATTATTTCTCGCAAATTTAAACAGGAAAGGAAAAATGATTGAAATAATATGTAAATTTTCTAGAAACTTCTTGTAATTTTAAATTCCAGTTTAATAATACAGTAATACAATATTTTACATAAAAATGTGTGTAAAACTGCTATTGGTTTACGTTACGGCTGTAAAACTTGAAATTTACAATACAAAGATGGTAAAATTTATATTGAAAATTCCTTTTTTTTCTTCTTTACTGTGTACTGTGTACGCAGAAGTAACAATTATACTACATAAAAATACAGCGGAAAAAAACTAACTACAAAGAACGCACAAGAAAGAAACGCACATGGGAAAAAAGTAAAACGTCACAAGAAAGAAAAAACGCGTAAAACTGTACAAGAATAAAACACAGAAACAAACATTGGACTATACCTATAAAAACGCACACGGAAAAAAGTACGAGAAAAGGCAGTACTAGAACTAACCGCAGAAGGCAAATGTACTACAACAAAAAACAGGGGGAAAAACAAGCTATAAAAAACGCACATGGAAAAATGCACAAGAAAACAAACCATGAGAAATCTGTTAACAAAGCGCAGAAGAAAAAACATGCTTCAAAAACGCAATAAAAATTACACACTAAAAATAAACGCATTAGAAAATCACTTTTAAGGAAAATACGCACGTCGAAAATTGCGTACACGGAAAAATGCTCGGGTCGATTAAACGCACAAGGGAAGATATAGCCGGGCTAAAACTAAACGCAGAATTTACAAACATATTACCAAAAAATACAGCGGATAAAAACTAAGAAGAAAAAAAACATAAGAAAAAAAGCACATGGAAATATGTGTACGTGGCAAAATGCACATAGAAAAAATTCATAAAGAAACTAAAACGCCACGAGAAAAAATAACGCAGAAAACAGTACAAGAGTAAAACACAGAAAAAACTGCACTAAACAAAAACGCACAAAGGATGCATAAGAAAATAACGATCAAGAAAAACTCACACGTCAAAAACGAAAAGAAAAAACGCCCAATAGAAGAAACTCACATTAAAACTGCACAAGAAAAAAACGTGTAGCGATTTATAATGATAGAGGACACTGTAAAGGGAGAATGTCTCATCTGATAGGAGCATATGATGTTCTCTCCCGGTGCCAGTACCTACAGGCATATATCAGTATGGACTCCGATATAAGTCTTGTGATCTGCGGCGATTTCAACATCGATGTTATCGCTAAGCCAAAATTCGTGAGCTTGATCAATGTCACCTTTGACCTGGACTGCGTCAGGCACTTCACCGCTGAGACCCTGCGCTTCATGTCGTACTTCTCATACCATCGCCCAGTACTCAATCGTTTGCAAACAACCAGTGTACTCTTATTACATGATGCTAATAATAAATACATTTATTTTAACAAACCCACACATCGTATCATTTCTCGCAACGCTTGTAAATCACAGAAAACACCTACGGCCATGTAGGAGACACAGCCTACCCCGATTTTTTTTTTCTGATCGAGAATTTTTTTCGTTTTTTTTTTAAATTTTCTAACTTACATTAATTAGTCTTTTCATTCAAAAAAAATCTGTTTTCTATTGACACTAGGTAACCTGCCACCTATCAGAATTTTGGTGAACGTTTATTGTAAGACACATTTTTTTGTCGCTGTCAAATGTTATTTAAAATTAAAGAATAAACAAATATTTAAATATTTTTATTAAAGAATATTTTCTTCAAACTTGATGACAATTGTTCTGAGGAACTAGCTGTCACATTTTGTCTTATGAATCACTTTCCAAAATATAATCAAAGATGGCACTGAAATCACTTTACATAGTGTGTTGTCGTATAATATACGTTCGAAAATATAATCAGAGATGGCACTGAAATCACTTTAACTAGTGTCAATACCTTTTATTTTCACTCAAATTCTTCGTCTTCTACGTTTAACATTCCTCAAATTTATAAAACGATACTGGGAGTTAGGTTGTTCATCGGACTGTCCGCGCATTGTCAACAATGAAGAGTTGCTCGCCAATATCATTAAATGTCAGATTCACCTAAATACGCAAATCAAGCTGCGTCCTGCCAGGAATCTTCTACTAAACCGTAAAACAGGTCGAATAATAGCCAAATAAACCCTAACAACAATTGAATCGGTTTATGCGAAAAGGTCACATCATCACAAAATAAAATTTTTCAGGAGGTACAAAAAACGAATTATTTTTAAAAATATTTTATTTTAATAGAAAAAATATTTTTTATTGATCTCTAATACTGTTGTTATACACAAGTTAAACTAATTATAAAGTTAAGAATAAAAACAAAATTTTAAAAAACTATAACATGTGCACTTTTCGCACATAACCGACTTGTTCTTTAAATAAATTTATACTTCGTTACAAAATGACTGGTAACCAAGACCATTTATTCTTCAAATTTAAAGGTAAAACAAAATAGGTAACGTAACTTTTTAAATTCAAAAAGGAATGGTCTGCTAAAATTCTTCTTCAGCCTCGTCGGGGGGCCAAAGATGTAGACCATTTTAACATTCTGTAGAAAAATATTTTTCTTTTTCTGAAAGATACCACTCTAACGATTCTAAATTTTCTATCCTTTTAATATTTATTGGAATTGTGCGGTTATAGGCTTCATAATTTGCTTTATTGTTAAAAAAAATTCTTCCATCAATGTGGAAATTTCATCAATAATAGAGCTTCAGATCTGTGTATGAACTCATTATACTGCGACACCCGAAAAACTACCTTTTTGATTCTCGAACGGTTTTCACCGGTATTTCAAGGTATTTCAACGACATCAAATTTTTCTGATTAGTCCTTCTTAATTTAGCGTCCGAAAGTTACACAATCACAATCATTAAAAGAATGACCTGTAAACGACAAAATATGATGGATTTGTTTGAGAATTTGGTTAGAAACGAGACCGAGCTAGTAAGAATCGTGCTATTGTGTAATTTTTGTCCAGGGCCAGACAACCATCTGAAAAGGTAAACCATTTTTCAACCGTATTTGGAACAATTTTTCGAAATAATTTTTTACAAACTTCATTTCAGCCTTTCTGAGCTTCACCTTCGTGGTAAGAATAAAACTTAACTTTGCTTTTAGTAAGATTATGAACACAAGATTCCAAAAACTCATAATTCTCGCAATGTAAAAAAATTCTTGAACCGAAATCTTTGGCAATGGTAAATTTTGCATGTAACCAATGACAATTTCCTTTATTTTTCATCTTTCAGCTCTCTCAATTCTTTGAGTTTATCGAAACATTTTTAGCTCTTCGTCTATATACGACATATTCTGCTACTGCCGCACGCTTAAGCAACGTCGTTTAAATCTTGTAATGAAAAAAGTGATATGTACATCGATTTGCAATCTTCCAAATGATAAGTCGAAATTTTCATGGAAATACCGTAAAAAGTATTGATACTTCACCTTCACGGTATTTTTAAATTGTCATTTTTATAAGCAAATATTGAATACATAACCTTTACGTTAAGTTTAGCTGGTAGATACTATTTTTTAACCCTTAGCGGCCACTAGGGGTGAATGGAATCTGCTCGAAACTCGATATTTTAAAACGCGGTATTTCAAAACGCGATATGGAACAAAACGCGATTAAAATTTTAAAATAATAATAATTATTTTTCTTCATCTTGTGTTCTAAAATACAATCATACCATTGCGCCATGTTTCAATATAAAAAATGTGATCCCAGCTCAACCTTTAGGCCAAAAAAATTCTTCAGGCCATAAACTAATAGGTTTTATATTAGGAACTATTTATAATACTATCTATTTATAACTAGTAAAATATCACTAAAATCCGTCAACAAATATGCTTGTTACATTTGATGCTGGATACTGAGAAGAACGTCTTAATTGGCCAGTATGTTGCTGCTCCGTGTTCCACAACATTTCTTAAATTTCAGCCATGATTTAAATAAGAAATCTGACCCCAGATATGGCCAGAAGAATTCTTCAGAGCCGGAATTCATTATTTTTCTAGTAGGAACTACTTAAAAAATTGTAAAGTAAATTTTTATTAAAATCTATCCACAAAAATGCTACATAGGTCCACTTTGAGCTAGAGACGTAGCATAATGCTTGGATTGTTCATAATATCATTAGTAGTGTTCCGCAATATTTCTTGAATTTGGCTCTTATTTTATTTAAAAAATCCGACCCCAAATGAAATGACATAAGGAATTCTTCGGAATCGGTGAGAAAGTCTTAATCATATGAAAAGAATTTGACGTCATTTTTTCCATCTCAAGGAACATGAATCGGAAATGTGTATTTCTCACTGAAAATACTTTTCATAATACTTTTCACTTAATGAGAATTGATTCTTCGATTTTTTGGTAAAACCATATGTTTTGCTAGCAGTTTTCTCTCAAGCTTTCCGTATTTCTAGAAAATATTTGGTATTCGTAAAGGTTATATTATGTCCAAATTGATTTCATTCTTTCCCATTTCCCACCATTTCGATATTTGAACTTTATCAAAACTTTAAAAACGTCTTGTCCATTTTTTTGTAAGAATAACTGCTAAGAAGGCCGATTAACTGACATTTTTTTTGGTGTGTCGGGTAAATTCCTAAACGTGCCAAGTTTGGCACGCATGCCACGTATTTGCGATCAGTAGCTTAGAACATTACGTAACTTTTTTTACGTTTTTTCTCTACAGTTTTGCAAATACGTGTCCATCAAATTTTTGCTATTAAAGCTATTGATAATATGCAATAAATTTGCTTTAATCTCTTCTGGATATTTGCTAAAACTGTCCACAAACAACTTAAATCTAAACAATTGTAGCTATATAAAGGTGCGTTCTTTATTCGCTTCCGATAGCTGCTATGCGGAGCAGTCAATTTTCTACACCCAAATTTAAATTTGACGTACTATTTATTGGAAAATTAAATTTATTTAACGTCAAACTATAATTTTTAATTCAATTGTTTAGCGAAAACTTGATATAAAAAATATTTGGCTCTACCTATTTATCCGGAGCGCTATCGTAAGCCACTTTTTATATGACGGCTTTCGATAGCAGCTATCGGGAGCGAATAAAAAAACGTAGCTTTGTTGTATGTTAAATGTTTAATGACAAACAAAAACTAGACTTAGCCGCATAGAATTCCAGTTTTTCTTTCCGAGACAGTTTTTCCTACTTGGTTAATTTGCGCCAATCCTTTAATTTAATTTATAATGGTCGATGTGACCTTTTCACAAATAATGCCGATAACCTAGAAATGTCAGTTTATTCTTTTTTTAGAGTATAGTAGAAAGAAAAGCGGTATTTCTGAAAAGACAGTATATATGACCTTTTCGCACAGAACAATTCAATTTAAAGGTGCAAAGTGATACGGGAGCGGTTCGTGGCCGAAAAATCCATAAAAAATCTTTTGACCGATGAGAATCTATTCACAAATGAACAATGCTACAATCGTTAAAATGACCGTATTTGATCAAAAACGCTTGCCGGTGAAGCTCGCGAATAGTTGCCAAACGCCAAAAACTTAAATCGGTTTATTTATACTGAAAGCTCCTCCACTTAATTTTTGGGACTTTATAGCTAACATTTATAGAATTTGTCTTTAATAAAGAGTAGGTGTATCGACCTGTCTAAACGGCAATGATCTTTTACCTTAAGTTCAAAATGTATCTAGTTTACAAAATAACAAATTTAAAAAAAATCATGAATTTTGAATGAAATAATCAAGATTTTTATCTTTATATATACTATCCCGACAAACAATTTGAGAAATTGGTATTGGAAAATAACCGATGTGGGACTAGAGGACCGTACGGTATTTTTTCAGACTTTGCTTTCCTCAAGTAAAACCAAAATACAGTGTTTTGGAAGACCTTGGGCGGTCCTTAAAATTTGAACACGAAGGTTGAACCGATGCTTTATAGTCCACTGGCCTGTAAAATGTAAGTAAATTTATCTAACACAAAACCGACTTAATGTACGTGCAATTGGAATTTTGGTATTGACATATAACCGACTTAATACTTAAAAAGCGCAGTGTTTTCACAGATTTTTTTTCGTTTTAAACCGTATAAAAAAACTGTCTTAGGAATAATATAGGAATTATTAATAAACCGACGTAAGGGTGGCAGTTCACGGTTTTTCTGCGAGACTCTTTTGGCATGAAGACACGCAAAATTACTATAATTAGTAATACCATTAGCATTGACGAATAATCGACATAAAACTGAAAATCCCCCGGTTTATGTCAAGCCCTTCATCATGAAGTTTGTTCATTTTTAATTTTGTCCAAAATGCCCCTAATGAAAATAATTAATAAAATAATACCTGTTTTTGATAATGTTAATTCATATTTATTTTAATTAATTTATACATATACATATTGTACTAAAGTACGAGTACTGAAAAATTACTTACATACATTGAAAAAAAAAATGTAATTGAATTATTTTGAAATTTAATTTAATACATAATTACATAATTATATAATTTATGTATGTACAGGTGTACAGATGTAAAGTTGAATAGATGTATGTATAGATGTAGATTGTAGATGTATGTATAGAAGTAGGTTTCTCTGGTATGCATTAGCGGTTTTTGAGTAATTGTGCACACTACGTACTAGTTCTAACTTATTTATGAGCTCGGCGAAATACTTGTTTATATCTAAGATAAAAAAATATAAAAATACAATATTATAGAATAAATTTAATATTTAATAATTCCTATTTTATTCCTAAGAAAGTTTTTTTATACGGTTTGAAGCAAAAATAATCTGTGAAAACCCTGCGGGTTTTAAGTATTACGTCGGTTATTTGTCAATACGAAAATTCTAATTGCACGTACATTAAGACAGTTTTCTGTTCGATAAATTTGCTTACATGTAACAGGCTACTGGACTATAAAATACCGGTTCGCCTCCTTTTTGAAATTTTAAGGACCGCCCAAACACGGTGTTTTGGTTTTACTTGAGGAAAGTAAAGTCTGAAAAAATACTGTACAGTCTCTAGTCCCACATCGGTTATTTTCCAATACCAAATTCCCAAAAGAAAATGGCAAGAACCATGCGGTTTCGACTTGGTACATACATACTTGTAAAGCAGTTAAATTATAAATATATATTCAATATATTATGAGTAAATTATTTATCGTATCAAATATAAAAACGCACATGAAAGCCCCACTACAATACAGCCATTTTCATCTCGGCTTTTATGTTTGTTAAATAATAATTAACAAATTTAATACTTATAACATTAAAATTGAAATAAATATATATTACACAATATAACAATTATTAATATAAAAATAAAAAAATATTTACTGTAAATGATTTCACTTTATTTTTACAAATTCAAACTTATTTTATTAACACAGTACCACATATATTTTTATCACAGAACACAGAATTGTTTTTCATCACGTCGTCGTCGAACGACCAAACCAAATTCAGTTGAAAAGTCATGTATTACCTGAATTGTTAGTCTTTTCGTGTTCGTTATTTTCCTTTTATTCATTTTACAATCGGATACCCTTCGGGTAGGTACTTATTTTGCTTCAATTTTTAAACCGACTTTTTACGGTCCCAAACCCATGAAGCTTGTCGCGCTTAAAAACAATGTTTGTCGGGATTTATAGCCCACTTGGCTGTAAAATGTAAATAATTTTACCGACTTAAAAACTGTCTGCGGTACCTACTAAATAAACATTTTAGTATTGCTTTATAACCGACTTAAGACAATAATATCCTAGGTTTTTGACAGACTAGGTGGCGTTTTCTTTTCGTGTTTGAATCGGTTGCTGTCGATAAGTAAATTTTATTAAAATAATTTAGTTGTGTTCGCTTAGTATTTGCTTTCTCCGTCTTTTTTTAAATCGGATAGCCTTCGGATAGATATTTTCTGTTTTGCTTTAATTTTTCAACCGACTTTTTACGGTTTGGAAACCGTGAATCTTGTTGCGGTTAACAATTGTTTGTCGGGTATAGTATTATGATATGCAAAATTTGCCAAAAAGCTCATCTTCAACATAAAATTTGTAATTTTTTTAATACGTAATGTATTTATGTAAATATATAGTTTTGTCATCAACATACATATAGCGTATTGATTGTGCATCTATCACTATACAGAATATGCATGACTCTATACAACATAAAGTGGCATATTGATTTTCTGTTACACAAAATATACACACATACATCATCTGTTGACAAAAAGCTCGTTTATTGTTTCAATTCCGAATAAAACTGAGAGGCAACCGTAAAACATGTAGATTGGAATATAATAAAAATAATCAACGTATATACTCGTATGCAAATTTGATTGAACATACATAAATTTGAAATATATGCAAGACATATTGGTTTTATTCGTTTTAAACATTTTCAAGACAAAATCAATAAAATTAAAATTAGAATTGCTTGTTACATGCAAAAAAAAAACAAAATGTGAAATTCAATTAAATTTTCATGATGCGGTAAAGATGATTCCATTATTGTAAGAGCATACTCGTACTGTATGTACATACATATATATGAAATTATGTTACAATGGCAAAAAAAACATAACCTGGTTTATAAAAACTAAAAAAAAAATACCTTTTTAGGTTACAAAACAGAAAATTTACAATTTCCTTATTTCTTTTGTGACAGGAGCAAACAAAATTCCAGGCGAGAATATTTTGCATATTATTAAAGCTTTTATTTTAGTTTAAGACATAATATTATATACTCATACTCTGTACAATAAACAAGCTTTTTTATCTCTTCAGGAGAGTACAGAAATTTTACTTTTTTTGATGTTTCGTTTTTTTTTCCGTATATGATTTTCATTTTTTGTTTCTTCTACTTTACAACTTTTCATGTTGTTTTACAAGTAATGTGAATTTTTACCTTTATTTGTATAGTGAGAAAGAAAAGTTTTGTGATAAATTAAAAAAATGTAAAAAAAAACTTTCAAGCAACAATCCAACGAAATACTAATAAACTAATATGAATATTTCACAGTAATAATCGTAAATACGTGAGGACAGGAACTGGTGGCTTAGGGTTGTACGAATAATTATGTTTAGCAAAGTAAAACTTAGTAAGTTAGGGCGTGAGAATTAAAATTGTTTTCGTGGTGTTGTTGTGACGTACGCGGAAATTATTTATGATGGGGTGCAAAGTTGTTGAAAGTTTGTTATTCAAATGTGTGACAAAAAATTGGAAATCTTACACTAACACTTAAAGTTTAAATTTTTGTATAATGCTATTAAAATTGGAAGCCTTCGTTAATCGGGTGTCGGTCGAGAAGAGGAAATTGCTGCTCAAAATTCTAAATAGGCGAGATAGAATATCTAGAGCAAAGGTGTCCATAAGGTTGATCGCGATCGACTGATCCATTTTTGGTCGATCACCAATTAAATTCTATTGTATCGAGAACAAAATCGAGAATAAAATTAAAATCAGTCACTTGAGTGCACCTTTATAATAATACTTCGGAAACCAAAAAGTAGATCTCTCAAAAAAATTTGTGGACACGCCTGAAATAGAGAGTCAAAATGAAAAACAATTAGAATTTATTTAGTGTAAAATCCACGTATGAATCTCTTGTGAAGTTGATACTGTTAAAGTTAGCCGAAAGTGAAAAGTCAATAATGCAGATTGTATATTACTCCATCCGAAAGTAAAAATCGGTAATAAAGATTGCGTTACCCTAGCCAAAAATAAAAAAAAATCCGTTATGCAGATTGTGCTATCCCAGCCGAAAATAAAAAATGAGATCGGTAGGTCTCGCCTAAAAACTACTAAGGAATGTAAGGATGCATGATTATGATTGAATACCATTGTTAATATTCATATATGGCAAAACCTGACTGCAGTTGTTCGTGGAAAATTGTGGAAAAACCAAAAAAATATTTTAATTGGAATAAAAACCGCCATTATAGTGTTATGTGTTGAAATGCATTTTGTTGATGTGACTTGTCAATAGCTATCACAGGAAAAAAATTCGTTTCAAGTTTCCCGTGGGAAATCTCGGAAAATTCGATTTTCCAAAAATCATTCGAAAATTTGTATAAAATCAGTCTCTAGAGTGTTATGTCTGGAGATGTATTTTATTGATGTGATTTGTCAACAGGTATCGCAGGAAAAAAATTCATTTCAACTTTCCCGTGGATAACACTCTAGAGGCTGACATTTATTTTTTATTTTCGGCTGGAACGTTTTTCAAATTTTCAGAGAATTTCCACGGGAAACTTGAACTGAATTTTTTTCCTGCGAGAGCTATTTCCAAGTCACATCAATTTAATACATCTCCAGATATAACACTCTAGAGGATGATTTTATACAAATTTTCCAATAATTTTTGGAAAATCGAATTTTCCGAGATTTCTCACGGGAAACGTGAACTGAATTTTTTTCCTGCGATGGCTATTGACAAATCCAATAAAAACGATTCAACTTCAGATGTACACTCTAGAGATTGCTTTTATTCCAATTTTGTGAATTCTTCTGATTTTCCAATGTTTTCTGCGATTAGGTTAAACAAAATTTTCCACGTAAGACTATTTTCAAAATTGTTTATTACAAGCCATGTATCCTATTTACTTTCGGCTGATAACCACAAAAATTTTTATTTTCGGCTGGAATCTTAATAAGGAAATCTGCATTATCGACATTTTACTTTCGGCTGGAAACTTTCGGCTAACTTTTAAAGGGTGTGAAATTGTTTATTCCTAAATATTTATAGTGGGTGGCTCATTATTTAGGCAACCATTTTTTTCAAATGTGGTAATTCGACCATCTGAAGCTATATATTCGGTTTGATGTCCTGTTTGCGTTTATTTAAAAATCTTGAATTTCTTTCTATTGTTACACTTTCTAGTTGAGATTTACAGGATTACATTTTTTTGGATTCTTCCAATTAAAACGCAACTATTACCAATCTAGTGCTGTGTGCCTCTTGTCGATTTTTTCGCCTAAATTTCTAACTAAACTAAATAATGATACATTATGCTATTAACCACCAGACGCTAACGAACAGTCTCCTCACGAGGATGCTTTTCGTTTTTTTTTGTCATTTTTTATTGAGAGTGCTCGGATTATACAGTTTATTATTGGAAAAATTTAATTTCTGCCACCATTTTGTAACGTTTTGTTAATAGTGATTTGATTAATGTTGTTGAATTGTCAGTGCGTGATCTTAGCGGGCAAGGGCATAAACGGGAGATCTAACTATGCTTAGCTCAAGTCTTCTGGATGAGTATTCTGAATGCATGGTTTAATCCGAACCATAATACTACCCTGAGCCCTTATTATTTTTGCAGCAAATCTTAATATATGTCGATATGGTCTCTTTGACCCGCTTCAACATTCTTATTAACAATTCTTCTACCGAAAAGATTTTCCTGTGTGAATAACATAACCTTATTGAGGTTAGTTTTGGTTCGAGTGATAATTTTGCTTTATACTGTTAAATAAAATATTTTAAGGTAAATACTGCTAAAAGGCACCACAAAAAACAAACAATCGGGGAGATGTCCACGTTAATTTTGTTGGTGATATTTTTATGGTGAAAAGGTATCGAGTTTGGTGATTCAAAACTTATGATATCGCCTAAGAATTGCTTACCCGTAAATAACTATCAGCAGCAAAATATCATAACAGGTTTCTTCTTCCCTTCTTTAGATTAAAGTAGCCCATTGCCAATTTAAATTCATCTTTTTTAAGTCATAATTAAACTTTGTCCAATAGATTTTAGCTATTTTCCTAAAAACAGATAAGTTTTCATTTAATGCTGATTGAACAAAGTTTAATTTACGATCGTAAATAGCTTAATTTAAATTGGAAAATTCCTCCAAAAGCTATAAATCTAATAGAACATAGCCTTCCTCAATTACATCGAAGGAAATGCAAAGAATTGATTTAGAAACCTGTATTTAGAAGTCATGATCAAATATAGAATTGCATCAGCCACAGCTAAAGATTGATCAAATTTCATCTTAGACACCATGATACTCCCGCTGGTGTTATAGGAGCAACGTTCTGAAAAGGGAAATCTCAAATCAAATTAATTAGCACCCAGCAAATTTATATCGGAAGAGGTTTTTTCCTTATTATACCGATAATGTCGTCGCCGGTACTTTGACAATAACGATAATATCGGTGTACGCTTTTCAAATGGAACGCTTTTACCGATATCGGGGGCGATAAAAAATTACAAAACTTTCATCTGCTAGTCAGTCGTTATTGCTACCTGTTGTACTATCATGTCGTTTGTAGATAAATTTAATATTTTGCACTTATTTTGAAACGGTTCTGGCTACATCCCATAATTATAAAAAAAAATATCTGTCGGAACGTCAATTAATTATCGGACCGACACAACAGGGGAATGTTATTCCCAATTTATCGTACGTCGACACCGATAAATCAGTGTTGTATCGGCGCTTAAGGGTAAAACATCTCGCCTGAATTTTTTACTAACGGTCTTAGCTACGTTTTGCTCTTTTTATTATCCATTTCTACTTGCCTCTTTCTTGGGTTAAAACGCAATTTTGTTGCTGCCACCGCGATGCCTACTGCTTAAGCAAAATAATCTGTTTCAGTTTTTGATCGAACCTCTGTTGTTGAAAATCTTAAGATTTTCTTATACCGACAATAAATTTATTAATTATTTTGTATATAGCCAGCACGCAAGCCAAAACGAAAAGTATTTACATGAAATTTCAAACAGTAAGCCTGGTTATTTCCGTCAAAGAATAATAACTTACGCTTGATGTTCCAAAAGTGGATGCTATGATTTAGTCGAAGAAATCGACACACAGTATAAGTTACCCTTTCCCAATTGAAAATAAACCTTAAACAATTATAAATTAATCTTTTTCCACCCGAAATACCATTTTTCCAATTGAAATTAACCTGTTTTTTATAGTGATTTTCCAATCTGAGGAGCATCATAGTGTTACGTTTTTGCCTTGTCAATTAAGGTCCGTATCACTGGATTGTAAATAAAACACAACACTTCAATTTATTACAAACGAATTTATTTATTTAACACCAAAAATTAACACAACACAATTTATATTAACAAACATGCATAAAATCGCTTATTACAATTTTTGCACAATTCTACTTTTCACTTATAACTTCACTTAAATCTCATTAAAACACTTTAATTTCCTTTTTAATCTTCACTTTATCGCTTACCAAATACTAATGTTCTAATTCGAACTTGTTATCTCCTTATATACTTTATTTATTTATTTATTTATTTATTTATTTATTTATTTATTTATTGTACTTTAACAATAATTTAGTATTAAAAGGAAAAGCACAGATGGAAACAGAGTAAACGGAACAAAAGAACAAAAATAAAATGATGAAGGTGCTTCCATTAGGCAGAAAAACCTTTTAAATTTTTTCAAACAATTTCCATCTCATGCATACACATTCTATTTTGAGCAATAGCTCATTTACAATAAAATGTACAGCAAGAGGTGAAATAATATTAAAATTTAACAATAATAATAATAATATTAAAAATAAATTTAAAAAAACTACGTATTGCCCATCAATCACGCCACTCCAAAAATTTTGACTTAAATAATTTGGCCGATCCTAAACTCTTAATTTCCAATGGAATTGAATTCCAAAGAGAAACTCCCCTAACGTAAAAGGATTTGTTTAGCGACCTACAACTATTTTTGGCCGGAATCAGGCGGAAGTTTGAGGAATGAGACCTGCTAAAAAGTAACTTCCTATAAAGATACCAAGGCTTCTTAGCTTTGAGAAGTTTAAAAATAAAAAGACAAACGCGAAATTCGTAAAAGGTAGATAAACTACATCCTAAAACAAGGCTAGAGTAGGCAGAAATATGATCGAATTTCCTAATACCAAAAATAAACCTAGTACATGCATTGAAACATCTTTGGAGAACGTTCATATTTTCCTGAAGCATACCGAATAAAACTATGTCACCATAAATAAAATGAGGAAGTAGATAAGACAAAAACATTTTTTTCCTAAACTGACTATCAGAAAATCCTACTACTTTATACAAACAACTAAGCATACCAAAGACCCTCTTACTAATACTAACTAAATGGTCACCCCAAGAAAGAGTTTTATTAATAACTAAGCCTAAATCTCTAACAGTATTTGAATACCTAATTAGCGAACCCTGCAGAAAAATACCAGGAAAGGACGAGGTGTCTAACGATTTTTTATAAATTATGATCGACTGAGATTTATTCGCATTTAAAACGAGCCTATTAGAGACCGACCAACTAGCGATATTACTTAAGTCTTCATTTATCAGAGAAATATTCCTATCAATAGAACCCTGATCTAAATGACTATTTTTATAAATTTGGACGTCATCAGCGAAAATGTGAAATGAACAATGGTGAATAGAGGATTCTATGTCATTAATGTACATAGAAAACAATAGAGGACCCAGCACTGAACCCTGAGGAACGCCGGAAATTACAGGAAGGAAATCAGACAAAGAATTGTCGAAAAAAACTGCCTGAGAACGATTAGAAAGATAGTTAAAAATTAGTCTGGCAGCGGAAACCGAAAATCTAAACTGAGATAAGAGTTTGTTAAAAAGAATTCTGTGATTAATAGAATCAAAGGCCTTAGAAAAATCTAACAAAGTTAAAGAAGTCAATTCCCTATTATTCATATTACGCCTAATATCATCACATACATTTAATAACGCAGTAGAAGTGCTATGAAATTTTCTAAACCCAGATTGGAAGAAACTAATTAAACTATTGCTATTTAGATGCGATTGAATTTGAGTTTTAACAACTATCTCGAAAGCTTTAGAGAGAGAACTTAAAATGCTAATTGGCCTCAAATGGGATAGCTCTGAAGGATTACTAATCTTTGGGATGGGTATGATTTTACTTAGCTTCCACTGATCTGGATAGGAAGAGGATGTGAGAATAAAATTAAAAATACTCAATACTATACTCAAACCAAAACTTCTCGAGATTCCATGATTGTTCCGGTAAGAACACTTTAGAAACATTTAGAATAGTTTTATCATAGAAAAATCTATTTTAGTACAGTAGAACTGTAAAACTGTAACTCTAATTATTATGTATTTATAAGCAAACTTTAACGTTTTGACTGTGATTTTTGAATACATTCTCTAATACATGTAACTACCAAATATGCAACCGATCATTTTAATTGTGTTTAACACGATTAACTTATTCTATTCTATCCTAGGTGTTACCGTAGGTTTATAGTTTTGCAAAAATTACAATTTTCATCAGCAAATTATCTCTAAGGACAACACAGCATATAAACAGAGAAATCTGAATAAAATGATTAGCATATGGTTTAATGAAGGCAGAATTTCGGAATCTGATGCCAAAACATTGAAAAGCCACCATGGTGTGTTGGCTAAACTTTATGGTTTGCCGAAAATTCATAAGGTAAACACTTCAAACCGGCCCATTGTCAGTTCAATTGGCACTGCTTTGTACCAATTGGCCAAGTTTTTATCCCGAATTTTAAATCATACTGTTGGTAACTCTCCTACAACGGTAAAAAATTTGGTCGATTTTAAAGAAAAACTTCGTAATTTTGTGTCACCACCAGATCATACGGTTCTTTCATTAGATGTTGTGTCCCTCTTTACCAACATAGATAGTGTTTTGGCATTACAGTTATTAAGTGAAAGATGGGGTGAGATTAAAAAGAACGCAAAAACTAAATTGAAAAAATCTCAGTATATTGAGGGAACAAAACTAGTACTTGACACTTGCGAATTCTCTTTTAACAAAAATATTTTTAAACAATTGTTTGGCTCTCCTATGGGTTCACCGATCAATCCGGCTATTGCAAATTTGGTCATGGAATTTATAGAAAGTAGCGTTTTGAGGTCACATAATTTAAAACCAGTTTTCTTTTACCGTTATGTAGATGACAGAGTCACGGCCATCCCTACAGACAGAAAAAGTGATTTTTTTTAAGCATTCAATAGTTTCAACAGCAACATAAAATTTACAATAGAATTGGAGAACAATAATAACCTGGTTATTTTACATAACGTTTATGGTTCGCTTTCTACAGATTGGTTCCACAAAACGACGTGCTGAATTTTAACTCACATTTACCTTTATCCTATAAAAGAAACATTGTCACCTTATTATCTAATAAAATCCTTAAACTATCTGATAAAATTTTCCATAATTCTAATTTCCAACTCCTCAAAAGGACACTCCTTAACAATGGATACCCACGTTCCTCTTTTACACCGTTAATAAAAGCTGCAATTTACAAAAATTCAATAACAGATCCGAATAGCCAAAATAAGATTACTACTCCAACAACATTTGAAACCCAAAATAAATACATTTCAACTCCTTATATTAGTTCACTTTATGAAAAAGTAGGTTTTTGTTTAAAAAAGTTCAATTATAAAAGTGTTGGTAGAGCGCACAACAACCTAGGCATGTCTGTTTTTCCACCTCTCAAAGAGCCCACAAGTTTGGGTAATAAAAGGAAAGTATATAAAATCGTTTGCGAGTGCAACCAAGTATATATTGGACAAACACGTAGCAGTTATTAAATACCAGATTTTATCAACATAATAAGGACGCGGTTTTCTATAAATTGCTGCTCGAGATCGCGATAAACTTTTTTCGATTTCTTCAGTTCAATTAAAATTATTTGGATGTTTAATCATTAAATGTGATAAATATAATGTTAAACTGCATAAAGTAATTCATTAAATTAAATGATAATTTTTAATAAAATGTATATTTACGAGTTCGCAACAATTCTATGATTTTATGTAGGACATAACAGAGTTCCTGAAATTTGAAAATAAATTATGAACTGACGAAAGAGGGAAATTTTTTTAGTACACATCTACCAGATCACTTCTATTTATTTTCCAAATGTCAAAAAATCTTGACAAAACATCATTATTTAAAGATAGTTAAAGGGAAGTTGATTCATGAAAGCCATAATAATAAAAATAAAATCATAACTCTAAAATTATTCATCGGATCCTGATAAAATTCTATCTCGTCGTTGACCACAGGCTGGATGTACATCGTCGTTACTAGAAACTTCCTCAATATAAATGATTTCGATTTCATTATCTTGCGCGAAAAAATCATTGGTTGCCCTCTGGTTGTCTTATATTTCAGATGTTTGAGAAAATCTGCTATCGGTGATTGGTGGCATTCCTTTTGCAAGGTTTTCAAAACTTCTTGACATGGAGCAAGATATGTAAGCATCTAGTTGTCTTTTAAATTGCACACTTCTGCATTAATGGGTCATTTATTACCAATATTACACGACTCCAACTTCTCTCAAATTCCAATCTTTTTATAAGGTTTTAAAAGTAATTTTTTTATTGGCTCTTCTTCTGAGTCATTTTCGTTACCATTGTGAGTTACCGTTGTTACCAGATTGAATATGCCATTTCTAAAATTTGACCTTGTAGTTCATTTTAAGGGTTTCCGGCACGCATTGAGTGTGAACGACTTCAACTCTTTCATTGATAAAGCAAATATTCATAACAATGTAATGTTTACATACAAACAAAAAATGATTTTCAAATTATTGAGGTATAAAATTCTGTACTAAAAATATAGAAATAATTTCCCAGTTATCGCGATCTCGAACAGCAATGTAATAGAAAAACGCAGCTATTAGTGAAAAACAAAATAATAAGGAGAATGGAAAATATTGATGTTTTTCCGATGAATGACCTTTGTTTTCGGGTTTTAACATTAACAAAAATTTGTTTGTTTTACTTTTTAAATTTATTTAACATTATGTAAGTTTAAGTTTTAAATTGTTATGTTGTTTCAATTCTTGTGATCCTTCTTTCCAATTTGATTTTTTTTTTTAGAATGTTCTGATGATGAATATAATTGATATTCGAAACGTTAACATAAATTAAATAAAATTTTTTAATTAATAGGCTATATACATACCCAAAAAAACTGATTTACAATTTTTTTCAACATAAATACAAGCCTAATAACTTTCGATCATTCAAACTTATTTTGTTGAACTAGTTTTAGATTATGTATTGAAATAAAATCATGGAATGCAATCATCGAAAATAACCATTTTATTGAATGTTATCCAAATTCAAAATGTTACTCAAAATAATGAAGGAGAACGCATGCAGAATATATTGCACAAGTTGCTCGTTTTATGAATATGTTGTTCAGTTTTTATTTTGATATCCTACACAGAAAATTCTATTTTTACTAAGAAATTTTTAATAATTAAAAATATGTAGCTGAGTTTTTTTAAATTATCGAAAACCTACACAACGGAAATAACAGTAGCTCAATTTTATAAACTACAAATCCACACACAAACAATTTATTTTTTAGGCTCAGCTGGACAGATAAAACCCACTTAACATCATTTAAGAATAACACAACCGGTTTTTATAACCGTTAGGACTTGCGTGCGTGTTGCTCAATTTTAAGATTTTTGACCTCCGTATTAACAAAAATAATAATATAGAACACGAAAAGGACGACCAAGACGCCGTAACATTGTTAAACTAAATAACTATTTTCAATGTAAACTTTAGTTTAATTAGTTTTGCTCAAAATTATTATTCCTATTAATCGGTTAATTTAACCGCATAATCTGGGCTTTCAAATTTTTATTATTCTCAAAAATCTTGATTAGGTATTAAATCAGTAGCTCAATTTTTGCAATTGAAAATTCGTGGCTTCTTCATACACAGTGCCATAGTATGGTTTAATTCTGTAAATAGACTATGCTCAGCTCTTCTTATTTAGTTCTATTTCTTTGTTTGTTTCAATAGTTCTATGAGCTCATTCCAAACGCATCATCCATAATTTCTTATGTCCCCAACTTTCGATCTTGCACGAATTTTATTTATTAACGAGGCAACATCTTTATTTCTTCTAATGGCTAACTTTACTTCTAGAAGTTTTAACGTCTATCGTCAATAATAATTATCAGCTCTATTAAATTTTTAACAATAATGCTGAAGTTGCTACAGCTTTGGGTAATTAAAGTTATCTTCAGCGGTTTAAGAACATTTTTTTTAGTCACAGTGCCATCACTAAACTTGAAAATTTTTCAGTTCAGGTTCTCTTTTGTGTGGGTATACCTATGTCAAGAGTTTAACTTTACTAGACTAACATTTAATTAACTAGAAGTAAATCTTGGCATCATATATAAAATGTGGTTAAGTCTGAATATTAGCATTTTGAAAGGGGCTGAAAAAAATCAGAGGGATGAAAAAACTTCTGAAGTTTAAAACATCATTTCTAAATGAAAATTTTGAGTTTGTGTGTTTGAAGGAAACATAGCTGAATACAACAGTTTTGAATTATTTGATGCTCGATACAATGGTTTCAGGAAGGATCGTAATTTGGAAGCGACTGGTCAGTGGTGGTTGTCTAATAAATGTTAAAAAAATTATCAAGGTATGTCCGTTAGAACTTCCCATTTGGAATAATTTCTATGTAATTTTCCTTAGAGTAGAATTGAGAAAAAGGTCTGAACTAATTCTTTGTAACGTTTACTTTCCTCCACAAATATCCCATAATGATTATAAGTAATTTTTTGATTATTTATCTATTGATATCTTCAGTAAATTCTCGAATGTTTTATTTCTAATTGTTGGGGACTTTAATCTGTCTAGTATTCAGTGGCAACCTACAGATTCAATTGTATATCCAATTTCATTCACAGGTAAATGTAGTACTGAGCTAATTGATAGTATAATCAAGTGAACAATATTCGAAATTCACAAATAAACTTTTAGATGTTGTGTTCTATTTTCCATCAGATTCAATATCCTTACGGCCAGCTGATTCTTTTATAGAGTCCGTTGACGTATATCATCCTCCTTTATCCCTTAATTTAATGAATTGAAAATAGGAGCAATTTTTGTCTGACATATCTAGATTAATTATCATAAATTGGATTATAGTTTATTGAATGACAATCTTAGACTCAATTGGTT
The DNA here is from genome assembly GCA_963556165.1 of Tipula helvola. Classification (NCBI taxonomy): domain Eukaryota; kingdom Metazoa; phylum Arthropoda; class Insecta; order Diptera; family Tipulidae; genus Tipula; species Tipula helvola. The sequence continues at coordinate 26,262,985 of OY744483.1, forward strand.
AAATTTGTTGGTTGGTAAATCGGTTGATCAATGTGTAGATTTACTATATATAACTATTAATAAATATTGCTTGGTGTCGCGCGTAATTGTCGTCCTAAGATCAACTGTTTGAAATATCCCTGTTGGTTTTCTAAATATCTGATTAAGTTAGTTAATCAAAAAAGTAAATCCCATCGAATTGCAACTAGAACTGATATGAACATTTTTAAAATACAATTTAATCTTCACAGGCAATTAGTAAAAAAAGAAATTAAATCATGTTTTGAGAGATATATCTTTTCAGTCCAAAGTAAAATAAATTCTGATCCCAAACAATTTTGGAATTATAACAAGTCGATAAATAAGAAGTTCAGTCCACTAGTGATTGTCAACAAATTTCTAATTGGTTTGCGCAGCATTTTAATTCTGTGTATTCAGTCAACGACAATAATATTGTTACTTTAACTAATCGTAATGATGGTGTCGGTGTTTCAGTCTAGATGACACTGACATTGATAAGTTCTCTTGACATAGCTAAGGGTGGAGTTTCAGATGGTATATCCAATATTTTTATTAATGATTTAAAAAATGTTTTAATTGAACGGAAATGGAAAGAAGGAATTACTTGCCCCGTTTTTAAATCCGGTTCACCTAACGAAATTATAAATTATAGACCGATCTCTTGCTAAATGGGTTTAATAAGATTTTTGACAAATTCTTGCATAAATACTTGTTTCATTTTATAAAAACTCGTTTGAGTCCTCAACAACATGGGTTTATTAAATGTTACAATATTGAATTCCAACCAGAGTTCCACTTAAATTGTTTCTTTTGGTGCAGAGTGTCACGCAACTACTGCTTTTGGCTGTAAAAATTCCACCAAAGTTATTTTTAGTGTGAAGCTAAATTACAAATCGAGAGTTCATTCACCATTTGCAAAAATGTTGTATCTCATCTAAAATCAAACATAAAGATTCTACTTTTACGTGATATTGATTTTCAAAACATCACCTAAACTTTTTTGAATTAGGAATTTTGTAAAATCAAGAGCTCATTCTCTGAAGGTCATGCGAATATATTTGGCATATTTAACGATAATCTTTTAGGAAAGCCATCGGAAAACTTGAATAAAATTTAACAACGTGCAATTCAATACCAAGCGCTAATCATTAAACACCACGAAACATTATGCAATACAACATCAGTTCGCCAATAATTCTAAAAGATGCATAACTAAAACGTCAAACATGCACTCCTCCACTCTAAAACTCGAATATCTCAAACGATAGGGAAGTCCAGGCGACATCTTAAACTCAACACCGCCATCAAAAATTAAAACCAGTATCCTCAACAATCTCGGTAGAACTCAAATAATCTGGTAACCTTGAAACATCTTTAAAATTCAGGAAAATTTCGTTCTATATTAGAAAATGTTTAACTTATTGCTGCTCAAAGTTAATCAACGCAACGCAATAAGCAAGACATTGAAAATCTTGTATAATTATGAACCTCAAAAGCCAACCCCGTCAAATAATTTCTAAAATGAATTCTAAAAAAAATCAAAATACCGAAAAATTTCGAAAATATCAAGATAAATCGTAAATAATCGCGTGTGCAAGCGATCATTTCTGGTGCCAAATTCAGTTTATAGCCCCAAATTAAATTTCTGGCGCCAAATTCAAATGTCGCTAAAATGATACTACTAATTAATTATAAATTCATTATTTTTAGTATGTCTAAAACTAACCGACGCATTTTTGAAAAAAAAGATCCTTATGCGAATATGCATAATGTTAATAAAAAGCTTAAAATTATTTTTTATTACTAGAAGTGAAAATGAAGATATAATTTCACGTAAGGAGCAAAAAATGAGCCTAAACGTAAGTATAAAAGATGTCAAATATTTTTACGACAATTCTAATGCATTTAGGGATAGGAACTTATTGCATAAACTTTTTACAATCAACAGCTCTTCGAAAACATTTTGCCACGAAGTTACCATTTCTTGTTGAGTACCTGTTTAGAAAATGGAATCCTGCAAATCAAACAAAATATTCGAAGAATTAACATTAGAAATCCGGTATGAAGCATGGTGCAGCAGAAACTATAAGTGATTTGGTCTCTACTATTTCCTGAAAATGTATATTAAGTTGTTCTTTGGTCAATTAAAGATGTTGAATCATTCAACTTGAATGTGCCTTTAATAAGATAAATACAATTTTGTTTGTTGGGCGCATCTAAATTGCAATGCAGGCTTAAAGATATGTACCGAGCTTTGAAGCCGAGATTAGCTAGAAGTTCCGAACATTTGTGAAATCGGCAACCTAAAATTAGGATATTTTTTCATTCTTTAATTAACAAAAATCGTTACAAATAAGTTCAGTTTTTATTGCTACATAATGTTGGTGCTGTTAACAGAATATTTTTTTGTGAGTATGGGAAATCGTTTTAGATTAGTTCAGTTTAAAGAACCTACAACTGCTTAAGGTAAAGGAAGTTCGCACACGTGGTGGTTCCAGAAATATGGGGAAGGTGACATTTAAATCTTGGTTAAGCCTAAGTAGGCTTAGGTCGTATTTGTCGAGCAACACCTTTAGTTTCGCTATAACTATTTAGAGCGTACTCTTTTTCAACTACAGCCAAAGGCAGAACGTTTTTTCATTTGATGTTTTGTAATATATAATGTACGACACTTATAGGATCTAAGTTATTAAATTAAATTAAATCATATTATACGCAGCATAAAATAATTAATTATGATAAAATTAACTGTTTCAAGCATAAAATGTTAAATAAATATTTACAGGGTGGGTTAAAAAACAGTTAAACTATTTTTGAATTCAAATATTTTTAGAACCGCGATGTTTAAGGTAATTCAATTCCCTAAACGAAATGTAATTTCGCAAACATCTAATTTATTAAGACGAGGGCGACTCTTAGTTTTTCAAAAAGATGACTAATAAAACTGTTGAATTGGAGTACTTTTTGCACCATAGGAACCAGGAGCTTCAAACAAATTCTAGAAGTAAGCTTTGCTCAATCTATTTCAGGAAATAGTGCTCTGCATTAACCTAGACCTGACCAGCTTGTTTATTATACACAAAATTAGCGTAGTTCTACAAAAGTAAATGCAGCTAAAATCCTGAATTTTTATTTCCTAAATAATATGATAAAAAGAAGTAATTCATAACAATTATATTCGATGTGTTTAGTTTAGCAAGTACAAATAAGAAGCTGCCACATTTGGAGTGTCTTTACGCCAAACTTTTAAAAAGTGAAATAATTCATTCGCGTTTTAAGTCGAAGAATGCTGTTGAAAATGTATTCCATTCATTCTAATTCGTACTTTACTGTAGTACTTGCAGAATCTTGCGAGGTGGCCAATATTTTATTCTCTTCATTGCTCCTTTGGAAGCTTAAACGACCACACAATCAATAAGAACATTTCGGAAAACAAGATTTCTGATAAAAAACACAAACAGTATCTTAATTGTTTAATTTTATCTCTATTTTTTGCGTAATTTCTACTTTGTTACATTCCTTGTGTTAATATCATGATTTTTTTTATCACATTTGCCATGAAACGCATTCATTTATCACGAAAAAAAACAAGTTTTTTTCAGTTCTAGCTGTCAGACGAAATAAATTTTGATTTGATATTTTCAGTTACTTGTGTGCAATATTAAAATATAATTTTTATTAGAATAAATATTTAAAATGATAAAAAATAACCAAATGCAATTTATAAATAAGAACATTTAATTTAAAAATTGACAATATCGATTTTATTGTTGTTTGGAAAACGCATCAAAACAAATTGACATTTAAAATCAATTTATCATTTTTGTATACATTTTGGGTGTTCAATCGGGTTTGACGTACAGTATTACGGAATAAAGTTAGAGTGTCTAAAATATATGATATTTTTTATCTTTTTTGCCCAATTGAACACGTCCATTATACATAGTTTAAAGGGAAGTTTAAGAATGAAAAAAATTAACAAAATAACAAAATTGGTCTTGTGAATATTTTGAAAAATTTCAGAAATGACCTTTCAGAATTTAAAATAATAAAAATTGATATTTGATTGTTTGTATCATAAATAATATTATCATAGACGAATTAAAAACTCAAGACGTACAAAGCCATATACGTTTTTCCATAAGTAACATTGCAACCCTGGATGTGTGTTAGTGTATATTTTGAATAGTATTGAGAATAAAATGAATTGTTGATAATAAAATATTTTACCAATTAGGAATCAGCAGGCGGGGTTTCAAATTTGAAAACGGGATTTTTTTATTATTTCGTTTTCAAGAATGAATTTTGGTTTCAAAACAGGCATTGTTGTTGTTTATTGCATCAATATTTCTGCTTGTTTAATTTTCTTCTTTCAGATATTTTTTGTTTTAAAAAAACTTTTTATGTTTGTTTTTATACTAAATTTTATATTATAAGGATACGAAACGATAGTATAAATACTATGTAAATGAATGTGATAAGATTTTTTTGTGTGATTCGAAACATGTATGCACGTGGACGGAAACGATAGTAATAATAGACCATAATTCATCCGAGTTTTGGGAAGTTATTTTTCAACGAATGGTATTCGACCGGTATCTGCCTGCAATGTTTGATATAATAGTTTGACGATTTTCGTAAAATTTTAAATCAGAAAACTTCAAGTTGCAAATTTATATCTGAAAAATTGAGTGCATTAAGCGATTGAAAGAATTAATAATAAATCGTGATAAATTTTCCTCATCATCAAACTACAGTTCGAAAGACTTGTATTTTTTAGTAACTTTAAACACATTATTTGAGCCACAATACGACTAAATTCCAAAAGGGATGGATTTTTACAGTTACCACCTTTTCCTCGGATGACCGAAAATATATTTTCAAGGGGATCTTGATTAAACCTGGCAGTTAATATATACCTTTCATTATTTTCTTGGAACAAATAATTTGATAAATGTAGAATGGAGTTAATAGTTATTACTAAACCATTAAACCAGAAATTATTCGATTTCTTTTGACATTCTAAATTGCTTATAAATGTTTTCATCAAAATTAAATTGTCGACGATATGATTATTTTCCTCTAAAACACACTGATTTTTATTTTTTGAAAATTTTTGTTTGCTATTCAAATTATCAAATAGTTTATCCATTTTCTCGCAAAAATTCGCTGTTGCCAAAGCGTATTTTTTATTTTCGGGTGTAAATTTGTCCGTTTCGTGCATTGTTCTTATCGCTGCAACTACTGTTCTGCTGAAAACTTGAGTTGCCAATGCAACTCTCATTTTCTCGAATGTATTTGGATATATATGACGATATGTTATCTTGGGGCATAGTTTAGTTGAATTATTTTTTTCAGACTCATACAATTCTTTTAAAATATTCCAGCTGACAATGCGGTCTGGTATTTTAAAATTTGATCGCATCAGATTATTTCTGATAGATTTTATCAAATGCGGGGTATCATAAATAGCACAAATTTTTCTTTGTTCACCTTCTAAACAAAAATAAGGAGTTTCAGTTCTTACACCCAACAGTTTTAAAGCTTTTCTATTATTAGATCCTTGATCACAAACTATTGCTTGGACCTGGATTCCAATTTTATTTAATAATAGAATATTGTCGTTGATTAAATTTGCCAAATGCTGCCCTGATATACCCTTTTCTGAAGCATAATATGTTAATATGTATTTATATTGACCAAACAGGCCCCTAACCATAAATACTAACACATGTTTTGCAATCTCAGGCTTTCTCTCATTCCCATCATCTGAATATCCTTGAATTAAATCTTTCTTTCCGTCGTACTCTAAGTCACGTCTGATATTCATTTCATCAAACAACAAAACAGCATTTCGGTTTTCAATTGACAAATTTAGAAATTTTTGTTTTAAAGTTTCGATGACATTTTGATTTTGACCGGTGGAAAGATTTTTAATTGGCATCCAATTTATTATTGAATTTTTAGACGGCATGTTCAATTCTAAGTTAACTCGAAGAAATCTATAACTGGCTGGAGAAATAAAAAATATATTTTGGGCGATCTTTCGTTGTTCTTCTGGGTATTTCGACGTTTTTGAATTTCGGCATAATATCATTTTCGCAAAATCCTTGGCATTTGGACTAATATTGCATTTATCAATTTGATTTTTCATATTCTCGTACTGAGCGGATTTTTTTTTCGGTATTATTTTTCCCTGGATTCTACTTTGTAGATTAATCAACAATTTCCGCTTTGTAATATACTTTGTTTTCAAAATATTAATTTGTTTTTTGAGCGACAAGTACTTTTTTTTGTAAAATTCAGAAATATTCATTTGTTTGATACAATTACTGCAATTAACTTCAATATTGCAAGAAGTATTTGTACATTGTACCTGTTTCTGGAGATTTTATATTCTCGAAATCAAATTTAATCATTTTGGGTTCGTAAGAATCGTAAGTTCTTATATTTTCATGTTTCGCAGAATTGTCAATCAAATCTACCTCTTCGGACTTAGTTGAGGTTGCTTCATAAACAAGATCATGATCCGCGGATCTTACTTCAAGGACAGACAAATTCAGCTTTGGAAAAACATTCTTTTTTAGCTTGCGTTTGCCTTTATCTGAAGCTTCGAAATGGTCCTCACATATAATTAATGTTTTTCGTAAAGAACTATGTGGAATTGAACATTTGTCAACCCAAACCTGAAACAATTCAGAGTTTTCTTTTGGAAAGCTTTAAAACCTCTTGTAAGGATGGCTCCTTCGAGTAACATTGCAATTTTTAATTGCACATGGAATCCCACATTTTAAATAATTTTCTTTAGCGAAATAATTCATCTTGAATAATTAAAGTCGTTGTATGCGTATATGGAAATACGTAAATATTTTAACGACAAATCAAACTGAACTGAAATTAATAATTCTAAATTTTAGTAAATGATGGAACTAACCGAAAATATAAATCCTAAATTTATTAAAATAATAAGTCTAAAATTCAACGATAATAAATAAATAAAAAATTACGAGTATAATGATTAACTTAAAATATTAAACCTAAATTATTAATTTAAAAATTTATCAGAAATAAAACTAAAGTAAAGGGTCTATCACATCAAGCGCGGCGCGTCGGCGGCAAATTTAAATAAATTTAAATACACGTTTTTTTGCTTATCTAGTGATAGTAAATCATAGTTTGAACAAAAATAAAATTATTATTCATAAAACAATTTACAAACTTTATATTTTTAATAGAAAAATAAATTACAATTTTTAGTAAATGGTATAAAATGAAATTTCATCCGTCGCCCGTGAAACCCAGCGGCAAAAAAAAATCGCGTTTTACGCTAGTTTATATTTTTGCACAAGCTATGATTTCCTATCACTAAATAAGCAAAAAAACGTGTATTTAAATTTGCCGCCGACGCGCCGCGCTTGATGTGATAGAACCTTTATGAATCTATCCTAAATTATTAAACCTAAATTAATAAATCTAGAATTCACCAGAAATAAGACTAAGGTAATGACAATAAAAACAAAAAATTGAATACAAAATGGATTGGTTCAATGATCGCAACCGTAAATTAATTATTTATTTATATATAGAATATCCTTTTAACGCAAGCGCTCTATTCGAAAACACAAATAAGAATAATTCTCATGAAAGTATAATTTGGAAATAAACCAATGTGCGATCATTTGTTTTTTTTTTATAAAAAAAAAGTGTGTAGCGAAGAAAACAACACAAAGACAAAAAAGCAAAAAAATTCACATTTTTGAATGGGGCATGCTTATAGTTCAATCCTTGCCGCTGTTTTCGTAGCAGCACCACTGCGAATGGGTATTCCTTATTGTTATTTTTTGTATTGTATGGTGTAGGTATGTATGGAATTTGGAGGCGAACAAATTATACGATTTTATAATATTTTTATTTATTCAATATAAACAAATTTGTTAAATAAGATTAAATAAATAGCCTATTAACAATTTTCTACTTTTATTTAAAATGATTCTAAAACAAAACATAACCATAAAATACATATTTGATATAAAGTTTTGGGTTTCGAGTGTGGGAAAATAAATAAATAAATAGTGTTATAAATATTAAATATTTTAAAGCTACATATGATATTGTCAATACAACAGGTTACGTTTTGTTGGTATCTTCTCAGTTCTTAATTTTATGATCTATTGTTTTTTTAATTTGGGTTGGCTTGGAAAGTGGTGAAATTTAATGTCAGAATTTTTTGAATATTTATTCCGACAATTCGGCACAGAACAAGATCTAACCATTATGATTAATATTTTGAATAAATTTATAATAATTGAATATACATATTAATATTAAACCTATTCAATTTTTAAGACAAAGTTTGTTTTTAAAACTTTTTATTTGTTTGCAAATATTAATGCTTAAATTGTTGAAACGTCAAATTATGTATACCCTTCCTACGCTATAGCCACCTATAAATGAGAATTGAACTAACATAAAAAAAAATCGTATAGCATGCCCCATTGAAAACAAAGAAAATCCCGTTTTCAAATTTGAAACCCCGCCTGCTGATTCCTAATTGGTAAAATATTTTATTATCAACAATTCATTTTATTCTCAATACTATTCAAAATATACACTAACACACATCCAGGGTTGCAATGTTACTTATGGAAAAACGTATATGGCGTTGTACGTCTTGAGTATTTAATTCGTCTATGATATTATACAAAAATTCATGTACATTTTGTATATTTGCACTACAATAATACGTAATGTGCTAGAGACGAGTAGGCTAGGGGATGTTTAACTAGAATTGAATTCATTTAGGCGATAACTAAAGTTGTATTTATACTATGGTCAAAGTCAAACTCACACACTACAAAAAGTTAATACATTTTTAAAGAATATCCGCCCTTCTCAGCCTTCGCCTTATAGAATGATATACGATTTTTTTATTCTATTTTCATACATTTTGGAATGTGCACTCTCCCTATATAATGTATTTTTAAGCTGGAAGACTAAGCCATTAAATTTTTAATTGGTCGCAATAGTCAGCGACAATTTTATTACGAAACGATCAAAATTACCTTTGGATTTTTTCGATCAAGAGCAGTCTGTTTCGTAACTAGAATTGATTTTTTTTATCAACCAAACCGTACACCAACCAACCGTAAATTGTTGCTTACTTTATTTGTCATCTATTAAAACAAAAGCTCTAATCCACTTTGGACAAGTAAAAAAAAATATAAAATCAACTTACAAACTATACATAAAATATTTAACCATAAAAATCTGGCACAACATTAAACACACCGACAAATGATTATAAACATCAGTTGTACTTCGTGTTTGTTTAAATACAACACTAAAAATCTTCCAGCAATCAAACACGAATATTTACTTCTCATTTTTTTTAATATTTTATTTTACAGTTTAAGGGAATGTGAAAAGCTCAAATCAAATATCATATTGTAAAGAAACCAGAATTTATTGCTATTATGAAAGTCAAAATATAATTTTCCTAAAACTGGAAAAATAATTAAAATTCTTTGGAAATACAGCTGACAGTACTTGTACATATTTCTAAAGTACTTTAAAGTTAAAATAAAAAATTGGAAACCTTGGTAAAATCATTTTCTTCTTATTTGATACAAAATAAAAAACAAATATTAAAATTTTTAATCAATATTTTAGAAAATTGTAATTTAAATTTTTTCCCAATTTAATAATTTTTAATGTTTTCATGTTCACGTAGCCAAGGTAATTTTTGTAATTATAATTTCTAGTTTCTGGAATTATTATTATTATTGTTATGTAGATAAGGTATAAAAGTTTATGTGCGCCTGTCGTCGATTTGACTGACGACGAATTTTATACGCTAGTGGTGCTGGGTGAAACACCAACAAAATTGATTCAATGAATATAAAAAAAAAGAACAAACGAAATGGTATCGTATAATTTTTTATTTGCATGTCAATCGATTTGAATTTAAATGTAGTGTAATTTATATCCACAGACGATAACAGTACATACACTGTATACCAAAGTAGAATTTCCAAGGATTTTCATGAAGGCTTATTGTAAGGTTGATTTTATACATTATAAATACCTAATATCGGTAATTAAGTTATAGTTTTTATTGAATATAATTTTTATAGAGGTAAAAAAAAATATTTTGGGCAATTTAATGAATAAATGAGTATGCGGTCGCAATGATATGATTAAGCTTTTAGCTATTATTGTTTATGTTTCATGTCATGTCAATTATAAAAATAAAAACAAAATGTGAAAAGTTTTGCAAAAGCGGATTTTTTATTTGCAATTTTACATTTTTTTTTGTTTTGTTTATAGAAGGTTGAAAGGAAAGCCATTAATGCTGTTTTTTATTCCTTGAACTGAATGATTGGTTGCTGCTATTTCAAAGAATAGGAAGGAAACGTGCAATTTAAAATCGTTTTTTTAATAGTTTTTCATTATTTTTAGACACGAATGCATTTTAATTTAAATTAAACGTTCTTATTCTTATTTAGTTCAAGGAAAATTAAAATTTTTATAATTTTATATATTCCCATCCTATTCGATTAATATTTTTCATACTTTAGATTCGATTTATAGTGTTCAAAATTTCTTATTTTTTCTGACCCGCATTTTAAGATGGAAGGAGGTGCAATTTCAATTATTTGAAGAATTTGATCAGAAAAACATTGTAACTTTGGTTTGGCGTTAACCTAGTCACAATTAATCCAAGTAATAAGATTGAAATTTTGGTATTTTTTGCCGTTTCGTGTCTAGTAATTTCCATTTTAAGTTTGCTGCTAATTTATCAACTAATAAAATGTTAAAGTCAGTTATTGTCAAATTATTGCAGCTAGTTTATATTTTGTTGTTTGACCAAACAAATAAATAATACAATTTACTGTGTATAATTTAAATTCTGTTGAGAATTTATCCTCCAAACAAGTGCCAGTGGAAAAGCGCCACAAATTCTGACTCTTCATACAACAACGGAGTTCCCTTAACTTTTTATCTTTCGTCTAAATTCATTATTTACAGATAAATTATCAGTCGGCGAATAGAATGATCTTTAATATTATCAGGTCGATATCTGCAGTAGTAAATGAGGCTGCAGCTGTCCCAACCAGCTATATAAATATTAGTTCAATTCCAGCTGTCGTATGGTGTTGCTGAATAAATCTTTGGAAAGGTCTTTTTCAACGATCAGAAATAGTATTCACCACAGATACAATTATTCACCTCGGTGTGGTGAAAAAAATATGTAGTAGTCCAACCATTTTGTTTCTGATACTAAAGTTGTAAAAATCTCACAGTATGTGTTTGTCACTTGCAGTTGTCGCACAGACTAGAAAGAGGTATTGTTGGAAAGTTGTTGACCTAGGAAGGGCTCTTTTGAGTAGTTGGAAGGACTGCGGTTTTCCACGTACGAAAAAGTAGAAAATTTGATATCTGAATGGTTTGTTAAGAAACTCGTGTGAAGAACTTGTTAATTTTGATCACTTTCTGTTTCAATATCTGAAGTTGTTAAAATAGCAGGCGACTGTGAATTTGAATATTAGGATTCATAAATATTTTTCATAGCTATGTTTAAGAGAAGTAATAGAAGCATCAATGTCCAATAATCCACTGTATGGCACGCGATTAATAACGTCATTAGCGTATGGCTATAATCTAATTCTTCCGTAATAAGCGATACCGAAATTAGATAATTTTGCTTTTTCCGTTTGTTTCATTATTTACAAACACGATTTTAGCTTTGGCCGAGCGCTGGTTTTTGATTTTATTTAAAACGAAAGAGTTAGAATTTAATTTCAAACCTTGAATATTGAAACAGGTTGCGGCCGAAAAACTTAATATTGATTTTGCTGGTGGTTGTTATTCGACCGCAATATTTCGAGGGTTCTCCGTGGCAGCTGATTAAATCCTAGTAGCGGCATTTTCCAAAGAACCCATTGAATATATATTTTTAATAAATCTGTTTTTAGCACATCCACGAAAAAACAATAGCAAGGGTTCCGAAAATTCAGTAAACAAATTACCTATGTATGTCAACAATTTCAGCGAATAAAATTATTTGAAAAATTAGAATTTTGATAAAATTCTTGCAGGATTAAAATTTTGAGATTGGTAGGATGTAGAGTATACTAAGATTTATAACAGAGCATTCACAATGCAAAAACGTACAAAGTTTTTTTATTGTGAATGCTCTGTAATTTTACGAGCCAAAATTTTTAAAAGGAAAATTTAATTTGGTTTATCAAGTTTTTGGAGTTATTTGAAAGCGAAGGCAAGGCTTTGAGCTTTGCATAGCTATATCGGTCTGTACTAGAGTAATGTACGAACGTGCATGGTCCCAGCAATGATATTTCTGACGGTTCATCAAAGTGAGTATATCTAGCCCGAATAAATTTGAATTCGGGCTAGGAAAAGCCAGGAAAATTTAAATACTATTCACCTCACTTATGAAATTTCAGCATGGTGAAGTGAAAATCTAACTTTTTTTCGAATATTACCTTTCAGGTGTCTTGAAGATTTCACCAATTTTATTTCATGGATTTGCTGATAGCTGTTGGGTGCTCTTTGATCACTTATAGATTCCGGACAGGCTTGAAAGTGATATCGCTGTAAACGACTTGCCGTTGGGAGTCGCAAAAAATTAAATCATTTTGAGGTGAAAATCAAATTGTTTGGCGAATATAAAATTTACAGCCCTCTTCCAGATCGCATGGTAATTTATAACGAGTGCCGTTAGAAAACTTCTGGTTTAAAAGCCTCAGGAGTGGATCCTCTAGAAGCTATTTAAATGCAATACGTCAAGTCCCGGTCACATTAGAAAATCTAACAATATTCACCAGTACCACAGTTTTTCTCTGAAATATACTCATACCATGTATCATTGTAAAGGTGTGGAATAGTGCAACAATTCTACTTGTAGCTGTGTATGGTTTTAAACATTTTGAAGAGAAAGTTTTTATTTTTCATTATGACATTGATGGGCGTAATGTAGTTTTATCACATGAAGTTATCGCAGAGATTTGAAGAAGATGTCGTTAGACAGGCCTGGGATCCAGAGAGACTAACAGAATTTAAATATTACTCATCACCTATATAAAATTCAAAATCAATTTTTTTCAGTCGTGCATTACTATGGCGTTTATCCTTGTAGAGGTCTGGCATAAAAGTTACAAAATTGTAAATTATATTGTAACTTTTCTAGGTGCAACATAGACAAAAATACAATTTTCAATATATGCTTTCGCAATTGTACCGTTTTCTTTATTTGGAATTGGATGAATACGATATACTTTGTTAGTTCGTCCTGAATAGTCAACACATATCTATTTCCTTTGTTTGATCGTACCAATGGACCAACAGTGTCAATTGAGATTACATCGAAACTAGTAGATGGAGTATCAGTGATTTGTTGTACATCCTTATGTATTTTTTCGTATTTATTAAGTTTACATAATTTACAACTTGCAATAAAATTCTCAATTCGTATGTATGATTATTTCGAATTAATTCATCAATTATTTGTTCATTATCCAAAAATATACGTGCAGGTACTATTGCTATTTTTAAGTCTTTTAATTCACAGTTACCTATAGCTTTAAATTTTTCAGTGTTAATTATTTTAAAAATATCGTCATCATTAAACATTTTTAAATTGAGGATCCCAGAATTGATCATAATATTTTCCAGTTGTGGAAGTGCTCGCTTTAATGTGACACTCACATTTTTCAAAGAATTTAAATAAATCGTTAAAACTGTTTTATTTTATATTTTTAAAGCTATTGTTTATAGTTGTGAGTTTTTGTTGATGGTTACCTTCTTTCGAAGAAATTTTGTTTCTTTATTTGACATAGTTGTGCAAACGCACAACCCAGTTTGTTCCACAAATTGATTATGATTTGAGAACCATTGATTATGTTGAATTTTATGTTTAGACATACTTCTAGTAGTTACTGCACGAATCGCAATTTCCTTCAAATCATTGCTATCTATATTAATTCGGGAGAGGGCATCTGCTCCGACATTACACTTTCCTTTAATATATTTAATTTCAAAATCAAATTCCAAATAGATAAATTAACGGCCGACTATCCGTTAAAATCTGGAATTTACGTCGTAGTAAATATGGCTTAAAGTATGTTACTGCCCAATGAATAGCTGTACATTCTTTAAGTGAAGTCAGTGTTTTTCACATTTTGTAAAAGTTCGAGAAGCAAATGCAACTGGTAAATCCTTTCCGGTTTTAACTTGAGATAAAATAGCACCACAAGCCACATCTGAAGCGTCTGTTGTTAAATTGAACGGTACGGAAAAATCTGGATATTGTAGTATAGGCGGATTCATCAAAATGTTTTTTAATGTTTCAAATGAATTTTGGCAATTTTTGTCCCAAACAAATTTTGCTTTTTTCTTGAGCAACGCGTTAAGTGGATTAGCAATTTCAGCAAACTTATTTACGAAGCATCGGTAGTAATTGCAGAATGCAACAAATCTTCGAACTTCATCTGAATTTGTAGGAGTCGGATAATTCTGTGTCTGGTAGAATTGCTTTATCAGATATTTCATGCCCAAGATATGTTACCGTTGTTTGTAAGAATTTACATTTCTGTGGATTCAATTTATGGTTATATTTCCGTATTCTTTCAAAAACTTTAAGTAGATTAATGGGCCCGATTCTGACAATTTGAAATTTTATGTTATTTTTTTATGTTATAAATAAATTTTAAAATGGAAAATAAAATTTTTTATTTTTTCGTATTCCGATTGCAACATTTTATAGCGTATTTTATAATAAAATGTTCTGGTACAATTTTAAATTTCGAAACAAAAAAGTGTTTATAGGGTATAAGAAATCTATTACTTTTGTGGTTTGTACATGACCTTGGGCATGTTTTTTTTGATATCGAAGTAATCTGAGAAATAATTTAACTGTCAAAATACAGATACGCGTTTTTTTTTAGTATCCGAGGAAAAATGTATTTCTCTTTGTCGTTTTTTTTTACGCTCGGATAATTTTAAAATTGAATCTTTTTTCTCCGAAAAAAAGTTCAGATTGTTTTTTGACAGACATTTATTTGAAATAAAAAGAACACGGTAATATTTATTTGACAATCTTAAATTGACGTTTAATTTCTACGGCGCTAACAAAACTATCATTTATTTTTCTCGGATACATCAGAGAAAATATTTATCGGATTTCTCTGATGTATTATCTATCTGTTCTCTCTTATTTCTCCGACATTAAAAAAAAACACGCCCAATGTCCCAAGTATAACAAAACTGAATTCATCACCGACTTTTTTCAGCAATAATGTACGACTTATTATAAGAATTACTATGAAAGTTGGCCAAAAAATCTGAAAATGATGAAAAAAAAAAAGTTGCAAACCAAATTTCATCAGTTTCCGATTTTTTTGGCCAACATTCGGAAAAAAAATTCATGTTTTCAGCTAAATGTCAGAAAAATACAAAAATTGTCGGATATAAAAATACTTGGGTTCTTCGTTCTTCTCGAGCTAACAAAATTGCCATTACTATATAATTGGGCATATTGATTTCAGTGGAAAAATTTAATTTAATGAAAAGTATGTAGGTATTTGCTTTTTTTTAGATAAATGTTTAATTTTATTGCAAAACTTTAAAAAAATAAATAAATGTTCAATTCAATTTGTATTTCGACTTGATAAAATCTTATAACATGCTTAAATTTAATTCTTTTATTTTTGACAGATGATAACATAAAAAAAAATAACATAAAATTTTTTTTTAACACGAGAATACCAGTTTACTATCATATGTTATTTAAAAAAATAACATAAAATTGTAAAATTTGTATGCCAGAATCGGCCCCAATATTGTGATGTCTTAACGAACAACCAAAAACAACCAGATCGTCCACATATAAAAAAACTGACTCTGGTGTAAGATCTTAAATAGCGATTTTCATCATTCGTTGAAAGCTATTTGGTGATATTTTTAATACAAACGGCAATCTTTTAAAGAGGTAATGCCCGGATGTTGTGCTAAAAGCTGTCAAATCACGAGAATTAGGTTCGATTTCGATTTGATGGAATCCGCATTTTAAATCTAAAATTGTAAAAAATGTAGCACGACCTAACTGGTCTAAAATTTCGTCAATCCTGGGAAGTGGAAATGTGTCTGAAATCATTTTTTTGTTGATTCACCTAAAATCTACAACCACACGCCAATCCTACACGTCTTTACAATTTTTCGTAGGTACTAACAATAGTGGGTATGGTGAAAATGAATCTTCAATTATATCCACGGAAAAAAAAAATCAGGTTCTCAGCTAAGAAAACGACTTTTAAATCAAAAAAATGTACTTTTTCTTGATTTAAAAGCTAATTTTCTTATTTCTATCGAGTTTGTCTTCATGTAAGAATTGTGTTTCTTGAAATGAAGAAAAACTCGAAAGAAATAAGAAAATTAGCTTTTAAATCAAGAAAAAGTACATTTTTTTGATTTAAAAGTCGTTTTCTTAGCTGAGGACCAGTTTATTTTTTTCCGTGTCGTTTTTAACGTTTTTTATGAATTTGTGAATGCTATAATTTTTAACGTAAACAGGATCATTATCCGATACACTAATTTTTTGCTGGTAGAATAAATTTGATGTCAAGTATTCACCTTCAAGATAGAAAATATCGGCATATTGTTCACAAATTTTTAAGATTGATTTCTTTTCCAAAATCACATATTCTGACAAATTGAATTTGTTTCTGAAGTGTTTTAAACCTGTTTCTATCATCAGTACTTTCTTTAGTTTTATCCATCATTACATGTATTTCAGAATCTTTTAATGCTATAATTTCTGGAACAAATAATTTAATTTTTTTGTCCTGTAACGTAGTATTTATTATCCTCACATAAGCTGCATAATTAATTATAGAATTAGCAAGAAGTACTCCTGGTTCCTTAAGAATTGAAATATCTGCTCTACTATCAATCATAAAAATAAATTATATTTCATTGTTTAGGCCTATTCTAATTTTAATAAAATCACATTCGGAAAGATCATTAAATGCGTATATTTTTAATTGAGTCGCGCCCTCAATTAGTTGGATTCTTGTTGTTGATTCAGTTGAGAGCGGGATTCGTTTTCCGACTCCTCACTTTCAATATTAAGTAAATGTATTTTGGATGTATTTTAATTACTCGCATCATTTCGGGTTTGCTGGGACTATTTGAATTTATTCTGAATAATATCCATATTTTGTGCACTTTTGTCACTTATTTTACGAGGGAAAAACTGAATAAAATACAATATTTTATTTTTTCTTATAGTGACAATTTTCATTTTATTTATTTAAAAAGACTAGTTTCGGGCAACTTGCTCTTTGTCAATTTTTAAAAATATTTTAATTTAAATTTGGTTGTTGCTCTCTATTTATACTGAAATAAATTTTAAAAGTTACTATTATGATTTGGTTTATAATTAGACGAATTTTGGAAATAGTTTCGGTTGGTTTGAAAATTTCTATTAGGCGGCGGCTCGTTATTGTTATAACTATACGTTGATTAAAACGATTGATTGATACCTCATGACTACTTCTGAGCTTCGCTTCAGCTTCCAATGCAAATTGTACAACAGATTCAAGTGATTTTGGTTAATTAAATATTAGAGCTTGCCTGATTTTGGTTTTCCTTATATCCCTAGTAAATGTCCTAACAGCATTTTCTTCAACTTCGTTTCTTATAGTTTGTTTTTCGTTTTCTTGTTTATCTTTCATTTTTAATTTGATTAGTATTTAACTTCTAAATTTGTAGCAAAATCTGAGAGATTACCGGTTTGTCTTAGATTCTCTAATTCATCCCACCTTTTGTTCTTTAGTAATTTTACTTCACGGAAAAAAATAAACTGGTTCTCAGCTAAGAAAACGAACTTTTAATTCAAGAAAATATACTTTTTCTTGATTTAAAAGCTAATTTTCTTATTTCTATCGAGTTTTTCTTCATATAAGAATTGTGTTTCTTGAAATGAAGAAAAACTCGAAAGAAATAAGAAAATTAGCTTTTAAATCAAGAAAAAGTATATTTTCTTGAATTAAAAGTCCGTTTTCTTAGCTGAGGACCAGTTTATTTTTTTCCGTGTTGAAAAACGATTATTTATAATTTTCTTGAATTGTTCAAATGTAGTTAGTGTTGCTTCAATACTGAACTTGGCCTTTACATCACGAAGGATTTTGACTTTTAACAGGAAATTTAAAAAAATTTCTTAGTCGTTAGCCTTTAATTGACTGTTATAAAAATCACATTTATCAAGAAAATATTCTACGTTCCTTGGATTGCCGTCAAAATCCGGAATTAATGAATTAACTAATTTTAAGTCGAATGGATTCAGCCATGCCATGCCTATCAAATCAAATGAAGAAGATTTTTTTTTTTTTTTGTTTATCAAAAATTGTTGGCTCAAAAAATGTTGTTCTCTTTTGAAATTTAATTGCAATGATGTACACAAATCAGAATCGGAATAGCATTTATGTATTGTTACTTCAGCTCTATTGCATTGACTATGCAAACTTAATGATTCTTTGCTGTCAAGTTCAAATGCAAATGTTCAACGCACCGTTTTCATTTGATTTCAATTAAAGCTTTTTGTCTAACTAGAGTTATTTGTTTAATTTGTCCATCTGCTGGATGATGATTAAATTCTTCTTTATTTTAAAATGTTTTGTAGTTTGTGTAGACTGCCATAGGATTCTGTTTTTAAATTTTGTTCAGTTCATCCTGTAAACAACTTTATCCTTACCTAACTGCATGTGATAAACCAAACTTGCCCGTTTTCGACAAGGAACAAATAAAAGTATCAACTTTCGTTTTATGTAGCCATAGCTTGATAATTTTTTTTTAAAATAGTAACAATCTTAAATTTTTTTGTTTTTAAATAAAACTACATGTAGCATATCACCAGGAATTCTGATAGGAAATTGTATTTCTCGTAAATTATTGTAAAACAAGTAATAATTTTCAGCTTGGGTAAATCATTATCGTACAGCTTATCAATTCTCGTTTTTTTTATAGGCGATTCATTTATTTACAGTTTATATAGACTAAGTGGATTTTTACAGTTTATGTTCTTAATTTTTTTAATTTTTAACTATTATTGAAATATTATTGCCACTTTTAAACTTTACAATTCAGGGTTTTAAAAAAAAATTATAAACACCATCACAACACAATAAATAAATTTAAATTAGAAGTATTGTCAAGGTCGCCATGTTATGTTATATTCTCTTATTTTTTTTTAAATACACATTCCTCCATTTAATTAATTAAATACATACAATTGCTTTTAACAATTTTATTTAGTTAATTATTATTTAAATTTTATTATCAATTATAGATATACAATTTTATAGTTTAGCTTAGATGATATTTTCTCATCGAATACTTTTTACAATCATGGCTCTACATACCATAGATCAACGATTTATCTCGGCTCAATGCCGTTTTTGTTATTGTTTTGTATTGGTATTTATTATGATTCAGGGTATACAACAAAACTTTTAATTCTTTATTTATTTATTGTATACTTTTTAACCCACAGTACAGTATGTATACTGTATACTTTAAACTCTTTTCAGTTGTCTTTTAAAATTATTTACATATAATTTTTAAAAAAATTTAAATTCTTAAATTATTTAAATTTGTAACTTCATTAAATACTCTAAATTTTTTTATTTTTGAAATTCTTAGAATTCTTTGAATTCTATAATATATTTTTAAATATGTATGTGCAATTCTTAAAATTTTTGAATTCTTTAGATTTTTGCATTTCTATAAATTCTACAAATCTTTAAATTCTTTGAATTTTTAAAGTCATCAAAATTTATTTTTCCCATCTCCAAATTTGTTAAATTCTTTAAATTTTGAAACTCATTTCTAAGTTTTCTAAATTCTTTAAATACTGCTCTTAAAATTCTTTGAAATTTATAAATTATTAAATTGTTTAAATTCTCTAAATTTTCTAAATCGTTTCATGTTTAATTTTTTTAAAATCTTTAAATTTTATTTTTAAACAATCATTAAATTGTTAAATTAATTATGCGTCAAATAAAGAACAAAATTGAATTTGATTTGATTTTGGTAAATTCGCTAATGCTTAAAGTACATAGTTGCTTTCTATATATAGAAAATAATCAATAATGTAATTAACAATTCAGTCGCTATAGCCTGATGAGATTGACTGAAAAATAATTAAATTTTTCGTGTTTCTCATTCAGATCGAAACTGAAGTTGTAAAATTCTTGATAATTTCACTCTCCATAACAATTCGAAATTCATTAAATTAAGTTCTTTATATCTTTAAATTCTTTAATTTTTTAAACTTTTAAATTCTTCATGTTTTACACGATCTTATACTTTATAAAATTCTTTCTAGAAACAATAAATTCAAATAAATAAGAATTCATTCATCTGCAAATTCAATAATTGCAGAATTTAAAAATGTAAAGAAATTTTAAAAAATTAAATAATTTAAAGAGAAGAATTTATCATTTATATTCCTTAAATTCAGTGTTTTACTGTTTTAAGTCCTTTAAATTATTAACCTTTAAATTTTTAAGATTCTTAAACGCTTTAAATTGTTTAGATTGTTTGTTTTCTTTAAATTTTCTAAATTTTGTACAATATTTATTGTTTACCCGGGTTTTACATCGAATACACTTTTTATTCGATATTTTTTTTACCAAAACATCGTTGAAGCTTGAAGGCATTAATAGTATAACACACAGTTATAGTATTTTTTGAAACCTGTGTCTAAATAAAATCACATAAAATTAACAGGAATTAAAATCAATGAGATTTGACGATTTTTCGTTGAGATAATACCCACAACGCGAGTTCGACAAATAATTAACATACAACAACAAAGTTTATTAAACAAACGGTCAAGGCGACAAAAAGGGATTTAGGGATTCGATTAAGCTAAAGTTAAGCATATTAATGTTTTGGATAATTTCACGTTTGGCGGAAGTACGCCTTTTTAAATTGGTATTAATTAAGAGAAATGTGAAAAGTTTATCAAATTTAGTTATTTGGTGCGGAATTCGCCGTAGATTAATTTAATTTATTTAAATCCTTTTAAATTTGTAGAATTGTTCGTTTCCTTATATTGTTTATTTTAATACATTTGTTTAAGTTCTGTAAACTCTTTGAATTTGAAGAATTTAAAGAATTTAGAAAAATCACTAAATTGTTTCATTTATTTAAATTCTTTAATTTTCTAATTTTTTTAAGCCTTTGATTCTTTAAAATTTCTTGAACTTTTCTTATATACGCAAACGTTTTTAAGAATTCCTATTTCAAATCTTATATTCAAATATTATACAAAGTTTCTTCATAATTCAATAAATGTTTAAGTTATCTAAAACTTTAAAATCATTAAATTCTTTAAATTTTAAAATTTTTGAAGTTCTTTAAACTCTTTCAATTTTACTCCTTTTAATTTAACAATTCTTATAGTTCTTAAATATTTTAAATTATTTAATATTTTTAAATTCTTGATACATATTACAAAAATTTTTAAGATTCTATAAATACTTCGTATTTCTTCAAATTCATTGATACATTAAATGTCGAATTCCCTTAAAATTTTATTCAAATTTATTAATTGTTCTAAATTCTATAATTGTTTAAAATCTTAATTATTTTATATTGTTTAGAATTTTTAAACCTTTTCCTAAATTAATTCTTTTAATTCATTAGCCTTAAATTTTTGTTAAGAATTCTCTTAACATAATAACAAACTTAGGCTCGAATTTATAGTTATAACTATTGCTGGTATTATAGCAACAATTTTCGAAAATCATGCCAAAATTTCGAATTTAGTTTGCTGTTTTCGTTATTTTGAAGCAATGTTTATAGTAATGAATTTTGGCCACTATAAATGTTGTTATATTAAGTACATAACAAATCTTTTAGTGCAAGGTTTGTAAATATGAAAACTGTTACTATAACAAGAATTGTAGTTGCAAATCATAAAAAGAGAGTAGCGTTTCTGTTAATAGCCATGAGGAAATTTTGCATTTCGGCCAATGGTTTTAGCGCTGACACCTCTTAAGGTTTCCATTATTTTAAATGAAACAATTAGAGTTATAGAAATAATTTCTCGATATATCTTTGTAAAATGTTTTTCTAAAGTATTTTTTTTTTGTATTATACGATGCAAGTTGCATTCTTTATCAAAAATTTCACCTAATCTACATCAAAATAACTAATTTACTTTGTACTCACAAAATAAAACTAAATATTGTTCCATGATTTACAATTCTTACCACATTTGGAAACCATGTTAATAAAATCTGACATTTAAACTAATATTGAATTGATTCCGAAATTCGGGATATATTCGCGTTTATTTTCGTTACAAGTTTTGCAACAAATATCGTAGTAATTTGAAGCTTTCCATCGCTTAAGGTAGTAATTTTATGAAATAAACGTTTGATGTATGTCTTACAATCAGAATAAGATGTTTGGTAAAATTTTATCCACCTCAATGCAAAGCTTGCGTCGAAATTCGTCGCAAGATTTTTAACTGTGCATGTTAGCTAAATGGAATTATAGTTTCTATAATTAAACATATATTCACGAGCATTGAGTGAGGTTTTTAAGTATAAAACTTTGTTGAAAGCAACTTAAATTTTAAACATTTTTACATCTACAGGGTATTAACATTAGGAAATCTCTCTACACCACAGTCTTGGACAATAATTTTGTGTTTGTCTTTGCGAAAGGTCATTTCACATTTGCCAAGAGAAGAGATATCGAGACCAAATTAAAATTTGAAATCCGAAAGCATTTCAAATTTTAATTTGGTCTCGATATCTCTTCCATTGGACATCTCTTCAATGGTCCATTGGACCATTATAAAATTTAATATTTGCTAAATCATTTATAGAGCCCGCACTTATATAAGATCATTTTATTCGAAGAAAACGTTTTTCTTCAACTTCTAAAGCTTAAATTTTTATGTTGCAATATTTGATTTTAAATTAAATTGACAAAATAAGTAGCACAATTGAGTAGATGTTCTCAAACAAAATCTAATTTTTGAAAATGACATGAACTTTTTTTGTATTTTTTTGGAAATCTTATTAAAAATACAAACGAACTGAGATAAAAGCATTAAAAAGTTGTATCGATGCGATGTTATTCGTAATACTCGAATACAATCAATATATACACCGGCGGGGGACTTCAACTTTTAAACCCGTTTCTATAACATAAAATCTAATGTTATGTGACTATATATAGAGAAAATAAAACAAAATCCTACAAAAATAGGTACCTACTTGACATATTTTTTAGGTAGAATCATCAAACCTTAGAAAACAATCTATAAACTACCCTTAAGAAATTGAAAACAATATAAGATATTTTTTATGTCTTATTTTGTTGGATGTTGTATTTTACGAAAAGTTTGTCAAGCGCACACACACGTACATAACATATAAACATAATATTTTTGCCATTTTTTTTTGTTCTGATAAATAAAATAACTTAAAGTTTTTTATTTCTAGTTTGCCTGATGGCAATTTTCTTTTTTCTTTTTTTTTTTTGTGTATTATTTATCTCAAAAAGATAAAATTTATATCGTATATGTATGCATACGAGTATATGAAGTTAAAAAAAAAATAAATAAATTGTTTCTTATTTATCGTTTTAGGTAAGGACCACGGAGACAACAATATACGAGTATTTATAATACGGAGCATTGTTGTTATGTAGATGAAGAAAACTTTTTTTTTCTTCTTCTTCATACGATTAAAACACAAAAAGGAGAATAATGCTAAAAAGCTTAACCAGGTTTTGAATATTTTATAAAAATTCTCTCTATTATAACAGTTGAAATATTTTGGTTAGATGAGAAAATTTACTGTACATTGAAGCTTAAATATATATAGTTTTAAAGTTTTAATGTTTGGTAAATTTTCGAGACAAAAATAAGTTAAATTAGTTGGAATGAAAACACTAAAAAATCACAAAAGCACATTTGAGCGATAACTTTAAAATGAACTTTTAATTAAATTATTTTTCTTTGCTCACACAAACATATGTGCATTATACGAAGACATATTGTCTCGCATACATCGGTGTGATATACTTATATATTATAAAAGCATAGCATAATAAGAAAGTTAAAAGTTGATTGATTCATTTTATGTACTTCTTCAGGTGATATATGTATGCTAAGTTTATAAATTTCCATACGGTTTACGAATTAATATTCAGCTTCTGTCTTTTAGAGTTTTCCATACAATAAAGTTCAAAGACATTATTCAAAGTGTATGTACGTATATACAATACATACGTTCTTTTATAATACATTTTTTTTATCATTATTGTCATAAATTATCCAACGTATTTCAGAGATATTAAAACGATAACAAACATAAGAATGGGATTAAATATATTTTGTAGATCCGTTAGAACAAAAACGTATAAATAATTCACTTTGATTTTTTTTTTTTTTTTTTGTATGATTTATTAATCGGTAATAAATCAAAACGAACTTATTTTTTGTTGATCGCAATATATACAAAAGAGATTAGCAAAATAATGGCTACTTAAAAAAAACAGAATTTACAGAGCTTCTTCTCGAACTTTCTTACAAAATATAATCAATATTTTTCCGCGCGTATCGTATTTTGAATCTAAACAATATTCATTCAGCAACTGAATGTACCATGGAAAGAAAAATTCGTAAGATGCAAAAATGAGCTGAAAAAAATTAAATTAAATTGAAAGTAAATTTTTAATGATGATTACTAGAAAATTGAAAGGAAAACCAGGATAAAAATTAATTTCTCTTGATGCCCCTTGTACAACACAATATAATAACAATTTGAATAACAACAACAAAAGGAATGTAATTTGCAAAAAGGAAATTGAATACAAAATTTGAATTTTTTATTTCCATTTTTAATTTATTAATTATTTAATCATAATTTTTTATGTGTGTCAGTCTGAAAATGAAGTTATGAATTGTTATGCATTATTATGGGATTACGGATTTTTTTTGTTGTTTCCGGCGTAAATTAAAAATGTATAACTCAACATATTTTGTATGTTGAATGATATTCCATTATGGATAAAGACTAGGAGATTTCTGATTTTATTCAAAGTTTCTCTTAGAATAATTTTTACTAGACCATTCTTAAATGAAAATGATAATTCCAAGATGATTCCAGCTATCGATTGGGGGACTAGATCATACAAACAAATCGGAAAGTGGAGGACTTTAATCAAATTTTTTATGTGACTGAACCATTCAAAACATTTTTGAATGGTACCACACAAGAAACAAATTAAAATCGGATTTAGTCCTCCTCAATTAAAGAAAGTAAAGAGCTATAAAGCGATTTTTCTTCCCCTAAAAATTCTGAAACATTTATTTTTTTAAAAAAACATAAAATAGTTGGCAAATTTGACAAGTTTGAAATTAAACTGTTACAACTCATTAAACACAAATTTCTATAGGTTAAACAAAAATATTTTGTTGATCTGATCATTAGGATTTTTTCCAATTTGCTATATGCCACATACATAATGAACGAAATGGAAGAAATATTTCCCTAATTTTTATTGATCATCATCGTAGCGTTACCAACCAAAAAAAAATCGCGAATACTTTTGAGGTGAACGGCCAATAATTAGAACACATAAATTGTTAATTCTTCTCTGAATTGTGATCCATTGCACATTTTGTATGCTCCTTTTTATAAATTTTGCGGACTATCAAAATGACAATTGACTTAGACAGACTCATGATTGCAGCATGTTTAATTTTAACAATACTTTTGGCAGGGAATGAAACGGCATATAACGAAGTTGTAAGCCCCTGGGAATCAGCAAAAAAAAGAAAGATTTTTTTATAGTGGGATGAGTTACTAATGCCCGGTTTCACAAAAAAATAGACAATCTCCAGTTAATTAATATTTCATCTCTTTCTTCTTTTAAAAAATTGCGATTTATTTCATAATACAAATTCAACGCATGCTAATTCTTTTTTCTTTTTTACATGAAAAATTTAACTGGAGAGCTAAATATTTAGCTGCCCAATTTCGTCCAGCTAAATAATTAGCTGTAGTCTAAATATTTCTATGTAAAAAAAACTATAATCAACTAGCATTGAATTTTTATTGTGAAACAAAGCGCATTTGCATAAAATAAGAAAGGGTGGAAATATTATTTAACTAGAGATAGGCAATTTTTTTGTGAAACCGAGCATAAGAGTTGTAACTTCATTATTTATATAGCCAATTCATAAAATCGCTAGGATCAAATCTACAGAATTTCCATTTAACCAAAATTTAGTGCCAACGATATGGCATGAAACAAATTTATGGGAGCCTGATGATCCGCAAAAATAAGGCAGGCCTTTTTGGTTACTGAAACAGCTTTTAGTTACTTCATTATTCAAGTGGCCAATTGTCAAAATTTCCAAGAACATTTCCACATAATTTTATATTTAACCAATGTTTGTTACGTGCGATATGACATCAATCAAGATTGAAAGCTTCTGACCGCTTGAAGTTACTTCATTATCTTTGTGGCCAATTGGCAACATTTCTAGGATCAGGTCCACAGAATTTTATGATTCATCAAGTTTTGTTGGGACCGATGAATCCCGTATAACTGCAGCAAATTTTTGTTACAGTGTTTCCTTACATCAATATTGTTCGCTTAAGGCGCTTGTTCAAATTTCCCATCCGTCAAATATATTTTAATGATTTTAGCTACTCATTTTCTTCAGGGAAATTTTCAATTATTTGATTGGGTACATGGCGGAAATCATGCAAGGTCATACATTTATTATTTTCTACATAATAACGTGCGATATATGTACAAAATAATTCTCTAAGCTCAGGTGAAAATGCAGGTGAAATTTTTGCATCTTACATTAACTTAATTTTCGCGCCAGTTAAAGTCTTCAAAAAATTTGTCAAATTCTAATAAGTCAAAATAAAACCATTTATAAATTAATTAGCAATAGACCAGAAAGATAGTTAGTCTACAAAAAATCTGAAGACATATTCCTCAGCACTTGAAACAGTATTTTTGAAGCACATGGAAAAGTTATCATAAGTATAATTAAACTTTTGTAACTATAATTATCACTTTATATTAGTTTTAATTTATATCTAATTGACTATGTCTATGCCAAGCCAATACGTTTATTTCATAGAAGAATACAGAAATGAATATTTTAATTTACAATTGATGAATTTCTTAAATAGGTATACTACACCATGTTATTCATTATACGTACCTCAAATAACAATTCAGTTGTATATTGAACTGCCTGCAATACTTTGCACTAAATCATTGAAAATTAA
This sequence comes from Tipula helvola, assembly GCA_963556165.1. Taxonomy (NCBI): domain Eukaryota; kingdom Metazoa; phylum Arthropoda; class Insecta; order Diptera; family Tipulidae; genus Tipula; species Tipula helvola. The sequence continues at coordinate 26,290,344 of OY744483.1, forward strand.
TTTATTTATTAAAACAAATAATTTATTGTTAATTTTAACACTCTGAAATTTATTTAATATTGAAAGCAAATTTTATAAAGCACACCACAATTTTCAATTGTTAAACGAAAATGTGCTATTGGAACTTAATTATATTAAGTGAAATTAAATATTGAATTCTCTTTTATATCGATGATTGTTATTGAATTTTGTTTAGGCTTCCACGACGAATAGCAGGGCCTTCTAGAGTATAGAGCCATAATCATTATGACGTATTTTTTAGAAGCTTTTTTAGTGGTATAACTTTTCACTAATTTCTATAGGAATCCATAGTAAAAATGGTGTTTTTTAGCTTCAAGTTTTTCATTGAAAAAAGCAAAAATGTTACAAAATGTTTATACAAAAGGGTTCTACATATCTTTAGCAGCAATTAGTACCAAAAATCGCCACTTGGAGAAATTTAAGTACAAAAATTGTAGGAAAAGCAAAACAAATTCTCAAAATATTAAGAACGTGTCATAATTTTGTGATTAAACAATTTTTTTCGTATTTTTCTGTATAAATCTGAGACATCTAATGTACACTAGTAAAACTAAAGATAAATGTAGCAAGTATTATTTTAATTCGTCAGAGCCAACTTTGATGTATTTTTCAAAATGAAAGTTTGATAAATATATTTTAGAAATAATTTAATTTTAATATTTCTGCAATTAATATTTATTTAATACCAATATACCCTTCTTGTATATTGCTGCTAAAGATATGTAGAACACTTTTGTATAAACATTTTGTAACATTTTTGGTTTTTTCAATGAAAATCTTGAAGCTAAAAAACACCATTTTTACTATGGATTCCTATGGAAATTAATGAAAAGTTATACCACTAAAAAAGCTTCTAAAAAATACGTCATAATCATTATGGCTCTATACTCTAGAAGGCTCTGCTAATATTCGGTTTAATACAAATCTTCTTTCTCCACCACGAATTGAATATCACAATAAATTTTAACACCCATCTACTTTCTGCATTGCCTTTTATAAGCAAAATTATGTTGGTAGGAATAATGGTCGACCCAAATACAACAAAACAAAAATGTTAATTTTATTTTTCTTTATTTTGTTGCTTGTTCAACTTACAAAAATGGAATGCCAATTTTATTTTTAAAAAGCTCTAATTACAACTTAGTACTTCCAAAAATTTACGTTGCCACACTCTAAAAAGTTTTTGATGTAAAATTACCCCGATAATCGATGGCAACACAATACCATCGATAGTCATAGTAAAATTACTCTCTAAGAGTATTTTGAAAGAATTGCGCATTAACGTGTAAATAAAATTTGCGCCACAAAAGATGAATTTTACACGAAAAACCAGTAAAATTAGCATATCAATTTTACGACCAAATATGTAAATTTTGGCTGAATTTTCAACTATATGTTGTAAATTTACACATATTAAAAGTAAAATTACCTGAAAAAGTACTCGTTCAGATGTAAATTATTTACAAAATTTACATATAAAAGCCTAATTTTTCTAAAATTATCAACTGATTTGTTATCCATGCTTAATTTTACAGGATTTCGTTGGAAAATTTACACCTTTGACGTAAATCTTATAAGTAGATTTAAGTATTTAATCGTAAAAGCCGGTCAGTAAAGTGTAACTTATAACTCACTTGAGAATGAGATTAAATGTGAAAATTTTACTGTAAATTAAAACTGTGCGATGTAATAAAAAATAAAAGAAAATTGTTAAAGTTGTTTAATTTGTTTTTATTTAAACTCATTAATAAATTCAATCACATTAATAGCCAAATATTCAAAATTAAGGTAGGCGGGGTAAAATTACCCCGATAATCGATGGCAACACAATACCATCGATAGTCATAGTAAAATTACTCTCTAAGAGTATTTTGAAAGAATTGCGCATTAACGTGTAAATAAAATTTGCGCCACAAAAGATGAATTTTACACGAAAAACCAGTAAAATTAGCATATCAATTTTACGACCAAATATGTAAATTTTGGCTGAATTTTCAACTATATGTTGTAAATTTACACATATTAAAAGTAAAATTACCTGAAAAAGTACTCGTTCAGATGTAAATTATTTACAAAATTTACATATAAAAGCCTAATTTTTCTAAAATTATCAACTGATTTGTTATCCATGCTTAATTTTACAGGATTTCGTTGGAAAATTTACACCTTTGACGTAAATCTTATAAGTAGATTTAAGTATTTAATCGTAAAAGCCGGTCAGTAAAGTGTAACTTATAACTCACTTGAGAATGAGATTAAATGTGAAAATTTTACTGTAAATTAAAACTGTGCGATGTAATAAAAAATAAAAGAAAATTGTTAAAGTTGTTTAATTTGTTTTTATTTAAACTCATTAATAAATTCAATCACATTAATAGCCAAATATTCAAAATTAAGGTAGGCTACCATATTCAAATCACTATTTTAACTCAAAAATACTTATATAAAACAAAATTAAATAATAAAAATAAAATGATTAATTCTCACACAATTATTTTTTAATATACATATATAATGTATGTATTGTAAATATATACATCTTCTAAAAATTTGACTAGATATATTTAAATTCAAATTACAATAAATAACCGTATTCAATCAATTTGTTTTGTGATATACGTATTTAATTTGTTTATTAAATTATTAATTTTTGATATATTATTAATATGATTTTTTTTCCCTCTGATATTATTAATATAGTGTTTCAAGAAAAAACGAGAAAAGAATTCTAAAGATTGAGAAATGTTTTTTGGGTATAAAATATTAAAGTTATAAAAATACGTTAAACACAAAGTAAATAAATCTAATATTTTTGAATTTTCAAATTTTCCGACAACAACCTTCTCAAAAAAAATGTAACTTGTGCTCTTATCGTCCGTTAATGTATCTGAAATTAGATAATTTTAAAAATAAATGAATTAAAATCTGGCATTTTATTATTAACGTGCATTACACAATGCAACTTTCAGACTTCATATCACAAACCGATTGTAATTCGATACGAAGAAATATTTAAATGAACAAAGAATATTTCAAATTTATAATTTTTTTATTAATTAGTTGTTATTAATCTTGCAAAAAAGAAAATTATGTAATTTGTAATTGATAGAATTTTATAAAATATTATAGAATTCTATAGAATTTTGTGGAATATTATAGAATTATTATAGAATTTTCAATAATATTTGTAATCTATGAAATTAATAAAAAAAGACAATCAATTACTGAAATGTAAGCCATTTGAATAATTTTTGATGGGCGAATTAAGTATAGATTTAGAACGTATTTTTCTAAAATTAACTCACCTATAAGTGCAAACCATGGTGTGCTTGTTGGACACGCGCTAATAATTTCCTCCAAAGTTGTTCCAAACTGAAAAAGAAAAGCTTTGAATATTTTTGCTTTATGTATGTATATATTAAGAAAAGAAGCGTTGATATTTTTTTTGTTTGCTTTCAGACCAAAATCGTTTGACTATTTCCTGTTTTTGTTCAAATTCAGTTTTAATTTTGATTGGATCTATGGCCATTAATTGTTCGAAGTGTTGAAAAGCAAATTCCTTATCAAATAGAAAGGGATATGTTTCTTGAATCTGCTGAACGTCAGGTATGGAGCTGCGATCATTAAGGAAAACTCTCTGTACTGCAAAGCAGTCTTTCATAAACTTTTTAACTGTTTCGCGCTCTTCCGCTGATAGCTTATTTTGTTTAAACATGTCTTGTAAATCATTTTGTTTGGATTCAATGCTGTTACAGGTATCTCCAGATCCAATATTTGGTGGTTGCCAGTTGACACAAGTGTTCTTTAGAACATTGGCTGTTTTTCGCTGTTTTGCTGGTATATTTGCAATCAGCTCTTCACGAACACGGTTAGGAGGCCGATTAAGAAATGAATTTCTATTTTTCATGATAGTTATTAAGGCCACTGGTATTGTGGTAATAATTACTTGGTCATTATATTTTAAATAAAATGAATCCGGGTATATGGATGCCACTCTATGGGAAAAAGTTCTAATAATGGACATTGGAATGTAAAATGAAATCTGACGCATCTCATCGATGAGTATGTTGGCTAAACAGTTCATTCTTTTTCCAAGATAGATTTTGGTTTTAAACATTGTTGTAATGTCTGAAGGAAATTTATTCCATGGTATTATAAAATTAGAAAAAAGCATTACACACACTCAATTCGAGGATAATGTTGATGTATTAGTCATAGCTGTACTGGATATGCTTAGAGTATCAGTGTCCTCATGTTCTGGAGAGTTTGGTGGAAGAATTATGATTTCTCTGTGTTCGGTTTCTACGCCCTGAGGTTCTACTTCTTGATTATTGTGTGGAGTGATTATAAATTCATTAATTTCGAGGGGCTGAGTATGTGATTTATCCGCAGTAAATGTTTCATTAAAAAAACTTGCAGAAATATTAACCTGTTGTGGTGATTTTGGAGAAGCATAAATACATTTTTTTCTTCAATGTAATGCGCCAATACTTCATCGTCGCATACTTCTGGACCATCTGTTTCAAGTACAATTTTGGACCCTTGTATCCCAACATCGTGAGCTGGAATAGAAAAACCGGATTAATATAATTTTATTTTATCAATTCTGATTGGTGAAGTATGCTAAATAGAGAATAAACTAAAACTTTAGTCCTATGAAAGATTTTCCATAGCGAAAAGGTTTTAGTTCAGTCCCTATATCTACTCTGATACTACAGAATTATTAATATAAACTAACCTTTTTGTAAGAGTTCATGAATTAGAGGTAATGTTAGAAAAGTTTTCTTGAGCATTCTATCACTGCTCCATACTTTCACTGCGTATTTCTTGTCCACTTGAGCCATATTATATTTATTTTCTTTACATACGAAGTTATGTTTAACTGATTGCCATATGGCTTGTAAAATTACTGATTAGATCGTTATAGTGACTTGAATATAGTTTTATAAAAATCCGAATTACTAAGCTTAAGTTGATATACATAGTTATCTTATTAATTTTTTTCAAAAACAATTCTCTAAAAATGCTTATTATTATAATGCATAATTAAATAAATTATTTAGATGTACGTTATATATTTAAATTTTTTTGTAAATTACATGAATTAATTGAAAAAACAATCATTCACGAAAGAACATGGAGGAGAAATATAATATTTGTTTTTTTTTAGTATGTGCAACGGTTTTTTTACAAGAAGTTTTTCAAGATGACAAATCGAATAGGAGCCACATTTTTCACTAAAATTTTCGTATAAACATAAGTTTTCGTTATACAACATTTTAATAGTTTTTTCATAAAACACAGCATGTTGATAGGATTTGTCTAAAAATATTGCACTTATTTGTAAGATTTCAATATTCCCTAATTCATTGCAATTTACCATGACAAAATCGTTTTCTTTGTAAATTGTATTGAAATATACTATTTTCTTAGTAACAGAACAAAAACCGTTTGGTAATGTAATGTTGAACATGGAGTCTGTTAAGTCTAAGATATTATCAGAACTAATGAAAATTCTGAATCTATCTTCAAAAAGTCCTACTTGCATCAACTGATGGTTTTCAGATAGCGTTAAAGTAATATTTTGAAAGTTTCTAGCCATTCTTGCAGTAGTTTTAACCTTCATCCGTCTCTTAAAAAAGTAACACTAAAATTCCTTTGTGCAAAAATTACCAAAATAAATTCATCGTAAATTTACGCTAAGCAAATACAAAATTCACTTTTATTTTTAATTTTATTTATTAAAACGAAAGATAACGCAGTAATTTAATAAGATATTTCAAAAATAAAAATTCGATTTTGGTTAAAAATGAAGCGAGGGACGGATGAAGGTTAAAATATTTATTTTTTTGTTCAAATTCCATAGTCCATAATAGTTTAAGCGATCCGAATTTCCGAATTAATTCTGGGTAATGGTAGATAAAATGATGTTTGGGTCGTAATTTATACCTGGGAAAACAATATTTCCTGTATTCGTAATACAAATATATATAGTGCGAGAGCAAGTCTATTTGGCAATTTGAAATTTCAGAAGCACATAGCCGACACATTTCGACCATTGTTGTTAAAAATTTCCATATAATGTCATTTGAGTTTTCAATGTGATTCATTAAAATAAGCGGCATCATAACTAGTATGTGCCAAATTTGATAAGCTTTTCCTGGAACTTTAGTCATTGTACTTTCAATTTTCGGGAAAGAAAGAGAAAGTTTAAATTTTTTCCTTAGGTTCGATAAAGTAATATTTATTTTATCAAGGGATATAAAACCTGAATTAGTAAAATATTTTAAAATATACATTAAGTCGTATGGGATAATTCCTTCGAGCAAGTCATGCGCCAAACAAGGTGGAAGACCTGGATTGCAAACATGAAAATTTAGCAATCTGTTTAACACGGAATCTGATTTTACACCATGATTTGCATCAATAACGTCGATTGAATAATTTTCAATAGTTCGATTTTGACCAGGTCGCAAATCATAATTGTTCAGTGATGTCCGTGTGAAATAGCACCAACGACAAAAGAATTCAGTAGAACTGAAATTTTCAACAAACCCACCAATCTGATGGCTACCTAAATTATCGCCTGTCATTGCAAATAAAGAACCATGCATGTTTTTAATTGTTTGATCAAAAGAATCTAAATAATCCATTCCTTCCTTTTCTAAGATAATAAGGTCCTCTATTAAAGGTTGAACAACTTTATCAATTCCAAAATGTTTAACAAACTTCTCTTTAATACTAATTGTATGTTTCGAATTTGCGTTCGATATTTTACGTTTAGGTGTCCTATTATCATATATACCCCAACTAGCTTATGCTTTTTTTTTGAAGATCGCAAAGGGTTGCAAGTTTCAAAGGCATCTTGAAAAAGGAAATCTCTAGTTTTTGGGGAGAAGATGAAAAGAATATATTATTTTTGTATACAGAACCATCATTGTAATCAAAAAATACATCTTCTTTTTCATTTTTGCCTTCTTTAATTAGTTTTGAAAATTGAGAGTCTGACATTAACGTTTTAATGGTTTCTAAAATTGGCGTGTAGTGAAAATAACACTCATTATGATGATTATCAAAACCTAAAGCTACTTTTATGGAATTAACAAAACTCATTTTATTTCTTATGTTGCTTTCCCGTTTAAATTTAGAACCAACTTTTTTTATTTCGTCAAGCAAACAATTAAATGAGAGATCGTTTTTATATTTTGTAAGAATGCCTATATCTTTCAAAAAACTATTTTGATTTGAGTTAGCTACATCTATTATTCCATAAAGTTCATTATATAAAAATTGTAGAGCAGAATCTGACACTCTAAAAGAAAATTTTAATTTTGTAAACAATGTTTCGAAAGAATTTTCACGTTTTGTGCTTAAAAAAGATGTGGTGTTCTCAGGTAAATTTAGCTCAACAGGGTCATTTTCTAAACTTTGAATTTCTAACACTTTCAGAGTCTTTTTATGTTGGACATTCAAATTGCCTAAATTAGCATAATGCTTTCGAGAAATATGTGATCTAAATGATGACCCATTTGAGAAAATTCTAGAACAACTATCAACAGGGCACGATATTTTACTATTTAAATTTATATGTTTTGTTAAATGCGAAGTGATATTTTTTAAAAATTTCGATGTGAAATTGCAATTAACTATACTACACTTGTATGGACTAATATTCACTACAGTATTTAAGGTTTTTAGTGAGGAATGGCTCCTAAAACAATGTACTTGAAAATTTTTATAATTGTCAAATTTTTTTTCGCAATGTGGCTCTAAGCAATGTATTGCATATTTTTTTTTCCTCGATGTTCATACAAATGCCTATTATATTTTTTAATTACACTGGTCTTAAAATCACAATTTGAGCACTTAAACATTTTAATAGTACTTAACTGAATAGGATTATATTAATATTAAACTTAAAATTATTAATTATAACTATTTTTAATTTTAATTTATAATTTTATTACATAAAACACTTTATCATCTTATCATAATCAGTCACTATAACGCAATGCATCTTTACAAAGAAACACGAGGGTTAACACAAAAGAAAAAAAAGAACGGTTTACATCTATAAACAAACCATTTTTGCGTCAGGAGAGTACATTTACGACTTTAACTGTAAATTTACACATTAAAAAGTATTGTGTTACACAAATGGTTTAAATTTACGACTTTAAGTTTAACTTTACATACTCGTTGGTATTTGTTTACTCTTTAAATACGATTAATACATAAAACGGGGTAATTTTACTATTTTTACTGTATTTATTTTCTTATGCACAGATATCGGTTGATTGTAAGCAACCGTTGCATATTTACACCAAAAGTTGCCATTAATATCATGGTAATTTTACGCACTTCCATCTTCATTTTTTAGAGTGCATCTATGAGCAAAATTAGTGTGTAGATTTATATAAATTATTGAGCTTAACTATACAAAAATTTAGGTAAGTGTTCTTAAACTTTTTTTAATCTGACAATAATATTAAATTGACAGATCCAAATATTTAGATCAACAACAATAATGGATGGAAATAGAGTGAACTGTAAAGCTACGTATTTTAATTTTACATAATTCAACAATAATAATTTTAATTTTATATTTTTAGATACTTAGATGTTTAAATTAGGACTTGTTTCTCAACAGTTATAGACATCCTTTGTTTAAGTTGATCTTACAGTATAGATCCAAATACGTCCTGTCGATAGAAATATTTACTTATTTGCCATACGTTTAAGTTATAGGTTGAGTAAATGCAAATGATGTGAGTACGACATTCGAGACATATAATATTGAGGAATAAATCAAGCACATTTGGTATAGCTATTCCATTATTTGGATAAAGGATGAATTGCTTTGTAATTTACCGTAACTATTTATTATTCTCCATTTTTTACAACCTTGTTCATGATAATCATAGATCATGAATTAGTGAGAATACTTTTTTATGAATGATACATACTCACTAAGGAATAAACTGTTAAAAAATTGGAACAATTTATAAAATTAGGCATAAATTGTACTTAAAAGGAATATTTAATACTTCAAAATAATTTATCGTTAATATTCCTGGGTCAAGTATAATTTCTCTGTTTACATTTCTCTGGGTTGTACTAGCCTTGCTCAGCGGCCTTGAATTTAGCGTTGCCTCAATCGGGGTTTGCACCCTGATACTCTACAACGCGATACCGTTGGTAATTCACAACGTGAGATTAACCTGTGTAACGCTGCCAAAATTCTTCCGTCGTGAGATCGTTCACTAATTCGATGTACACTGCCTTTACGCTAGTACAGATGAATAATGTAATGTTTGCGTTCATTGGTCTTTCTCCTCTACCTCGTTTAAATACACTACTCCAAAAAATTAAAGGAACACTAATTTTTTTTCAATTTTTTTAGTGTTTTTTGAAGAGCTGTATCTTAGTAAAATACGGTCGTACAGAGATGAAAAGAAAAGCATTTTAAAGCTTCAAATCTCTAGTTTTGAAAATCGGTTAAGGAATGGCCAAGTTCCATCCTAGTTGGCCATATTCCAGAACTTTATCCAAAAGTCATTGTAGAATCCCATTTCCATCGTGCATACCAAATTTCACTAAAATCGGATGAGAAATGGCCAAGTTCCATAATTATTGCTCATATTGCAGAACTTTATTTAATTTTCTATCGTCTCTTATCGGCGAGTATTACAAAAAAAACCGTACGATCGTTAAGGGTTAACAAGTAACTAACGTAAAATGAGAAAAAAGTCGTTTTTTTATTTGATGAATACTTGTTCCTTTAATTGTTTTGTAAAACTTTGATCAATCTGTCCGAAAAAAACGGTTGGATGGATCAATTTGAAAATAATACAGGGCTATTAGGAGTACATTAAACTGTAAAATGACCTGGCAACATTAAGTCTTTTCATCAATAACGGTAAAGTAACGGTAGATTTATTAAGACAACCTAAAAAGTCGTTTTTTTGTACTTTTTTCAAATCAGTATTGAGGGTGAAAAACAATTTATTCTCCACCAATCATTAAAGGGTCTTGTAGGAAATGTATTGAAGTTTTTAAGGCTGCGCTAAAGTTTACTGTGCAATCATTGGTTGCTGAGATATCGATGATCAAAGGCAAAAGGATCTTTTTTGATTCAAAGTCAGATATCTCAGCAAAAAGTTGACATAGAGAGACCAGAATGAAATTAAATTTACGCCTAATTAACAGGCTAACCGACCTATGCATTGGTTTAACTTAAAAAAAATTTCCCGAGCCCATGGCACCTTACAAAAAAAAAAAAAAAAAATCGAATTTTTTTTCTTCGCGCTCTTTCTTATGATTGCGTGATAACGGTATCTCACAAAAATTTTCCGCTCAAAAGTCTCAAAACTAGAGATTTGAAGCTTTAAAATGCTTTTCTTTTCATCTCTGTACGACCGTATTTTACTAAGATACAGCTCTTCAAAAAATACTAAAAAATTGAAAAAAATTAGTGTTCCTTTAATTTTTTGGAGTAGTGTAGATAGATGAAAATATGTCGAGCGACTTTCATAAAACGGCTCACATATTTTGTTCAGCAATTGGGTCATGTGCAGCCAATAATAATCTAATTTTGAATCTGAAGCCTTGATATTTTGGACCACATGTATAATGCATTTTCGAATTATTTCTCTTACCTCTCCATTTGCCTGAATATCCCTCTGATTAAAGGATATCTTTAATTTTTAAATAACGCAAAGTCCAAGACTATATTGGAGTCTGTCCATTCAGTAATTGAATCGATTGCCAGGGTGGATAATTTTCACTTATTGTATAGCAAGGGCAAGCTTTTTATTTGTAGTTTTTCTTGATATGATAATGCCCAAGTAAGCTATTTCTTGAATCAAATATTAATAAACCTATGATAACTCATTTTGTGTCTAAGATAAAATTGTTTGACAAACTTAAGATTCACTATTCGCGTGTTAATTTAAGTCAGCAGTCGCCACAGATACAGATAATCAGAAACTACTAAAATAATATGATAAATGTTGCGAACGGTTGCGAAAATAGTGCTGAGCCACGGAAATTGGAAGAAATGCTTGTGGAAACGGAATTTGAGTGAGGCCAATGATTGTGAGTTATGTGGAAGTGTGCGGAGGATGTTGAACACCTCATATTGGCTTATCCTTTATACAGCCAGTACAGAGCTCAGTTCAACATCCTTCGGAGTGCAAGAAATTTAGTGATTTAATGAATGAGGCGGATTGGTTTATAAGGAAATGTATATGAATTAGGATGAGTGGGATAACAATTTAATACAAAATAAGGAAGAGCGACCGAATATGTGTAGGGAGTAATCCGTTTCTTTTTAAAGACTAAATTGTATTAGTATAGAGATATAAATATGAACTAATAATGTAACATTTTTGTAAATTTTGATTTTTGGTAATGTGGCTCCTTTTTCTGTAGGAGCCAAGCCTAATAAAAAAAAAAAATGAAACGTTGTTTTTGTTAAAATCTAAAGTAAAATGTTGTTTTTGTCAAATTTGTTGCAATTAGAAATATTTGTAAAATTCGAAGTTGTGCTTTAATCTTAAGATCAAAGGTGGGATCTGTTTATAATATTATACATATGTGAATATCGGAACTTTTAAAGTGTAGATCAAGCTGAAACAATGATTGAATTATCTCACTTGGCACTTTAAATAATTCTCTTTCTGGTTCACCCATTTGATCATAGATGCATTTTACAGCGTATTTTAAACTATTCCATTATAAAACATTGTTGTTGTCAAAACCGTAAATGAAACGTTGTTTTATTTACGGTGAATGAAAATAACAAGTGTTTACAAAAAATAATTAAGAGTTATTTATAAAATGATGAGACAATTAGGCCATTAAAAAAAGTCTAATTTTTCTTATTTGTTACGATTTGAAAGCTTTTGAAGTGAATTTATAAATTTAATTTTTTCTCCAGATTTATTAGATATTTTGGATACTCGCCCTGATAAATTTAGTATAAGCATATGGTTTATTTGTGATGAGCTCTGTGGTTTAGTTTCGGATATCCATCATAATTGTCTATATTGCAGAACGTCCCCACTAACGACCATTTTAAAATCCTATTTCCGTTGCACAAGCATAACTTCATCTAGTTCGGCCCCTTGTTATTACCAATGATGTTTCTTAACTGTTTTGATGGATATCGATATGTAATACGAAAATGGGGGTTCTAAAATGATTTTTAGATAAAAAGCTGAAAAATGGCCAAGTAGAATGAAACTTGGCTAATTCTTCGGCTTGTACGATGGAAATAGGGTTCTTAAATAATTTTTACATAAATGGTCCTCGAATATGGCAAATTTTGATTTTCCTTATTTTCCGAAACCCCGGATTAAGGAATTTTTCTTGTATTCTATTATCTAAACTCCAATTAGCTACCAAATCTCAAAA